>JALAZF010000302.1:4200000-4560000 GCA_022829125.1 Lathyrus tuberosus
GTGCTTCGTAGTCGGTATGGTTTTATAGAGGAGAAAGCGTTGAGAGGAAGCGGTGGAAGGGATAAAAGATCTTCCCATTGGTGGAAAGATCTGATGAAGATGCGGGAGGATTTCACTAACGGCGTTTTTTCTTTTGCAGGTTCGGTGAGACATAAACTGGGAAACGGGAAATTGATTCTGTTTTGGACGGCGAATTGGCTGGAGTCGAATACTATTCTGGCTGATCGGTTCCACAATCTGTATGAAGCTTGCAATACCAAGAACTTTTCTATTTTTTCTTTAGGATCTTTTGTAGAAAGCAATTGGCAATGGGGCAATTTTGGAATTGAAGAATTCACTCAGTAGGAAGTTTCAAGCAACATGCATTTGCTCAATTCTCTTTTGTCAGATATTGCACCAACAATGGATGTGGAAGATTCAGCCCTTTGGAAGTCTGGAATTCAAGAGGGTTATGTCGTAAACAATGTCTATAGGCAACTAACGGAAGGCAGGCAGAATTGGTTGGTTCATTCAGATCAGAATAAAGCTTCAGCTTACTTTGGAAACTCATAATTCCTCCGAAAATGGTGACGTTCGGATGGAAGCTTTTCTGGAAAAGATTGGCAACAAGAGACCAACTGCAGATTCGAGGTATTAATGTAGCTAATCCAAACTGTATTTTTTGCAATTTGGAAGATGAAAATATAGAACATCTCTTCTTCTCGTGCCCTTTCGCTGTTAAAGTTTGGGACAACGTTGGTGTTTGGTTGGGAAATCCAATGCTTTTTGCTTGATGTGTTTGGTCTTTTTTCAACTCCTGGTGTGATATGGGAAGGAATCATGTTGAAACTAGCAGGCTGGGCTCCATTTGGTTCTCAACAACTTGGTGTTTATGGCTGGCTAGAAATTCTGTTGTTTTTAAAGATTCAATGGTTAGTATTAATGATTTAAGTTGGAACATCAAACTAGTAGCTTGGAAATGGATCTTAGTGAAAAATATTGCCTATTCCAACTCTTTTTTCTTAGATTTTTGTATGAATCCTTTGGGAGATTGATCTAGGATAGAGTTGGTAGGGAATTTTGTAATCTTGATCTTGTATTGGTTGGGAGAATACCCCTAGTATTCATATAATTCCATTTGATTTTCTAAAGTTAGGTATATCTAATGCGTTTCTAATTAAATCAAGCCTATTAAATATTTAACAAAATCTAAAGTTAGGTATATCTAATGCGTTTCTAATTAAATCAAGCCTATTAAATAAAGTAGCGTGATTTCAACAAGTAAGATAAGAGTTAGACCAATTGTGGCAAGTTTATCTTTACAAATTAATTCTTTGGTATAAAGAGCTTTAGGAGAATGAGTAGTGACCCTAAAACTCTTAAGAATCATGAAATCATAGATGGAAAAACCTGTTACTAATTTAGATAGATTTCTAGTCCTTGAAATAGAAGCAATGATTTGGGATGTAATAGAGTTGGATTTTAAAGTGTGGTTTTGGATTCTTTGAGCATTCCTACACACTGTCATATGTTGTTGATAGTTGAGATAATAGAAGACAAAATGACAACAGAGAAATGTGGATTCGAATATTTAGTGCAGACATCAAAAGTTGAAAGAATACATAAGAGATCTATTATATGGTTAAGCATGTTTGTAACCCATTCCAAGTCTAATATAAAAAGGGAAATGCAAGAAAATATGGGAAGATGATTAAGTAGACTTTTGGTAAATACTACACATAGAATGAGAATATCGGCCTTTTTTCAACAAATTTTCATATGTTAGCATTTAGTTGCAAATGGGCCATCAAACCATGGTAAAATGAGATGGTGGAATTGCAATATTTCAAATAGCTTCTTAATTGAGAGAGTTGAAATGAATTGCAAGAATTTGTGTGTTTCCAAACAAGTATGTTATTTTTTTTTAAATAAGCAATGGATCTAATAACTCAGAAAACGAGAGTACAAGGGGTATTCAAAACTCTTACAATGAGGATCACAACGAAGAAATTAGCAAACACACAACAGAGGAGAAATTAACCAATCAGAAAAACTACATGAAGTGTTAAAATTAGAGGCAGCCATATTCCATTCCCAAGCTTTAAGTTTAATGTTCGATCCACACACCTCCAAATTCAACGAGGAACCCTAAAAAATAATTGCATTATACAAAGACCAAATGTTCCACAAAGCCACCAACAAAATAACACTAAGGATTATACAAACCTCTTTGTTCTTCACTTTACCAATTTTCAATCTCAGGCAGTGTTGCACCCAACCACTGCCATCTCCACATCCAACTACCATGAGACCACTGTCCCGCGTCAGTAATGCTGAAAACAGGGTCAGTAGCCAACACAAAAATCTACGGAAACGCTTCCTTCAATGGTTGATTGCCAACCCACTTTCTGAACCAGAAGGAAATGTTCTCTCAATTTTTGACCCTGCATAAAGTGTTAGCAGTAAAATAGTTACTATTGCCCAACTCCAAAGAGTCGGTCAATAGCGAATCTCTCCATCAAATAGAACCGTCTCTATTAATTGCACAATGATCTCCTAAGAACATATTCACTGTCGAGTTCCTATACCCGTGATTGATCAAACCTCGCCAGATAGCACAGTTGTCGTTAACAACCCTTCACTTCCATTTCAGTAAAAGGGCTTTGTTAAAAACCTCCAGATCAATAATACCAAGACCTTCATTGTCCTTTGGTTTACAAATTCAATCCCAACTAACCCAGTGGATAGGTTTCTTCTTCTCCTCGAAGCCCCGCCACAAAAATTTGCTCAAGATACTATGAATATCTTTCAAAACCTTGCTCGGCGCCTTGTAAAATGAAAGAGCGTAGGTAGGGAGAGCGTTCAGAACCACATTGATCAACAAGAATCTTCCACCCATTTAAAGGAGTCTCCCCTTGCATGTAGATAACCTTTTCCTGATGTGACTCAACAATTCCTTCTACAACATCATTCCTCTTGGACTTATTCTCACCCAAATTCCTAAAAATTTTAAAAGGGAAACAATCGACCTTACAAGAAATAAAGGAAGAGGAAGCCTCCATACACTAGCTGATCATGTTAATACCATAAATCTTGCTTTTGAAATAGTCCACCCTTAAACCTGAAATCAGCTCAAAACCTCTCAATATGGGCTTAATGCTCCAAAGGTTATCACTTCCACCATCCCCTACGATTATAGTA
This sequence comes from Lathyrus tuberosus, assembly GCA_022829125.1. Taxonomy (NCBI): domain Eukaryota; kingdom Viridiplantae; phylum Streptophyta; class Magnoliopsida; order Fabales; family Fabaceae; genus Lathyrus; species Lathyrus tuberosus. The sequence continues at coordinate 4,203,181 of JALAZF010000302.1, forward strand.
TCACCAGCGAATTGCAAAATGTCAACAAAAAAACTTCACTAATCTTGAATCCTTTGTACTCCCCTAGATCCATTGCTGATTCCATCAACATAGTTAATCCTTCCATAGCCAACACAAAGAGAAAGGGAGATAATGGATCTCCTTGACGAAGCCCTCTCTCCACCGTGAAATCCTCCGTAGCACTCTCGTTAACCAAAACAGACATTGAACTTTTAAATACGCACGCCTCCATCCAACTAATCCACTTTGTCCCAAACCCCTTCTTTCCAAAAAGGAACCTCATGTAATTCCAGCTTACGCAATCATAAGTTTTCTCGCAATTAACCTTCAAAATGAAACAACTTCTCTTCTTTCTTTTTTCCAAATCCAACACTTTATTAACAACTAAAACTCCGTCCAAAATACATCTACCCGGGATGAAAGCCGATTGTTTGATCGAAATGAGCTTTCCAATGACAACTTTCAACCTATATGCAAGAATTTTCGCCAAAATTTTGTACAGGAAACCCGCCAAACATATGGGTCTGAATTCATTCAAACCTTGTGGATTCTTGATTTTAGGGATGAGAACCAAAAACGAAGCGGTATAGTTTCTTCTGAAAACTCCTTCTCAAGAAACCTGATGTCTGTGTGAATAAGAGTTTTAAAATTCAAACCGTCAAGGACCATTCTGGAAATGTAAGGCTCCTTGAAAAGAACTTCAAAGTGAGTCTTCATAGCTTGTTTGATCCCCCTTACCCCCTCCAAACAGACTCCTTCTACATCCACTAAACACAAAGTTGTCTAGATTTTTTCCTCAACATACCCTCATTTAAATCCATATTTTTTCACAAGTTTTCAATACTTTTGGATTTATCCTCAATCAGCTTATCAATGATACCTCCATGGTTGTCTGCCATAAGATCATCCAAAACATTAATGTCATCCACAGCCTCGCCAACCATTAAATCGATCCAACCAAACACTAATATATTCCTCCACCTCAGCCTAACTTTTAACCTCTTAAGTTTTTCACATAACCTAAAATCCCCTCTGCCATTGACATGAATCTTCATCCACTCCAAGTTTACGAAGTTAACGAAATCTACATGCTTGAACCAACAATTGTTGAAACGAAAAGGTTCGGGGCCCTAATCTTGAAAGTTAGGTTTAAGCCAAATTCGACAGTGGTCCGAGATGTCCCTCTAAAAATCCTCTAAACTGAGATCTTCCAACAATCAATCAAATTCTCAGACAGCAATAATTTGTCTAATATGCTCATCACGCTGTCATTACTGATAAACCAAGTGAAACACCCTCCTACACACAGAAAATCAATAAGCTTCACATCATCAATGAAGCAACTGAACTCCTTTATCTATCTAGCTCTGTAACTCGTCTGTATTCCTAATATTTCTTCTTTGGATGAGACAACGTTGAAGTCACCACCCAAGCACCATTCCTAAAATTGGACCACATAACTCTTCTATTTGATAGCGAACAAGAAGTGTAAATATTGACTAGATTGTAGATAAGTCCCCTCAAAAGCACATTGATCCCCACAAAGCCAGCCCCTTTAAAACTGTGATTAATATAGAAATTTATTTTTCCAAAGAATGACCAAGCTTCTAGACGTACCCGATGAGTTGCTCGAGTCCATTAGACCTCCTTGTTACCCCACAATTCAAAAGTTAAACTACATTCAAAGTACGAGAATTTTGTCTCCTAAAGAAAATAGATGTCGAACTTGCCTTATTGGATCAAGAAACTGACTCTTCCGCTTTACTTTGGTTCCAACCCCTCTGATATTAAGAGATAAGATATTCATTACAACCTATGAGAAGACGCCTTCAAGGATAGTTTCCCTTCTTTGTCTCTCTTTTCCATCTTCTCAATATCTTCCACATACATGGAAATATTACTAATGCTAGAAATTCCCAATTTTGTTATAGTATCCTTCACTACTCTACTTACTTCAAAGTCAAAAATTTTCTTCACACGATTGTTGCAACTAACAACATCTGAATCCGTCAAAGAGTCACAACATAATAAAGATCCTCCAAAGAATCTGCCATCACCTTCCAATGAGTTCTTCATGGATTTCGAAATGTTGAGCAAAACTGCAGGTTTCTTCGAATTCAGACTTACAAAATAAAATGGGTTAATGAAACCCACTCCTCCCAAGTCCTTCACTAATTTTAGTTTCTTCCTTTTGGTCCTAGAACTCTTCATCACCTTGCTAGCACCATCGAAGGAAATTGGACCCAAGTTGTTAACAACCTACTCAGGCGTCCCATTCAATAAAAACTTTTGTTTAGATACCAAGTGGGCCCCCTCTGAGTCTAAGCAGTCTTTAGCCATCTCAACCTCCTCCAACTTCCCTAAAGCACCAGCTAACTCGGGACACGTGCCCTCTTTGACCTTCAGCAAAAATACCTTATCAGCCTTTTGTTTAACTTTTCAACCAATGCAATAATTGGTGTATAAGACTTATTGATCTGCTCCACCTCCACCTTATCAGAAATAGCTTCCTTAAACGTGCATTTTCCTATATCACAAGTCACATCATCATCAATAGTCCCTGCACATTTATCAAACTCCAACTTCTCGAAATCACCACCCTCATCCTCCAACCCCGATACTCCAAAACTCTTTTCTGAATCGGAGTCACTACTCTCCAATCCGATGGACCCCTTCGAAGGTCTCTTGACCAAACAACCTACCGGACCCTGTGCCTCCTTCCTTAGCTTGATTCTAAATGACTTGTCATTTATCAAAATGTTGAAAACTTCATTGATCACAAAAGCGCATCTAGTTCTGATCATAATTCTCGCTATGTCCATTCTTGCACCGCTACTAGTGAAGTCATCACAACAGACATACATTCCCAACGTGGCAGACAAAAATTTGAAAAACCTAGCATTCCACACATGATACGGAAAGCCATCCATGTGACTCTTTTCGGATCAACATATTCATCCTTCCATCTTCTCACCTCTTTGAACCAGTGCCCTATCTAAATCCTTCCATCCTCCACCAAAGCATCCATCTCGCCTTCCATAAGCTCTTAAAGAAGACACAGGTTTGCGCCCAAAGGAGTTCTCTTGACCGAAAAATATCCCTCAGAGTGGAATGTTTCCTGCATAGAATAAGATTGTCCCCGGTTCTCCACAACACCTACATAAGCTTTGGCAAACCTAAGAAGTTCCTCTTCATTCGATAGATATTTCAAATGAAACTTAGACTGTTCATTATTCCTTGCAGGATGAAAACAAACATTGTTCCCTCTAGTTACGTCTGCATAGGACCTATTGGAAGGTCTTCAGAAGTCTCTACCGTTCATATTACTTCTCTAGCCTCCAACTTTACCACCGCACTGTTTAAGCTGACTCTCTTCCATATGATTACCACTTCGATCCTTATACTTCTTCTTCTGACCGACCTCATTTCTTAGGAAGCGAGGTATGTTAGCAAAGGTCTTCTTACCTTCCTAGAAAATGTTGTCCAGCTTCATTGCAAGTAGCCTATCGTCCTTCATGTTAAAAATTCTGACAAAACCATATCTTTTACCTCTAGCATTTCGTTTGGGTGTAATGATCACCTCATCAATGACACCCAGACCCTCGAACACGTGATACAAGTCTTTTGCTCTGGCTTTTTCTCCAGATTCAGGGATGTAGAAGGTTGATGATTTCAGCTCCCTAACCTTGGCCCCAGAAGTTGCAGCATCTCACTCGTTACCTTTCGGCTTCTGCGAGTTGTTATTTGAAGTTGTCAGCTCATTTTTTATTTTGTTAATTTATTAATTACACTAAAAGTAATTAAAACACATTTATTAATACTTAATATAATATTATTATAATTAAAATATAAAAATTAAAATGTTTCAAAGACAGATGCAATCTTAAGCAAATGAGAAGTCGATGTAATCCAAATAAATCCAAAAGGTTTTAGATGATGACGATTTCTTTGATAAACTTGTTGAGGATGATGATATGAAGGTTGTTAATTTCAGGCCACGACGAAATTAATGATTCTGACGAAGTGAATGATTTTGATGAAGTGAAAGCTATTAATTTCATTATATGAAAGCTATTATTCAAGTTAAATTTAAAGAATTTCAAATGACTCCAAAATACAAAGAATTTGTTATTGCTTATTCACTTTATATAATGTAAATGTTAAATTGTTTATTATTAATTTTTTAAAATATTGTAAATTAATTTTCATATTTTATAAACATTTCAAATTCACCCCTAAAATTTTCAAAAAGTTGCAAATAAATCCCTAATAATTTTCAATTTTTTTTTAAATAGTCACTTCAAAATTTCAAAAATTACAAACTGGTCCATATTTTTTATATTTTAAATTCGGCTCAAAAGTTTTAAAATTTATGAAAATGGCGCCAAAAATTTAATAATGAATCATTTTAATACTCCGTCCAAACAAAAAAAATTAAAAATGAATGGATTTCAATTGCATCATTTAAATTGTTTAGAATTTTAAATTTCTTAAAAATTCTTCATTACCTCATCCAAACATGCTCTTAAGTTTTGTTTGGTGAAATTCAAAAATTAACGAGACTTCGATAGTATTATTCTTCGGTATTGTCAAGCCATTATAATATGTAAAATTTAGTTTTAATATTTTTATTAATTAATGAACTATTTTTAACTACTATTTTATTATCTTAATAATGTTCAAATAATTTTATTTATTTAAAATGTTCTTAAAATTATACTCTCGATAAATTTTAATATCAAAAAATATATAGACAAGGTATAGTCTAACTAATTGAATAAGTTTTGTTATAATAGAGATTGTATTAATAACTTAAGTTATAATAAGTTATATTTAGTTAATCATAGATTATTTTTAAAATTACTTTCTAACTCCACAGTCGATAGAAACTAGGTTCTTATCAAGGTTTAAAAATGACGTTCAAAGAAATTTTTGCAACATTTTTATCAATAAAAAGTGGGGGGAATTTTCGTAAACGTTGGGACGGTTAGCGTAAAATAGTTTAATATATATATGTATAGTGATGACCCAAGCCCTAATTGAGATAAATAATCAAAGAGAGCCTATTCTAGAATAGTAATTTTAACAAATCACTAAATTATGCCGACCTTAATTGTTTATCATTTATGAAAATATGAGGTGTTGTTGTGTTTGCATTGTTTGATTATTTGTCTAAATGTTTATTCATTGATATTTGAATGATTGTGATTGTTAGACTATGAAAAAAGATTTATTACTCATTGAGGTGAGAAACAACAACATCGTTAGGTATTAAGTAATATAAGAAGTATAAGAAGTAATATAAGAAGTATATGAAAAAAGATTCATCTAGTTTTATAAACAATGAAAAGAAATATAAGAAGTATGAAGCTTTTGTGTAAGCTTCTTCCTCCTTGTATTTATTTTTCATTTCTTTCCAAACTAGATGAACATCATAATTGATTCCTGTTCCGCGATTAGTTTCATTAAAAGGTGCGTTATTCCTGTTCCTCTCTTTACTCTTCACTGGATTATGGTTTTAGGGTTTGGTTTCAACTGAGGATGCTCATTTTTGAAGTTTGTTGTGTTTCCTTACAAGTTAAGGGGATGATACATGGTGATGATGCTGGTGGTAGCAAGCGTATTATATGAGTTTATAATATATGGTTCTGGTATATAATGTTGTTTGAGTTTATTATATTCTATGTAGATTGTGTGTTTCACTAACCCTCACTTAAAATACATTCATTTAATTTTACATAGATACTTATAATCTGCAAATTAAGTTGTATTTGAAAATCAACTTATATGAATCAATGTTTTCGAATTGCATCTCTCTCATCGTTCATCTCACGTTGTTTAATATATATATATTATGGTTAATGATCTGGTTCCTTAGATGCATCGCTATCTTCCATTATAGTTAAATTTCATTAATAACAAATTATTAGTTAATCTGCCTCTCCATCAACACTTATAATCGTAAAACTTCTGATTATAAAAATTAAGATGATAAGTGATGATGATGAGGCAGATTATCCAATGTCTTGTTCTTATGGAAATTTAACTATAATCGAAGATAGTGATATATTGAAGAAGTCAGATCAATAAACCACAATATATATGTAAAACAGCGTGAAATGCACGGTGAGACGAATGCAATTAGAAAACATTGGTTTGTTTAAGTTGGTTTTCAAGAATAATTTAATTTGCAGATTATAGACTTCTTCATCAAATTGAATCCATGTATATTTCTTTAGTGAGGTGTTTGGAAAACAAGCAATCTACATTTAATATAATAAACTCAGAGTACTTACAACAACGGTTATTTATTGTAGCCGAGATCAAAGATAATAAAATAATCTCTGGGAACTTTCAACAACGGTTATCTATTGTAACCGAGATCATAGATAATTTATGTTTTACATAATTTGCTGCTGATGGATTTTGAACCCAGTATCTAAGTGTATGTATCACTACGGTTTATTATCATAACCATTGTGATATATGGCGGGCGTTCTGCCTTTCAATAACGGTTTCCAGACCATTGTGGAAACATCGAACTTACAACGACACTTTACTAATTAACAATGGTATGTCAGGCGTGATGGTACCCCTTTTCAAACCGTTGTGAAAGGGTTTTTCCGTAGTAGTGCTTATAACACTTAGAGTCCACGTGAATTCAGGTGGTGTTGCTCTTGATAAATGGAAGGACATTTGTGGCAAGTGGTTTCGTGACATATGATCTCGTAAATTAGGAGGATGTCCTTGACAGCATTTTGTGACATGTGTTAACATATAGTTGAGAAATATAGTTGGATAGATTAACTATATTTAGGAGATAATCATAGGAGAACGCACTTGAATGTTTACTTGTGTTTGACGTATTTGTACGTGAAATCTTATCCCCTATATGTTTTTTGTCGTATTCTTTTCTGTATTTATAGATTCTGTCCAAGAGAAGTTTGAAGGCTGGAGATAATGAACTGCTTATACCGATAAAGATGTCAGTATCATGTAACAAGGGTTTATATTTTGGTTTTGTACAACCATTGTATCTTTCGTAATTATGTCTTTTGGGTCTTGTGACAAATGATTATGTATAACTCCTTTTGATAATGAAGTAGTATATTTCTAGTAGCATCTGTGTTATTACTTTAAAGTTTAAATTTTCTATATTTTTTCATTAAATGATTTCAAGGCTTATTTAAAATTTCAACAATGGGACATAGGCTATCTCACTTCATTCGATCAAAGAGATCGATTGTTGATGTTTTTTCATCTCCTTTCTTACCACTTGTGTAAAACTAATATTAGCAAGTGTATATCAACTCTTTTTTATTAGATTAGATGTAATTATCGAAACACTTAGTATTCATTTTGATTATAATATTATACATATTTTAGTTGTTTATTAATATTATTAATTATCATTGTTATTAATGTCTGATATAATTCAACTAATTCTAATTTTATATATGGTTTTGAAAGTCTATTGAAAAATAATTTTCATAATCAAATACAAGATTTTTATCTATTAAATACTAAAATTTAGAGATGAATTTAAGTTTAACACTTACATTCACTACAACGAAAAATTCATTTAACAACGGTTGGGAATGACATATAATGACGCGGGCGAGGGCGTTGTTATGTAGATTGTCATTGTATATATGATACTTACAACCACGGCCTTGTAGGCGTTGTAATAACCTGGAAAGTGCGTTAACTATCACAACGGGTTTTACAATACACAGTTGTAATAAAAATAATTGTCCTCGGTTCGATTCCCAGCAGCGTGGTTTTGATATTTATTTTTTCCTGGACAGTGCGCCAGATATTATAACAGTTATGAATTATAACCATCGTTAAAGTTTCTGCAAAATTAACAAATATGATCCTGCTTTTATAATTAATCCCATTTTATTACCTGTATTATTGTTCTCCATATCACAACACAGCAGAAAAATACAATTCACATTTTGTGATAAAATATTCATAATAATATTAATCGTATCATATTCATAATATCACATATACCACATTACAGTTTATCAGAACAAACAACCTACAAAAATAAAATATCACATATACCATATTACAGTTTACACACCTTACATAACTTCACATAATTGTAACTTGGTGTATTGGTATCTTGTCTCTTGGTGTCTTGTCTCTTGGCCTGGTGTCTGGACTCAAAATACCTATGATTTCAAATAATTATACTTGTTCGTAAAAATACTTCTAAACTATAACATACAACTAATATATTATGAATAAATAATAAATTACGTACTTGTTATGCCTTCTTCATGATCGTGTCGTATAGCATGCACGGCATCTCCATCAACTTCATCATATGAGGTAGGAACTTGTGTTGTGTAAGAAGGTGTGGACGGAATATCAAGACTTTCATTACTAAGAGGAATGTATTTTCCTTGGAGAACGATTGACCATTTCCCCGATTTGTCTGAATGGATCCGTAATATAGAAAACTTGTTTTGCTTGAGAATCCATGATGAATGGTTCTGTATTAAAAGATACCTTGCCAAGGTCGACTCGGGTGAATCCTAAGTCATCAATGACTACACCATTATTATTATTGGGAACCCACTTGCATTTAAATAAAGCCACTTTGAAAATAACATAATCAATCTCCCAAATCTCAACAATGACACCATAAAACGCGGTACTTGCCAATACCGGATTCTTATATTTCGAACTAGAGAAATACATCGATTCGGCTTCAACCATAACCTCACTATTTTGCATTGTACCTTTCAACAATCGAAGCTTCCGGTCAGTGATGATTCTTCGTATATCCTTTAAAGATCTTCATATATCGCTCTATTGGATACATCCACCTTAAATAAATTGGACCACAAATTCTGATTTATCTTACGAGATGAACAAGTAAGTGAACCATAATGTCAAAAAATGATGGCGGAAAATACATCTCCAATTGATACAAGATAATGGCAGCCTCATCTTCTAATTCATCCAATTTTTTGAAATCAAGAACTTTATTACATATGACATTGAAGAATAAACACAGTCTCGTTATAGTTACTCTCACAATTTTTGGAAGGATCCCACAGATAGCCACTGGTAGAAGTTGTTGCATCAATACATAACAATCATGAGATTTTAAATCAATTAACTTGAGATCTTTCATTGATACAAGTTTCTTGATGTTTGATGAGTAACCTTGCGGAACTTTAATACCTTGCAAACACTCGCAGAACATCTTCTTTTCCTTTTTAGATAGAGTGTGACATGCTGGAGGCAAATAAGTTCTTTTTCCTTTCTCTATTGGAGCCAACTATTTTCATATACCCATCTTCTCCATATCAAGACGGGAAGTCTTACTATCTTTAGTCTTACCCGAAATGTTTAGAAGTGTTCCAATCAAACTATCGCACACATTTTTCTCCACGTGCATCCCATCAAGACAATGTCTAACATCAAGACTTAACCAATATGGAAGATCAAAGAAGATGGACCTCTTTTTCCATATGTTTTTCGCAACTGCCCCTTTTTCTTTTCCTCTCTTCCCACCTTTTTCTTTTTCTCTCTTCCCAAAGACAACATTAATGTGTTCCTGTCATTGATAAACTTCATCCCTGGTTAAAGGTTTAGGAGCCTCACCAAACTCTTGCTCTCCCTTAAAAGCCTTTCGCAATCTACGATAAGGATGACCCGGTTTTAGAAATTTTCGATGCCCAAGGTAAACGGTCTTTTTTCCAAACTCAAGTTGGTGATAACAAGTATCATCTTCACATATAGGACACGCTTTATGTCCTTTGACACTGTATTCAGCCAAGTTACCGTAAGTCGGAAAGTCGTTAATTGTGCAAAATAACATTGCACGCATATTAAACTTTTCCCAGAATATGCATCATCAACTTCAACGTCTTCATACCACAAGAGTCGTAAATCATCAATTAATGGACTTAGATAAACATCTATGTCGTTACCAGGTTATCGTGGTCCAAAAATCATCATACTTAATAGTATATACTTGCGCTTCATGCACAACCAAGGAGATAAGTTGTAAATAGTGAGGAGAACAGGCCACGAAGTATGATTAGTGCTCAGATTACCAAAGGGGTTCATTCCATCGGTGGCAAGCCCAAACCTAAGGTTTCTTGGCTCGACTCCAAAATCCGGAAACAACGAATCAATTTTCTTCCATTGTAACGAATCAGCTACATGGCAAATGTTTCCATCACGAATCCTTTCATCTGCATGTCATCTAAGATTCTTTGCGTCATTCGGATTAGCAAAAAGTCTCTTTAATCGTGAAACTATTGGCAAGTACCATAACACTTTAGCAGGAGGATGCTTCCTACTAATATTGTCATAGTGATCATTGTCATCACCATTGTTAGCCTTCAGCTTGTAACGCGACACACCACATTTCAGACATTGAAACAAGTCTTCATACTCTTTCCGGTATAATATGCAATCATTAGGGCAAGCATGTATCTTGATATACTCCAGACCTAGTGGACACAATATCTTCTTGGCCTCATAGCAACGATCCGGCAATTTGTTATCTTCTGGTAACATTTGCTGTAGCAATTCAAGTAATTCCGTGAAACTTTTATCCGACCATCCATTTTTTGCTTTCAGATTAAACAACTTTAACACCGCCAACAATCGTGTGAATTCTGTGCATCCCTTATATAAAGGGGTGTCCTTATCACTACTTAAATTATCATAAATATGAGCATTCATAAAAGAAGATTCCCCAATATCACGGAGCATATCCTCTAGTTGATCTTCCATATATTCATCTTCCTCCACTCTTTGACTTTGTGACGCCCGACTTTCCTTATTATCCACCTCACCATGCCACGTCCATATTATATAATTTTGACATATACCATCACAACAAAGGTGATTATGTATTTCTTTCTTTGTAACCTTTTTGATATTCGCGCAAACAACACAAGGACAATAAAAGATACCATTATTGTCGGGAAGATGTTTATCAGCGTATTCAAGGAATTCACGAACACCGTTCTCATAAACTGGACCTAATCTATTGGCTTTCATCCAACTACGATCCATTACAACTTCTGAAATTTATACCAAAATCCATTACAGCGTATAATAATGTGAATGACACACCAAAATCTAATCCAAAAACTCAAGCATATGCATATACAATATGAACAAAGAAAAAATCAATGAAGATGTACTCTCATACTAAACGTAAAGCATATGAAACATCTCATTCTAAGTTGAGCATATACAATATGAACAAAGAAAAAAGGAATGAAGATATTGAAGAATACCGTACTTCGAAGCTGTAATTAAATGAACGTAAGGAATGAAGATGTTGAAGAGTACCGTGCGTCGAAACTGAAGAATCAAATGAACGAAGACGGTCAATATTTGAGCATAAACTAAGAAAAAAGGAATGAAGATGTTGAAGAGTACCTTACTTCGAAGCTGAAGAAGCAAATGAATGAAGACGGTAAATATTTGAGCATAAACCAAGAAAAAAGGAATGAAGATGTTGAAGAGTACCTTACTTCGAAGCTGAAGAAGCAAATGAATGAAGACGGTCAATATTTGAGCTCTAAATGAATGGATACGAAGAGGGTAAAGGTTAGGGCGTCTCTGGCTCACTTATTCGATTAGGGCGTTTTATGAAAGAAATACAGAATAAGTTTTGTTTTAATTTATCAGTAAAGCTTTTAATCTCGGTTGGAGAAACAAACCGTAGTGAAATCTTAAATGACACACGCTAAATGTATCCTAAAAAATGGAAAAAAAAATGTGTTGCAGGGAATCAAAGCTTGTTACATTTCATTTATTACTACGGTTGTTCATCTTAACCGTTGTAAAATCATTTACAATTTATTTTTTAAATAATGGACTTAAGTGACACACGCTAAATGTACTCTAAAAAATAGAAAAAATGTAGTTGCAGGGAATCGAAGCTTGCTATATTTTATTTATTACTACGGTGGTTTAAGTCAACCGTCATTAAATGAATTAGCTTTTCCTTGAGCGCGAAAATTTTAACCTATTACAACAACGTAAAAGGATGCGTTGTAAGCTTGACGTTGTTGTTTTAGCGTTTTGTAGCAGTGATTCACTATTGACGCTTAATGTTATCGTATTGAATAATAGTATGAGAGATCGTCAATTACGTAACATTCATAAAGGGATAGGTTATAATATTAAATATTGACTAGAATATGTATAACCGATCATGATGATACATTTTAATAGGATAATGAAACCTAACTCTAACAATCTCATCTCATTTGTTAAATTATTTTTTATTTACCGTCATTTTACTTTAATTTTATAAACAAATATCTTTCAAACTACCTTCTTTAAAATCATAAAAATGATTAAACAAATGTAATATCGCACTAATCCTCATTAATACAATACATAAAAATACTTACCCTTTTTTTTCTTCAGCATTTATATATTTTAAATTTCATTCAAATATAAATATTACTTGAATTTAATAATTTAAAAGAACAAAAAAAAATACATTTGTATGGTATTCTCAATAACTTGAAAGAGGAAACTAATCTAAGAAATCTTACTAAATATAATAATATACTTTTAAATTAATCAAATAAATTTAAAGAAACCACAAACAATTAAAATGTGATAGAAATGATAAAAATATAATCATTTATTAAACAACTATATCACATATGCTTTAGAAGTATCATTAATGTTTTACACATTCACAAATGTGTTTTATACACTTTGCAATTTTAAAAAACGGACAAGTAGTATGATGACAATCTTTATCGGAACTGCATAAATCCAATCCTTTAAAATCAAATAAGAAAAAAATAATGCTAATACTAAAGAATGAAAAATGAGTATAAGATAAATAAAAAAATTAAATGTGTATAAGATAAATAAAAAATTAAAGAATAAAAATTAACAATTTGGACTTACCAACATAACACGAACTTTTGATGAATAAGAAAAGGAAAATAATCATAACATATACAAACTTAAGAAATATAGACATATTTTTCTTTTGGTCATGCAAAAATACCAAATTGTTGATCCCTTTATACTGTGAAAAGTCTCACTCATCAAATTAAATTATTTTAAAATTTCTCTTATGAGATTTAATGTGTTTAGAATTTTTAATAAAATAGTGTCTGGCATTTATGAGGTTGCAAAAAGCCATTTCACAAACAAAAATGAAAATAACTTAATTTGTCTTTTAAGCTCACTTATATGATCTCTTAACCTTAGTAAAAATATGATTTAAAAATATTAATAATCATAGAGTTTTATTTCTACAAATAATTTTATTATTTTATTTCCCTGTTATCCTTTCGTATTATATATGGGGAAGTTTACAAAGGAAGTAATTGCATGATAACTCGATATAATAAAAGTTATATATTCTATTTAACTTGATTTATCATCCATTTCAGTGGTAGGTTGTGTTGTAATCATGAAGTGTTTGTTAGACATGTTAAGAAAATGAGTTAGAGTTATTAAAGATACAATTCCATGCCAATTATTTAGTTTTAATATTCATGTTAATGTTCGTAAAGCTCAAAACTGAAGTGGAAAGTCTCTCAGCACAGCCAAGAGAGAGAATTAATGAGTTGTCTATCAATGGTGAAAAAATGACAAAATGCATGGTCCCTACTCTGTTCCTACACAGTTGTGCGTAAAAAGTTAATCATTTAAGTAATATATTAAAACAGAAACATGCATTCTCGTACTTATAATTCTACTCTATTAGAAACATGCATTCTCGTACTTATAATTCTACTCTATTTCAGCCTAATGTATTCTCGTACTTTTTTTGATAAGCAAACTTTTATTAAAGGAGATAAAGGAACTCCAATCCCAACATTACAAATATAGAATACTAAACAATTCACGTAACAAGCAAGAAGAGCAAGAAGCTTATAAGAAGTCTAACGGAAATTTAGACCACTCATCTAAATTACATTTTTTGCAAAAATTCAAAAGAGTTGGAATCCACCTCCAAGATAATACTACAACAGTTTGGTATATAGACTCAACAACACAAATTTCATTTTTAAATAGGATGTCGTTTCTCGCAATTCATATGCTCTAACATGTTACAAACCATAATGCATTGACATTTTCTGGTTTGCATTTTCCACTCAATCTTAGATATCAAACCATTGCATGGTTCCCACTGTTATTTTCATTAATCCAATAAATACCAATTCAATTAAACACCTTTATCCACACCAATTTCACTACATGAGAGTTAAAGAACAGGTGGTTTGAATCCTCAATTTCATGGAAACACATCACACAAACCTCTTCAAATCTTGACTTGATTATCCCACGATCCATGAGGTTCTTGTGAGTTGGAAGTCTGTTTAGGAATAATCTCCACGCAAATACTTTAACTTTCATTGGTATGTTGGATTTCCACATGATTTCCAATACTGTCATTATTGAATCATCCACCACTAAATTGTCTTCACCTGCAGCAACATGCTGATACAGAGATTTAACAGAAAAGATTTTGGAATTCTCTAAGTACTAAACCCATATATCTCCTTCAGTTGTCTTCGGGTAAACATCAACCAACAAAACTTCCAGATCAAGAAGCTCAGTCCTAGCAATACCTACAATGTCTGGATGAAGATCAGCAACAAGCCACTTCCACTATCCATCATTCCACACTCCCATGTCAGCTACACACCAATGTTTTGAGACTGTCACAAGGAACTGATTTGGGAAAAGAATCCTAAGCTCCAACATACCTAGCCACTTGCATAACCAAAACAGGATTGAAGACCCATTACCAAGAGCAGCCGAAATAATGTCGAGGAAGCAGTTAGCATTGGTAGGCCTGCAAACTGAAATCACATCCCTCATCCAAGAAGACTCACCCTTAGCTGGCTTTCCTTTAACTTTAATCCACATTTTATTAACCAAATTACCATATCTGATTTCAATAATATTCCTCCAAATCTCATTTCCATTCTGAAGGAATTTCCACAACCATTTGGTTAGGAGAGCCTTATTGAACTGACCTACATGTTTAATCCCCAACCCCCCAAACTTCTTGTCTTTCACAAGTTCTTCCAACTCACCCATGAGATACCACTCTTATCAGCAACTCCTGACCAAAGAAACTTCTTTTGGATACCAATTATCACCTTTATCACCTGTTTTGGAGCCTTGAAGAACGACAAGTGATGGATTGACATGTTTGCTAACACAGAGTTGAGTAGTGTCACTCTTCCACCAATAGACAATTTTCTCCCCATCCAAAATGACAGTCTATCTCTCAAATAATTAATGACTAGTTACCAAAACTTGATCCTCCTTTGATTCCCCCCACCATTATCCCAAGGAATCTAAATGGCAGATGACCTGACTTACAGAATAAGAAATGTTCAGCAGCTTGCATAAACTCAGGTTCAATTCCCACACCATAAAGACAACTTTTCATGAAATTAATCTTCAATCCTGAAACTAGTTCAAATCCCCTCAATATGGCCTTGATTGTCCACAAGTTTGAGTAGCTACCATCACATAAAAGCAATGTCTTATCAGCAAATTATAGTAGTCTGCCTACTATATTATTTTCCACTTTGAATTCACTAAGCAATTCCAATTCAGATGCTCTCTTGACCAACATTGCTAACCCTTCTACCACAATGGCAAACAGCATTGGGGACATTGGGTCTCCTTGCTTTAACCCTCTTGAAGCCTTGAAATCCTTTGAAGGGCTTCCATTTATTAGAACAAACATGAAACTATGTTGAACAGCTCCTTTGATCCATCTCCACCAATTAACACCAAAATTCATAGCCTGCATCATTTCATCTAGAAAATTCCAATCTACACAGTCATACGCCTAAGCAAAATCAACTTTCAATAACAAACATTGTTTCCTATTTCTTTGAGCATAGTCCATAGATTCATTTGCCACAATCACCCCATCAAACAAGTTCCTACCTGGTATGAAAGTTGTTTGTGAAGCAGAAATCAACTTACCAATAACATTGCTCAACCTCTTTGAAAGCATTTTGGATATAACCTTCAAAATGCACCCAATTAGACTAATTGGTCTGTATTCTTCAAAACACGGTGGGTTCTCCACCTTTGGCACCAGGGATAAAAAGGATGAGGCAAAGGCCTTTGGCAGCACAACAGTGTTAAAGAATTCAAGAACTGCATTTGTAACATCAGCCCCTACAATATCCCATTAGCATTTCAAGAATTTGAAATTATAACCATCTACCCCAGGGCACTTATTACTATCACAATCCTTCACAACATCAAAGACCTTTTCCCTTGTAAACTAGTTTTCAAGCATTTCCTTATCCCTGTCACTAAGCTTATTCACATCCTCCAACTACATCTTTGGTCTCATTATATTCACTTTTTGAAACTTCTCTTTAAAGTACTGCCTAGCACTCTCCTTAATTTCATTAGGGTCTTCCAGAATAGATCCACCCCAATTGATTGATGTGATCTCATTTTTTCTAATTCTAGCCCTCAATGAAGCACGAAAGAAGCTAGTGTTTAAGTCACCTTCCAAATTCCACTTTACCCTTGATTTTTGAAGAATGATACTCTCCTTAATTCTCAACCTACTTCAAACCTCCTCCTGAGCTAATAAGACTTCAGTCTGACACTTCTTATTCTGACTCTCATTCAACTCTATTATGCAATTTTCTACTTCATTAAGTCTTTCCACACCCTTATCTATAGCTAGATCCACCTAGCCAAACGTATTAGCATTCCACCACTTTAACTTCTTTCTGAGATCTTTGAACTTTAACTAAAGCACATTCCCAGTAGAGCCATTAGCCTGGACTGAAAACCAAGAATCTTTCACAACCTTCAAGAACTCTTTATGCTCTAACCAACAGTTAAAGAACCTAAAAGGTTTAGGTCTCCAATTCAGGTTATTAGATTTTAACCAAACAGGTCTATGATCAGATATGTCTTTGTCTCTAATATGTTGAGCCTTTAAATTCCAGCAAGAAATCATTCCTTCATCAACCAAAAAGTTGTCAACACGGCTACGACTACTTCCATTTTTACTAGACCAAGAGAACCTACACCCTGTTACAGGCAGATCAACAAGATCCATAATGTTAATGAAATGATTGAATTCACACATCTCCGTGCCATTAGGATTACCACGCCCCTTCCTTTCTTCCACACTCTTAGTTGAATTAAAGTCTCCTCCTAATAACCACTTCCCCTCAGGCAAAACATCTTTTAGATCGAAGATTGCATTCCATAACTCCCTCTTACCATTTAAATCACAAGAAGAATAAACATTAATCACGTAGCAGTTTATCCCACGCCACACAAAATTAACACCCAAGTATCCCTTGCCTTTAAAACTGGACACAACTTGAATCATTCCTTTCTTCCATATGGTTAGTAAACCACCTGAAAGTCCAATTGCTTTAGACTCAGACCACTCACATTCATCTAACCCCCAGATGCTTCAAACTAAGCTCTCCTGAATATTTTGAATTTTCGTTTCCTGCAATAAATATAAGTTTGCACCTCCCTTCAGCAAAATCTGGTTAATCCTTCTTCTTTTAATGGAGCTGCAACATCCACGAACATTGAACGAGACAATATTCATGGCACCTGATTTTCAGCATTCCTCTTCATGACAAATAAGGCCTTATCTCTAGCCTCAAACTCTCTAACAATGCCTTCGAACACGCCTTCATCTTCATCATCCTCAATTCCTAGATCCTTAATAGACTGCCAAACTTTGCTAGGCACATCATCTAATCCTTTTTTGCATCTTTGGTTACTAATAGCCAAATCAGTGTCAGTCAATGAGTCACAACACAACATCGATCCACCTGAGAATCTAGTGGATGCATCCTCTTCCTGCGAGGTCAAATTATTTTCCTTCAAAGCACAATCTTCTATTGCATCATCCTTTTTCCTGGTAGCGTTGTGGATCAAAGTTGAGTAATAAGAGGCTGAGAACGGAATTTGGATTCTCTCGTATAGTTCCTTCACCAAAACCTTCTTTTTTGGTTTGGGCCAGGCCAAAAGCCCAATTGTTCCACCCGGGCTACAAGAGATTGGGTCAGAGCATCGTTTATTGTTCAGCCTTCAACTATTTGCCACATCAGCCGTATCCCTTTCACATTTCTCTGACACTACCCCATCTTTAAAATTGTATCCTCCCAGAATTGATTGTGACTTCACACCTCTTACCTGAACTTCTTTAGATAGGTTGACTTCCTCATTTAATGTTTCTCTCCCTCTCTCCTCATAATGTTTTTTCTGCTTGCCTCCAAAATTTACCTTTTCCATGTCAATAGTCACTTCCGCAGCATTAAACTTTACCCTTCCTGACACATTCTCCTTGCTGCAGTTCACATTGTCCAATCTATCACTTACTTCCATAATATCTTTTTTCAATTTTCCTAAAAGCTCTGCAGCTTTTCTAGATTTCTGCAATCTTAGGTCTGCTTCTAGACTACTAGGTTTCATTAAGCTATCATCTTCTCCTTTGTAGCTGCTGTTCCACGTGCCACCTTCCCCATCAGTTTCTGATACCTCCGATGACTCTTCATCTGAATACTCTTCTCCTTCCTCTGGCCAACTAATTCTCAAAGGTCCATGGTTGTTTTCCACAAGCTTAATCCTAAAAATTCTCTCATTTACCTCAACATTCATAACCTCATTCATATTGATAGCAATTATGGTTTTCACTAGAAATCTCGCATGCCATACCCCAAATTTTATCCTCAGATTCGTTGGCCTTTGTCATATCATTTTAAGTCAGCTTTTTCGCATTTAAAAATCTCATTAATCATGCATTTTAGCCGATTTTTATCATTCCATACCATTTTCTTTTTTAGTGTTATTCGGATAATTTTCCTAGATTATTTAAATTTAATTTAGTTTAATTTTAATGTAGTACCTTTTTAAAATAGTTCATTTCCATTTTGTTTATTTTTTTTTAATATAGTTTATTTCCAATTTAATTTAGTTCAGCTTTAGTTTTAATTTGGTTTAATTTTTATTAATTTAAATTTAGTTTTTAATTTTAAGTTTAAATTTAATTCTTAATTTAGCTTAATTTAATTAGTTTCTTTAATTGTTTCTTTTTGTTAAAAATCATTTTTATATACATAGGGTCCCATTTCTTTTTTATTTATAGTACAAAGTACAAAAAAGTTCAAACTTTACAAAAAGGTACTACATGCCCCAAGATTTCCCAAAACCATGATACAAATTAATTCCCTTCACAACCTGTACATGAGTTCCTACGCTGAACATACAACTACAAGGCTTATACATAACTGCCATTCCCAAACAAACTCCTTGCTGTGCACCCTGTACCACGCCCTACCATTTTCTTTGTAAGGAAAATTCTTTTGCCAAGCCTTACAACTTTATTACACCAGCCAAACAAACCATGTTACACTGAACTTTGACCAGCCTACAAAAAAAATGACCTGACCAAGACCTTGCTTAACCTTGACTATCATCTGCTACACAGCAGCAAAAAAAAACTGCCAACAAATATACCTAACACAAGCATAAAAAATATGCCGAAACACTACTCTAAACCTGTGACAAAATTAAGGTTAAACACTCCTTACATCCTGCTCTTCTTTCTGCCTACAGCAATTGCATCGCTGCTATCAACTGTAAATCTGCATCACACAACACAGACTTGTAAAAACTGCAATATGAGAGGAACAAGTCAAGATGGCTTTGTTCTGAATTGGCTTAAAAAAAAGAGGGGGAGCATACCATAAAGCAGAACAACATTCTGCATAATTCTTTCTGCAACAAACACATCAACAACCAAAACCTTTTCCTCCAATCCCCTTCAACCTTACTCCACCCAAACTTCGACTCTTCCAACTTCTTCAAAAAAAACCACCTCAAATCAGAGCAAAACTGAAGAAGAGTTGAACGAAACAAAAACACGAGAAGATTTCCTCAGTTTTCAGTCTTTCTTCCCAAACCTCAAAATCCAAATATCTTTCCATAACAAACACACAAATCAATTCAGAGAAGAAGAAGAACTAGCGGTGGTGAAGAATTTAATACCTTAATCTCCATCCAAGCCTCGTTCCACAAACGATTCGCCAGGAGGAAGCCACTGAGAATGAAAAGAGAGTGATAGAGTGACCGAGAGAGAATCGCGAATTGAATTGGAGAAAGAAGTGGGGAACCGAACGTGCAAGAAGGTTTTGTCCCATCTTTCTTTCATTTGCCGTGCGTTTTCTTGGGTTTGTGTTTTTTCAGACTACTGAAGCAGCCGTTTGATTATTAGGTCTCCATGTTTTTGTTTTTTTGGCTAGACTGAGCTGGGTCAATCGACCCGTTTCCTCGACCCTGCTTTTGGAACTTTGGGCTTCATCTTTTTTATTTCAGTCAACCTGTTATTGTTGATATCTTGTTGAAAAAGTTATCATTGTTATTAACTTCTTTTTCTTTTAGATTTAGTTTTACTTTATGTTTTAAATTAGTTTTTTTTAGTTTTAGTTAATAATCTTAAAATTTTTTAGTTTAATAATTTTAGTTTTTAAAATTTAGTTATTAATGTTAAAAAAAAACACATTTCAATTTTAGGATTAGTTATTTAGTTTAAATAGAATTAGTAATTTGTTTTAATTGTTAGATGTTAATTTAATAAGTCATTTAGTTTCAACTAGAACTTAGTACATTAGTTTTAAACTAGAATTTGGTTTAGTTAGTATTGTTGAACTAGATTTGGTTGTCTTAGTTTCTTTTAGAAATTAGTGTAATTAGGTTTTTAATTAGACGTAGCAAATTTGAGTTTTAGAATTTAGTTTAGTAGTTAATTGGAGTTTTCTTTAAATTAGTTTTTACTTAGATTATCTTTGTATTTAGAATTTGCTATTTAGATTTTAATTAAATTTCAGATAATTCCTATTTAATCTTGACATTTTTGTATTTTTCATTTTAGTTAATTCCTGGTTTTCAATTTCCAATTTAATTATTGTTACATTTGTTGTATATATTGTTGTTTATCATACACCTGACACTGGAGGTTTTCCTCGTGGTTCTTCTGTTTATACCTCATTCTAAAGGAAAGGGTTGTTCCCGTTGACTGCCATGTCATTTAGGATAGCCTTGTCCATCATTCTTTTATCTCACGCAGCCGCGCGATCGAGACTTGCCTTCCCTTTTTAACCTAACCTTAGGTTTAGAGTCATTGTGCTCTATTTAGGTGTTCTGTCGCAGATACTTCTTTCCCCGTTTTACCTAGCCTTAGGTTTGGAGTCGCCGCACTCCATGTAGGTGTCTTGCCATAGACACTTACTTTCCCTTGGAACCTTGACCACAGTCAATAGTTCCTCACCCACGTTGAGGGGAACTACGGACGCTCTGATTTCTCAAGTTCATCTTAAGAATACATAGGCATATGATTGCGAGATCCTAGCGAGCCACCTTTTCTTTTTTCCACTTTTCTATTTCTCATTTTTTCCCCCGTAGTGAGGGGAACTACGAATGCTCTGATTCCATTCCCGTCAGAATACGTAGGCACGAGATGTGATATCTTGGCGAGCATACGTAGTGTATATACCCCTAGGTCTTGACCTTAGCACATTTCCCATAGCGAGCAAACTTTAGCATAACACAAATACCAAAAAGAGGTTCTTGTAGAGTACTACAGATACTTAGGATGCTAACACCTTCCCTAGGTATAACCAACCCCCGAACCTAGAGATCTTGCATTGTTTTTACATTGCAATTAGGGTTTTTGATATTTACCCCTTCCTTTGGATAAATCAAAGTTTGGTGCTGAATTATGATTTGTGATTCAAGTTAACTCAATAGCTTGATATCCGATTCTCACCGGAACATCGCCACATCAAAGCATTTCTTCTTGACTGTATTGTCATCACACCTGATAAAAGTTCCAACCTTCCCAGCCAAAATCTTGAACAGACTATTATCCCAAGCATAACAAGGTAATCCAAAATATTTTATCCATGTTACCCTTTCATTATCAATCTCATTGGGACTCCAGGCTCTAATGTCAAGAAACAATTTCTCAACCCAACCTCGAGCTTGTTCTATGATCAGAATCATATCACCTTTCTTTTTTTCCTCAAGAAGGCATAAATTAGCCCCAAGAGAGGTGGCTTTTATATTGAACAAACCTTCCTCATTTAATGCCTGCTGGATATTGTATGTATTGCCTGGTATGAGCACCTCTCCCACAAAAGCTCTTTCGAATCAAACCAAATCACTCTTGTCAACATTGAATTGAACATGAGCAAACTGCACATTCTTTTGATGTTTATTCCTATTCAAGTCTTGTTTCTCTTTGTTTCCTAGCAACCAAGGGTTTGTTTTTACCACATGGGCGTAAGATTTGCAATAGGTAACTTAGTTCTTCCACCGTTTTCCTGATAACTCACAGGTTTAGCATGATAGTTCTTTCTCTTGGCTTGCTTAAACTTATCCGAATACTTCATATTTTCTTCCTGCCTTTGAAATCTAGGGACATTAGCGTGCAACTTTCTTCCTTGAATTTGAATACTGTCTAATTTGACCGCCAATAATCTTTCATCACTTACCTTCCTAAATCGAACAAATCCATACCTCCTTCCCCTCTTGTCCACTCTAGCTAGAATGTAGACTCCTGACACCAAACCATACACCTTAAATACTTCAAACATCCCTTTTTCATCCAAAGATTCTGGAAACTCGGTGAAGAAGAAGGTTGATGTTTTATCCACATCCCCCCACGTCTTTTCCCCCCTATGATCTTTCCAAACAGAAGCTCTCAATCTTTCCCCTTCCTTTGATTTCCTCCTCTTAGTTACTATTTTCCACTCCATAACTAAAAACTAGTATTGACAACTACAACCAAAGTAACTTAAGAACATGCAAAAGAACAAGAAGATAAAAGATGCCCCAGGGGGAGGAAGGTCCCTAATCTTAGGATTAGGACTTTAAACCAAACCCTCAATGCCTAACTATGCATTCTCGTACTTATAATTATCGTACCTATGTGACACATTCTAAAATTTATTTTTATTATTCAAAAAGTTCAATACAATACTTCTAGTCTATTGGAGATTATGGGTTCAAATCCTCTCAAAGATGGAAAGAATACCATATATATTCTCCTAATTGTTACTTCAACTAAGAAAATTATTTCAAATTTCGAAAATAAAAGAAATATGAGAATCTAAACACAATAAAATATTTTGTTTTCTTAAAATTATAACAATAAATATAGTACTTGAAACAAATCTTTTTAATCATAAAGTAATTCTTACACAATTTTTAGAGAAAAATCACTATGAGTTGATCTAAAAATAATAATAAAGTATGCAACAATCTTATATTGTTTCTATATACTTTACTATTACATTTTTCATATAATACCAAAATAATAAACTAAAGACAAATTATCGATTTCTCGCATACGTGAATATAGAGTTTTCCTAAAAGTGAATTATAATTTACTATTTTCTTTTACAATACTGACTATATAGAGTATAATAAAACAACAATAATAATGTTTAAAAAAAGAACATTCATATTTCAATTGATATCAACAACAAAATCAAATAAATTTTTACATTATAATTAATTAATAAAACAATTACGCTAATATATCAACTAGCAGTTTCAACCCTTATTCATCATATATCTAATGTTTGATCATAATTACAAATACATTTTTAATTTATTGAACACTAAAAATTAATACATATCTTTAACAACTTAACATTAAATATCTAAATTAAAAATAAGTACAAAGAAATATATGAGAATCAAAATAAAACACTATCAATCTTAATTTATAAGAATGTATTTTTCTTTTGTAATAAAATATATTGTTTTAGATGTGATTAGTTTATATCATTGTCTCAATTATAATTCACAATAAATTATTATAAATAAATTTATTAATTATATTTTGCCAAGAAAAATTCTTAACACATTTAAAATTCAATAAAAATAGAATAAATTAATTTACAACCGCGCATGGGGTCTTCATCTAGTTTTAAATTGTTTACAAAACAACCATAAAAATTGACCGTCTTAGATAAATAGAAATAGTAAAACTAGTTGCTTAAACTAGTTTTAGTGGAACAATATATCTTTTATATTACTTCTATATAGTCGTACTCTTGTAGCGTGTAAAGTTTTTGACACCATTGCCAGAGATCAATTTCGATTTTGTTATTCTACTATTTTTCCGTCTAGACTAAGAAATTTCTTTTTCTATTTTTACATTTTTCTATTAAAAAAATTGTTTCTAGTTGTATGCGAAGAACTAAAATTTAATTGAGCATGTGTCTACATTTAATCAACTCACGATTTTTAAAGCCATTTTCTAAAGAAAATTTCTTTTTCATAAGAAATGAATAAGGAATATTAAATCAATCATTCGTAGATTTATATTAGCTAAATGCCTCTTATCATTCTTCTCTATTTTCACGTTTTCTATGTTATATACACAGTGGCGGATCCAAATGTTTAATGTAATGGGGGCAAAAAGTAAAGATATTTTTTCGGTAAAATAATCTTTTTCGTCCCTTAACTTTGCGCCAGGGTCCAGTTTGGTCCCTTAACTTTAAAAAGTGACAAGTTCGTTCCTTAACTTTTAAAATGTTGTCACGTTTATCCTTCCGTCTAGTTCTGTTAGTCAAAGGTTGAAAACAAGTGCCACGTATTTCCAGGTGGACTTTCTGTGCAGCACTGTTGGCAAGATATGAACAAAGTATACGTTGAATCAGATTTCTAATTACTCCTCTGATTGAAACATAGTATACGTTGAATCAGTCTCTGTCTTTGTAACCTGCACATTAATCCAAATGTTCTTGGTAAGGTGAACCTACAAAAATGTGATAAATAGTATAACTGATGATTTTGAATTGAACAACTATTGTATTCATTACACTGATCCAAGACCCTGTTTGGATGGACTTCTTCAGAAGTACTTTAAAAACCAAAATATCAAAAGAAGTTCTCTCATATAACTTTTCCAATAGCTTCATAAACTTTTATGGAATTGTTTCACAGGGCAAGAACCATAACTTAACTTAGAAGCTCCCATAAGTAAAAACTAATGAAAATTGGACCTAAATAAATTTCAACTTAGTAACACTATCTGGTTGGTCTAATGGCAAAGGAAAACATATTTACATAAACATATAATCACCAGATTCATAAAAACAAAAGTTAAAACTATATCATGGTAACACTAAAAATAATATGGATGCACAAACACTCATGCAGATTAGAGTCTTGCTAAAAAATGTTAACAATCAAGAGATAGCAAGTACTATTAAATGAAAAGCACAATCTTTGTTACATTGAAAACTTAAAAATGTGTTACTTTTTCATTAACTACTTTCAATTTTTGAATCCTTATAATATCGAATGTCCAAATTTATAATTTGTAAGCATATTCCTTATTTTATTTATACTGAGCTTCCTTTCCAACTCAACGTATTTTTTTATATTTTGAATATCAACAATGGATGATTTATAGTGAAGATCATTTTTACTAAAGAAAATACTCCTATAAGTAATTCACAACACTGTTAAATGAGATTTCAACATAATCTTCTTCTTTGTATATAAAGTAAAACACTTTAGTCGTTATACCAACCTCAGCTGTACGAGAAAGGTCAGCAGGAAGCATATGAATGAGAGATGTCCAAAGAGCAAGATCTACCGGTTGATCAACAGCGTTGTAGGCTGTCAAAAGTGGTGCAGACAAGAATGACATCAATGGATAAACATTTCTTTGAAGAGACAACGCCCCACTCATTCCCATTGCATTGTGGAGCCGACCCAACTCTGGCATCTTGTATGGTTCTGTTGGTTGGACTTTCAGTTCCAATGTTTTCAGTTCACTGTAAATATCTCCAGGAAAACCATGTTTTGTTCCAGCATCAGGTTGTCGATTCTTAATAGATCCCCACCATTTTATGTGATTTGTTAAATCAAACTTTCTTTCTATGCAGAAACCACTAACATATTCACTTTCTGCAGCTGAATCATCCCCTGACACATGAAAGATTTCTTAGGAGGAACAGAGGAACATATGGACCAGCTGTCAAAGCTGGTGAAGATACCTTTCCAAGAGAGGCTCAGCTTCTTTTACTCAAACAGAATGACTGAGTACCGGCAGTGCAGAGGCTTTATTCAAACGTAACCAAGAAAGAAGAAGATGGTGCTTCAAATCCATGTCAGCTGCCACGTAACCAAGAATAAACGCACGTTTGAGGCAACTGACGGCAAGGACTACTTTGACATCATTTTAAAAGGTAAGGGACAAACTTGCCACTTTTTAAAGTTAAGAGATCAAACTGGACCCTAGGGTAAAGTTAAGGGACGAAAAAGGTTATTTTGCCTATTTTTTCTTTTAATATATATAAGTATATGCATGCATAATGAGAGATAAAGAGACAAATACTATAGAAATATATGGACCGTGTTTGTTTTGGATTATTAATATTCACTATGAAAATATTATATGTTAAATTTTAGGTTCAAATCCAATGACTATATATTTTTTATGTGGATTTAGTGAAAAAAGATAGTAGTAAATATAAAAGTACAAATATGAGGTGTATAAATATTATTGTAGAAAAAAAATTCATGTGTTGAATGAACGGAAAAAATGAACACAAAGAAGAAAAAATATTTATATATTATAATAAATATTTAAAATAAATTTACATGTGATTAATATGTTTAAAAGCATTTTACATCCTTTATTTTAAAAAAGTAATAAGTACTTATCCTCTATGTAAAAATGAGGATGAATAGGAAAAGGGTGAAAGATTTATAAATAGTAAAAATAGAGTGAAATTGGAGAATAAAATAACTGTATTTTTTAAATGAACACTTTAATATTTGATTTTTATTCTATTCTAATGATCGAAATTTTATTTTCAAATTTAAATAAATGATATGTCTAAGTTTAAATTTCCACTAAAATAATTATATTTTTTGAATGGGATATTGAATCTTTAATATTTGATTTTTGTTCTAATAGTCTAATGATCAAAATTTCATTTTTAAAATTAAATAAATGATGCACTCTTGCAATTGAATGTCCTTACACACTTACTAAATGGACTGATTTAAATTTTTTTAAGTAAAGAAACTAAATTTACTTAACCATATTAAATATGTTAATATTATAGTGTGAAATGTGAACCATTTAAACTTTTTCAATTTATTTAAATTAAAATATTTATCATAAAAATTTAATTAACTGAAATGAAAATACAAACTTGACATTAAATATCACGACAAAATGTAATTGTTTAAAAAGGTGAAAAAATATCTAAATTTAAAATAAAATATTAGAACTTTCCTAACCAATGTAACATTGAATTTAATAATATGAAAATGATTAAAATAACTTATCAACATTAAAAAATAAAAATAAAAAAGTATTGATGATAAGACAATAAATAGTGAGAGTGTGTGGAGAAAGCAGAAATATGATGGGGCATGTAGCCTCATTCTTTCTATATGAGAAAATCATATATACAATTGTAAATTGGAAAAAAATATTTTAGTGGGGGCAATAGCCCCCATACCTCTATATGTATAGCCGCCCCTGTATATACATGATCTATATGTTTGTCTTGTGTTTATTTTCTACCATTTTGATAATGTCAATGGGAGAGAAATATACTCTTATATAGAGTAAGGTATAGTCTTTATATTTGTTAAGGGGAGTTTAACCACTTCAATCCTTACTATTGTTTTCTTATTTGTCCACCTCCTTTAGAGATGTGTTGTCATCATAAAAAAGACGTAGATTGTGGAGTTATGTGCTTGCAGACGATCTTAGTAGCAGTTGATCCTTGGTAGTTTTGATGCTAACGACACCTAATGTTAAGCAACATTCGATGAAGTCATTAAAGATCTATGATCAAGCATCTCTAGTGATGGAATCTATAATAAAAGTCATATCAAACTTCATCAAATAGAAGAAGTCAAGTCTCATTTGAAGTGTTGAATCTAGTAAGGGATCATGAAGTTTCAAGGTTGTGAAATAGAGAAAATGTGAAAGTTTGTACTTGATCCTGAGTGATTATTATTTTGAAAGAGAATTTCCTAAGATACTAAGACACCTCTCACACACACTAAATTTTTTTTAAGTCTCTTTTCTTTTAAAATCAATATAAAATGTTTTACACAAATAACTAGGTGGTTAATAGGTTGAATAATCTTATAGAGGTGTGGTTTTTACTAGATAATCGATTAGCACATTAGGATTAATCAATTATCTTTTTTATAATGTCTCATAATCAATTAAGAGAGTTTTTGATCGATTAGTGACGACGAATTTGAAAATATTTTATATTTAAATTTCATAATTGATTGGGCTTAACTCATAATCGATTATGAGTATTAAAAAACCATCACAAACAAAATTTGCATTAAAATACTTTTTTCAAATGTAATTTTTGAAAACTTTTAGATGAACTAAAAAAAACGAAATCTTGTAATTAATCCTGAAGTAGTCATCAACAAACAGAATATCACACGAGAGTCAAATAGACACAAAATGTCTCACAATAAAAGACATCTTATCTATAAAATTGTCTATAAAATTAATCAATCTAGCCTTGCCTTATCATCGACTTAAAGACTAACACTACAAAATACCATATAGTGCTTGAATATCCAAACATGAATGACATAAATTGGAAAAATTAGAGATCATTTGAAGTTTAAACGCGTATGAAGAAGTAAACGTGACTTGTGAATCTTTCTTTATCATCATGAACCAAGTATGAAACAATTTGATAGGTTTTGGTTTATGATGTACCTGAGTTACAACCGCAGAAAGGAAAACTTAGAGATTTCAATGCTTTATTGAAAATTCTAAAAATGAGACATAGGTTGTGTCACTTTATTCGGTTAAAGAAATTGATTGTTGATGCTTTTTCATCTACTTTCTTACCATTTGTGTAAAACTAATATTAGCAAGAGTATCTAAACTCTTTTTTTAGATTAGATATAATTATCGAAACACTTAAGTATTCCTTTTAATAATAATATTATATATTTTCTAGTTATTTATTAATATTGTTATTTATCATTGTTATTAATGTCTGTTATAATTTAGCTAAATACTAAAATTTAGATATGGATTTAGGTTTAACATTCGCATACACTATTGACGCCTAATGTTATTGTATTGAATAATCGGCTGAGAGATCGTCAATTAAGTAATACGATTGATATCACACCGTTTTTAAACATAAATTGTAACACAAGTGAGAGAGACACCACATATTCATCAAAAACCTTAAGATGATAGATGTATGGATTCTCTCACTTATAAATACTTATGTAACCACATTACTGCTGTTGACACCTATTACTATTGTAAGTCGGCCCCTTTACGATCCAGACTCTGATACCAAGTTATAGGAGTTTTACACTAGGAAGCATTGAATATTAGGCCAAGAAATAACACAAATGAGAGACACCACATATTCACCCAAAACCTTAAGGTGATAAATGTATGAGTTCTTCCCCTTATAAATGCTCAAGTCAGCGCATTCCTATCAAATGTGGAACTATTATCCATACTATTCACATTTGTTATATTATTCTCAACATAAATAACATTCGTAGAGTGATAGGTTATAATATTAAATAATGACTAGAATATGTATAACCGATCATGATGATACATTTGAATAGGATAATGAAACCTAACTCTAACAATCTCATCTCATTTATTAAATTTATTTTTATTTACCGTCATTTTGTTTTAATTTTATAAACAAATATCTTTTAAATCACCTTCCTTAAAATTATAAAGATGATTAAACAACTATAATCTCACACTAGTCTACGTAACTACAAAAAACACTTACTTTTTTTTTCTTCAACATTTATATATTTTAAATTTCATTCATATATAAACATTGCTTGAATTTTATAATTTATAAGAACAAAAAAAAACATTTGTATGGTACTCTCAATAACTAGAAAGAGGAAACGAATTTAACAAATTTTGCAAAATATAAATAATATACTTTTAAATTCATCAAATAAATTTAAAGGAACAACAAAAAAATGATTAAAATGTGAGAGAAATGATAAAAATATCATCATTTATTAAACAACTATATCACATATGTGTTAGAAGTAATCATTAATGTGATACACATTCACAAATGTGTTTTACACACTTTGCAATTTTACGAAATGGACAAGTAGTATGATGACAATCTTTATCGGAACTGCATAAATCCAATCCTTTAAAATCAAATAAGAAAAAATAACGTTAATAATAAAGAATGAAAAATGTGTATAAGATAAATAAATAAAATTAAATGTGTATAAGATAAATTAAAAAAAAAAAAAGACAATATCTTTTTTTTCCCTTAATTATATGTTTAGATTCAGATTCATCTCTTAATTTTTATCGTATCAGTTTGGTTCCTTAACTCTTTAATCGTGTCATATTAATTATTTTTTAACTAATTAATAATGAAAAAAATTCAAAAATTGATCATTAAATTCATCGCTAATTAAACAAAATAACTAACATAATACGTTTTAAAAATTAAAGAATCAATATGACAAAACAAAATTAAGAATCAACCTGAACTAAAAAATATAATTAAAGAACTAAAAAAGATATTTTGCTTTAAAAAAATTAAAGAATAAAAATTAACAATTTGGACTTACTATTATTATAACACGAACTTTTGATGAATAAGAAAAGAAAAATAATCGTAACATAGACAAACTTAAGAGATTTAGACATATTTGTCTTGTTGTCATGCAAAAATACCAAATTGTTGATCATTTTATACTGTAAAAACGCTTTTTGGAACCTACCATTTGGGGCGAATTCGAAAAAGGACTCTGTATACGCTGCTGCCATTTGAAAATTGTTTTATTTTGGACCCTTTATAAAATTTTGCTTCCAAGGAGTGTTGAACACATGTTCTTTTGCTTGCATGTAAGTCCCTTTACCACTAGGTTAGTTGTTTCTTCTGTATATATATTTGCATCAAATGCTTTTAGTTTACTTTCGGTTACTATTTCATTTAATTTTTAACATACTTATAATATACATCAAATACTGTACTTAATAATAAACTGAAAATAAAAATATTAATTTATAAGTTAGTTAAAATGTTAATATTAATTTAGGTTAGTTTTTTATTAATATTAATTTAGTTAAAACATTAAAAAAAATAGTTTAGTTTAATTTAGTTTATATTAATATTAAACATATATACGTAAATTGAAAATAAAAATATATAATTAGTTTATTATAATTTAGTTAAAATGTTAATATTAATTTAGGTTAGTTTTTTATTAATATTAATTTAGTTAAAAAATTAATAAAATAGTTTAGTTTAATTTTGTATATATTAATATTAAACATATATACGTAAATTGAAAATAAAAATATATACGTAAATTAAATAGTTATTTCGTTTTATTTCATCAAAATACATTAATTTTAGTAATTAATAATAAACTGAAAATTAAAATATTTTTAATTAAAATAGTAGTTTTAATATTAGTAATTAATAATAAATTGAAAATAAAAATATATACGTAAATTAAAATTAAATAATTATCTTAACATTAAGTATATACGTAAATTGAAAATAAAAATATATACGTAAATTAAATAGTTATTTCGTTTTATTTCATCAAAAAAATAGTTTAGTTTAATTTAGTTTATATTGATATTAATTTGGTTCAAATGTTAATATTAATTTGGGTTTGTTTTTTATTAATATTAATTTAGTTAAAAAATTAAAAAAAATAGTTTAGTTTAATTTAGTTTTTTATTAATATTAATTTAGTTAAAAAATTAAAAAAAATAGTTTAGTTTAATTTAGTTTATATTGATATTAATTTAGTTCAAATGTTAATATTAATTTAGTTTAATTTATTAAAACATTAATATTCATTTATAAATAAAATATTAAAATAAAATTTAGTTTATTGAAACGTTTGAAATGCTGTAATTAAATAAATTTTAGATTAGTTTATATTAAATATTAAATATTAAATAAATAAACAAATCATAAATATTTTAACATGCATCTAAATTTAATTTAATTTAGTTTATATTTTATATATATATATATATATATATATATATATATATATATATATATATATATATATATGTGATACAAAACATAAACAATAAAAGCACAGTGGCATAGTGGTAAAGGGACTTTCATGCAAGCAAAAGGACACGGGTTCAACACTCCTTAGAAGCAAAATTTTTAATTTTTGAAATTTAACAATCTAAACCACAACAATAAAATAATAATAAATACGTCACGCGTGTAATTAAAATAAAAAAATAAAATATATAAAAAACCAACAAAACAGTCACATCACATTAAAAGAATAAAAATTAAATAAAAAAGCCAACAAAGCAGCGTCATGGTTTAAAATAAAACAATTTTCAAATGGCAGCAGCGTCAGGGTCTAAAATGAAAGAATCTTCAAATGGCAGAGATAAAATCTGTTTTTTTTTTACAGGATCCTTTTTCGAATTCGCCCCAAATGGCAGAGTCCAAAATGTGTATTAACCATATTTTAAAATATCTCTCAGGTGATTTACTGTGTATAGTATCTTCAATAAAATAGTGTTTAGCATTTATTAGGTTGCAAAAAGCCATTTCACAAACAAAATTAAAAGTAATTTAGTTTGTCTTTTAAGCTCACTTATATGATCTCTTAACCTTAGTAAAAATATGATTTAAAAATCTTAATAATCATTAGAGTTTTATTTCTACAAATAATTTTATTATTTTATTTCTCTTTTATCCTTTCGTATTATATGTGGGGAATTTCACAAAGGAAATAATAGGTAGGAATGCATGATAGCTCGATATACTAAAAGTTATATATTCTAATATGCAACTTTTTTTTTTTTTCAAAAGGCAAGGATAATATATTAGAGAAAAAAGAGTAAAAGGGGTACTCAACCCTTACAATAGAAACCAATCAGCTACTATTAATATACAACTTAGGATTGGATAACCATAAAGATAGGTTGCAAGACTTTGGTAAAACCGCACCTCTACGTAACCACTTCCACACCGACAATTTGATAGCATTGATACATTTTTCCTCAGAGAATATAGAATGATTAAAAATCATGTCATTACGGCATAACCATAAATGTCAAACCGTAGCAATCCAAATTATTATATTAGATTTCCTGCTATGCCTGCTACTGTCATTCCAAACAGCCCAAAAACTATCAAGAGAATTCGTTCTCCACGGGAAAATGAAACCCGACCAAAACCCGATGTTCTTCCACACCTTATTAGCAACAGTGCAATAGCAAAAAAGATGGTCTTCGTCTTCCGGATAATTTCTGCAGAAGGTGCAGAGAGAAAAAATCGGATCGAGTAACACTCCACGTTTAGCAAGTTGAGTAGATGTCGGAATTCTCTTCTTGAAAAGCCTCCAAATAAATAACTGTATATTAGTCGAGATAGGGATCTTCCATAGTTTTTTTATGCTGTCCAAGAACACCAGGCTGTTAACGACAAAGTGATCTAACCACGGCAAGGTGTCGTAACCAACAGCAACAGAATACCGACCATCCTTATTCGACGCCCAACTGATGGAATCGTGATTGACATTCCACTAGACCTGGGCAGCAGCATCATCAATGAGAGATTTGCATCTCAAAAAAACCTGCATTAAATCAGAGCCTGTATCTAAAGCAGAAAAAGACCCCTCCCACGCAAGACCAACAGAGCCATGACTGAGTGCTTGAGAAACTGTCATGAACGGATAAGCAGAAACATGAAATAACAGAGGGAATAGAACCTTTAGATACTCTTCTTTCCACCACTTACTGAACCAAAACAGAAGCGAAGTGTCGTTGCCCACCACGCACGATAATTGGTCTAAGAACCAGCTATCGACGTTGTCACCGTTGGAAGTTAGTTGAACTAGGTCTCTCCACCATAAGGATTCGTCCTATACAAACCAGAATTTTGATTGCAAATTAACTCCCAAGAATTGCCGGACCTAGAGTAGCGCGATAAGAGAATTTTCTTCCACAACGCGTCTTTCTCCGTAACGATACGCCATTTCCACTTTAAGAGGAGCGCTTTATTGAACCGGGCCAGATTTTTAACTCCCAAACCACCTTTATGCTTAGGCCTACAAACCACACTCCAATTGACCCAATGAATTTTCTTCACCCCATCCGATCCTCCCCACAAGAACTGACTTTGAATTTTCACGATCTCCTTGATAACATTGGACGGAGCCAAGTAAAAAGATAAAGAATAGATAGGAAGAGTGTTAAGGACAACATTAATCATCACTACACGACCACCTATGGAAAGATGTTTCCCCCTCCAATCCACAAGTTTCCGTCTGATTTTGCTAACAACATGAGACCAGTTAGACCTTTTCCTAGGGCTGTCTCCAACCATGATTCCAAGAAACATGAACGGCATCTTGCCTCTTCTACAGTCGAGGAAATCAGTCGCTGCACTAAAGAAGTCTTCAGGAATGTTGACACCTCCCAGACAACTTTTAAAGAAATTAACTTTTAGGCCGGAAACCATCTCGAAACTCCTCAATATACCCTTGATCCCCCAAAGGTTTTTCTTACTACAATCTCCCAAAAACATGGTGTCGTCCACAAACTGAACTAAACTGATGCTCAGCTCCGAATCTATGCGAAAACCTTCAAACAGACCTTGGGTTTCTGCCTTCTTCATGAGCTGGGTTAGACCCTCCATAACAAGCAAAAACAAAAAAGGAGACAGGGGGTCGCCTTGTCGTAATCTGCGAGTCACTTTGAAATCTTTAGTGGCACTACCATTCACTAACACCGAACACGTACCACTGAAAACTAAAGCCTCCATCCACCGTAACCACTTGACCCCAAAACCCATCTTAGCGAAAAGGAAACGAAGTAAATCCCAAGAGACGCAGTCATAAGCACGTTCGAAATCAACCTTAAAATCCATACACTTCCTTTTGTCTCTCTTTGTCATATCAAGAACTTCATTAACTACTAACACTCCATCACCAATATTCCTGTTGGAAAGGAAAACAGACTGTTCTAAGGAAATAATAGAGCCCAAAATCTTCTTCAAACGGGTAGCAATTAACTTAGAGAAAATCTTCTGCACGCACCCGACAAGGCATATCGGTCTATATTGATTCAAACTTTGCGGATTTTTAACTTTAGGGATAAGCGTAATGAAAGAAGCCGTGGCTGATTTAGACAGAACAGGATGCTTGTTGAAATCCATAACCATTTTTATCACATCCTCTTTAATAGTTTCCCAATGTACCTGCAAAAAAAGAAAAGATAATCCGTCAGGCCCCAGAGCTTTACCGCCATTGCAATCCCAAACAGCCTCCTTGATCTCTTCAATGGTAAAGTCGGACTCCAGCATATTACTCTCCTCCTTCGACAGTGCAGAAAATTGAATTCCCTCAAGAGTAGGTCTATTACTACAAGTCTCAGAGAACATCCGATAAAAATGATCAAAGACCGCCTTTTTCACTTCTTCAACCTTCTCAACCTGCCCTTCATCAGTCTTCACAAAAGAAATATGGTTCTTCTTTTGCCTCCCCCTAACAACTCTATGAAAGTATTCCGTATTCGCGTCGCCCTCCATAAGCCATAACATTCTAGATTTATATCTAAGTAATTTGTCTTTCTCCTGCAGGTTAGTCCATATATCCTCCACAATCCTACATCTCTCATCCTTAATAACTAAACGCTCCTCCTCCGAGACATCGTTGTTACTCGTAAACAAGTCAAGATCATTGAGCGTGTTCACTTGGTTATCCACTTTTAAATCTATCCACCCATAAACTTCCTCGCTCCACAATCTTAAACTCTTCTTAAGCAGCTTAATCTTTTCCTTGAAGACGTAGTCCCCTCTACCAACAACCTTGAACGAACTCCATTTTTGCACAAAGAACTCTTTGAAATTCGGATGCTCCAACCAGCCATTGAAAAATCTGAATGGTTTAGGACCCCAATTAGCTTTACAGGTCTTCAACCAAATAGGGCTGTGGTCAGAGATGTCCCTAGCGCCAATAACTTGTCCAACTATACCCCAATCTTCCACCAAATCACCGGATAACAAAAACCTGTCAAGTCTGCTCATCGCTGTACCACTTCCATTGAACCAAGTAAATAAACCCCCGATACACGGCACATCAATACAATCCAATTCATCAACAAAGTTGCAGAACCCCAGAATTTCATTCCTCCTTCCTTTCGAAGATAAGCCTTTTCTTTCACTTTCTTTCATAGCTACGTGAAAATCACCTCCGACCAACCAATGGCTCCCTGAAAACTTGGATTTCGCCTCAAGAAGCTCGTACCAAAATCTCCGCTTAAGAGAGGCTTTACAAGGAGAGTAGACATTCACAAAAAATATCTCCTTGCCTTTCCAACTAGCATTTATACCAATGAACCCCACACCTCTAAAACTATAATGTAAAACGAGAGAATCTTTTCTCCATAAAATTAACAGCCCACCTGAAGCTCCCACAGCACTAGAAGCAGTCCATTCGACCTCCGAATCCCCCCAGAAAGAGGATGTCGTTTCAAGGT
Organism: Lathyrus tuberosus; assembly: GCA_022829125.1. Taxonomy (NCBI): domain Eukaryota; kingdom Viridiplantae; phylum Streptophyta; class Magnoliopsida; order Fabales; family Fabaceae; genus Lathyrus; species Lathyrus tuberosus. The sequence continues at coordinate 4,239,764 of JALAZF010000302.1, forward strand.
CGATGACAGCCATCTTCGTCTCTTGAATAAAACATAAATCAACCTTCTCTTTTTGGATTATGCAACCTAGCCTTTTTCTTTTAATCACACTCCCCCCCTAATATTCAGAGACAAAATATTCATGGGGCACCAATATTGATATACACCTTCTTTGATTCTCCGCATTTATCCCTCTTTTCCATCAGCCTAATCTGTTCCTCAATTACATTGTCTCCTCCACCACCTGAAACCCCCAACACAGAGAACATCTCACGAATCTTCCTTGATACTTTAGAATCAACTTCTGCCCAAAATCTTTTATTACCCTGAAGAACTTCTGAGTCTGTAACAGAATGCCATCTCTGCTCTAATTCTGAAGTGATCGTAGCCTTGAGTTTCTTCTTCAGTTTAGATTGATACTGGGTTTTTTTCTTCTTCATACTAGCAATACGACGAACTTTCTTTAAAGGAAGAGGGCTGCAGGGTTCAGATAAGGAAGAAATTCTACAGTCCTGGACAGAGTAAGGATGATGATTGAGGGCAGGCTCCACCACTTGGACAATGGGAGGGGCCATCTCAGACTCAGACCTGTCAAAAGCCTCATCAAGCGAAGTATTGAGAATAGGACTCGAAGGTGAAGGCCTGAAACCATCACACTGCTGAGGAGGCCCATCACCACCATTTGAAACTATGGGCTGCTTTAATTGGGCCTTGAGAAGATCATCAAAACCAATGTTAGGGGACTGGCCCACTTCCCTGCCACCAACCACTTTGTCTACGGACCCAGATTTTGCCTTGGGAGAACCGTCATCAGAAAACGCCTTTTCAAGGGTAGAACTGCGATCAGATAAAGGTTTGCTACCAAGACAGGTAACACTGTTACAATCATCATTCTTCTGATTTCCCTTTAACACAGAAGGGTTAAAAGTTGCCTTTTTGGAGAAAGATTCATTGTGGGAAAGCTCGACACCTCTGCTATGGGACCCACCATCCTCAAAATTCCCAAGAAAATCATCATTACTCATCGCATCATTCCACGAAGCGCTATCTTGAAAGGCTTCAGATTCCGAGGAAGAACTTCCGTCCGCCGCTTGGTGAACCACTTTAGTCATCGGACCAAGGGTTTCCTCAGTAACTCTAATCCTAAAGACCACACCATTGATACAAACCTTAAGAACTTCATTGATCAGATTACCACAGGAAGTTCTCACCATAATACTGGCCATATCCAACTTGGACTGATTAGAAGTAGAATCATCACAACACACAAATTTACCCACCGTATTTGCAATTAACTCAAAAAAATTAACGTTCCATGCATGACTGGGAATACCGAACACTCTTAACCACGTTAACCTTTTTGTATCAACATCTTCTATCCTCCATTTTCTAACTTCAACAAACCATTGGCTCAGCCAATCAGCTGCCCCCTCCACAAGCGCTTCTAATTCACCTGGATCATCTTCTTCAAGAAGACACAGGTTAGCTCATAACGGAGTCACTTTCACAGCAAAATATCCTTCTGCATGCATAAGTCTCTGAATGTTCTAAGAAGCACCTGGGTTAACGACTTTGCCCACATACGCTTTCTGGAACCTATTCAGGGCCGAATCCTTAACACTGAAGTTCAGAACCTTTCCTTGAGACGCTGAAAAACCTCCCTTGGAACCCACCACATCAGCGAACGATCTCCCATGTTCCATGAAACGAAACCTTGGGGAACTAACATTGTCTTGATCAACATTACTCGTGTTCTTAAGATTGCCTTCTACTTGAGACCTTCCATAGTTCTTCATCCCCATATCAGGGAAGGCCGCCCTAACCGCCCGATGAAATCTGGGTATATTCGCATGGAGTTTTTTGCCCTCTAACCACAAGTTATCCAACTTAATAACGAGACTTCTAACATCGAGCACGTCCTTGAATCGAACAAAACCATATTTTCTTCCGAACTTATCCCTTTTAACCGGAATAACGACCTCGTCAATCACCTCGAAGGCTTCAAAGTGATTGAAAAGGTCCTTTGCCCTGTAAGAATCTGGGAACTCAGTGATGAAAATAGTCGTTTTCTCCTTTAAACTCGCCTCCTTCCTAGAATCCAAATTAATCTTCGTGTCCCATCTGGTATTCTTGCCTCTGCTCCTACTAGTTACCGGAATCCATTCTCCAACACCTTGGTTCCTAGAACAACCAACCACGAGAAGACGAAAAAGGTAGAGAGAAGGTGGACCCTCCCTCTCTAACACTGATATCAACAAAAACTTTTAATAATTGGACCTTTTATATTCTATGTAACTTGATTTATCATCCATTTTTGTGGTAGGGAATCGTGAAGTATTTGTTAGTCATGTTAAGAAAATAAGTTAGATTTATTAAAGATAGGTTTAATGCATTTTTAAATTATGCATCTTAATCTCAACTTTCATTTTGATTCTTTAACATTAAAAAGATTTATATTAATTTTTTAACTATTTAAAATATTTTATATTTATTATTTTTGTCTAATTAACGATAAATTTAATGATTAATTTTTGAATTTTTCTATTGCTAATAAAATAAAAAAGACTAACATATAACATTTTAAAAAATTAAAAGACAAATATAAATTATTTATAAATTAAAAGATTAAAATAAATCTTAAAATTAAGATACAGATTAAAAAGATATTAAGCCGTAAAGATACAATTTCATGCCGATTATTTAGTTTTAATGTTTATGTTAATGTCATAAAAGCTAATGCCGTTTTTTTATATCTTCTTAGTTAACAACTATACCACATCATATGTGGTAGTAAAACCTCAAAATACTAAAGTGGAAAGTCTCACAGCGCATAGCGAAGAGAGAGAATTAATGAGTTGTCTATCAATGGTGAAAAAATGACAAAATGCATGGTCCCTACTCTGTTCCTGCACAGTTGTGCGTAAAAAGGTTACAATTCTTATCCATTTGGCCAAATTTCTCTTTCTTACTAATTTAGGGATTGGTAGTCGCCATAGAATACTACACCCTCTCTGGTCATTAATATAAATAAATTTATTTTTTAAGTACATTTAATTATTAATATATATAGTTGATATGTGAATTAAATACATTAATGGTACGCTAGGAACAGTTTCATATTCGATAATAAGTCGATTTTTGTCTCTGATTTGTTAAATTCCATTAAGTGTCTTAGTTAGATGTGGCTCTCCAATAGTATTGCCAACTCTGTCTGTCCGTTCTATGATTGGTATACGGTACCGTTGTGTTGTCTAAAGTATATTTAGTGTGCTTTGTTTTTGGGTTGCAGCACCCCTTGTCCTGCCATTATTGAATTGCTTTCAGAAAAAAAAAAACACTTAGAATAGGGCGTGCGAGGATAATGTAAAATCAATTAAATATAAATTAAAATAAAAGCTTAATATTTTTTATCCCGTATTTTAATTTTAAGATTTATTTTGGTATCTTAATTTTAAAATAATTCATATTGATCTCTTTATTTTTCAAAACGTTTTATTTTATTCATTTTGTCTTATTAGCGACGTAAAAATTTAAAAATCAATCGCTAAATTCGTCGTTAATTAGACAAAAAAGACTAATATGAAACATTTTGATGAGTTAAGGGATTAATATGGACATTTTTAAAGTGGGTTAAATATACGATTACTCCCTGCCAGTAGGGCGAGTTTTGGTGTTTTGGTTTTCCTCCCCTGAAGTTTTTTTTGTGTGATTCCTCCCTTATAAAATCAAGATTCTGTTTGCAGAACCTCCTATCCCTTGTTTGGCTGATTGGGCATGGGGAATTTGACTGTATTATTAAAAATTTTTTAATTTATTTGTATTAATATTTTTTTTAATTATTATTTTTAAAATTATTTTAATTGGGCCAAGACCAATGGACTTAAGCCCATTTCCAACACCACTTTTCTGACCCATTTATTCTTCTTTTGAATTTTAGTGTTCAAGATAAGTATATAAACACTTACTTATCTACTTCCATTTTCGATGTGGGACAATATCACCACACAATAATAACACAGTTGCATATGATGTCATCTACTAACTAAACACTACAACACCTTCAAGTAGTAATCAATTTTCTCCACTAGTTTAAAAACAAAGAAGGCATTTACCAGCCAAATCATGAAGGTTATCAACAAACTCAGAAGCAGTTTCACAACCAAAAAGCTTGGGCAGAACATCATCAGTTCAGTACCTTCATTTTTCCAGTGTCAACACTATGTTCACCGGTACAAGTTCCTGTTTAGAAGAAAAAAAAAACCAAATTCGAAAGCTGAAATTGCTTTATTTAATGAAGAACAACAAAGAATGCTACAGGCAGCTGGAATTTTAGATTAACAGATAACATGTGCAAACAAATTAATCTCAATACCTTCCAATGACAAGACATCATGAACCATAAAATGATTGAGTCTGAAATGCTTCCCATAACAGTATTTGCATTTCAGTGTCTAATTCAGAGTGTAATCAAATACACCAGTCCAGATCCATAACCAAATATGAAATAAAGAGCATGTTTAAGTTAACATATCAATTTAGCATATTTATCTTATAGTTGCTAATGCATAAACTATTAAAATAACAAAAAAGAAAATATAGTCAAATTGATTTCATATACACTATAAGATGTTTCAACAAACTATCCTCTTGAGCTTACTGAAATTAAGTTGAAAACAACTAAAACATCCTAAAAGGTGTTTCCATTAGCTCTTCCAAACATTACAATGAGAAAAGGATTCAAACTGATATTCTTTTGATTATCCATATACTCATTGCAACAGCATGTCTATACGACTTGACTTGGCACATGTCAAGTAATAAGAAAAATATTCAAACCGATATTATATTGCTTGAATGATTTCTGTTTCCGAGTGGTATTCAGATTCTCCATACATTTGTAAGAACGTTTGTTGTTGATTGGCCGCGAATTGGACGGAGAAAGAAGACAAGAAGGGAGTTGTTGTAATGTGGTATGTGGAAGTGAAATGAAGGGAAGAAGATGTTGCTTGCAGTAACTGTTATATTGAAGTGTTTATGGTTGTTGAAGAAAGTGTTTATGAAGTGTAGGGAAGAAGATCGTTGGTTTGGAAGGTGAGCAGAAAAGGTGATGATGAGGTCAAGTTATGTTGAAGCAGGAAAAAAAGAAGAACGAAGAAGGTTGTGAGTTTAGTCCCACATCGTTTGTGGGTGAAGAAATATTAACCTTTATATATCAAGTTGACACAAAGAATTACAAATGAGTTGAAATTAATGGGTTGCTTGATTAAAATTTGGGTATTAATCCCATTAAAATTATTTTACAATTCAAAATTTAAAATAAAACTTAAAAAAAATATTACAATTAATATAATACGAAAAAAAATTAATAAGAAAACGAAAAAAATTAAAAAAAATAATTCTAAAGAAAAAAATTAATAATTAACGGGTGACGTGGAATAAGAAAACGAAAAAAAATTCAAAATAAAAAAATAAAAAAGCCACATGGAATGTCACATATGCAGATTCCCCATGCCCAGTCAGCCAAACAAGGAATAGGAGGTTCTGCAAACAGGGGGAAACCAAAACTCGCCCTAATGGCAGGGGCATCGTATATTTAACCCTTTTAAAGTTAAAGGATCAAAATGAAACTCGAGCTTAAGATACATGATTAAAAATGTCACTAGCGCAAAAACGGTTTTAGACAGCGCTTTTTTAGCCTTTAGACAGCGCTTTAAAGCGCTGTATAAACCAGCGACGCTATAGGTTTAGACAGCGCTTTTGGTATTACCAAAAGCGCTGTCTAAAGGGGCGTGTATTTAATGAAAAGCGCTGTCTATGGTACCTTTAGACAGCGCTTTTTCACATTATATGGATTACTTTAGACAGCGCTTTCGTCAAAAGCGCTGTCTAAGCCCTACCTTTTTTTGACTTTTTTGGTACACCTTAGACAGCGCTTTCTCCAAAAGCGCTGTCTAAGACCTTCCTTTTTTGACTTTTTTAGTACACCTTAGACAGCGCTTTCACCATAAGAGCTGTCTAAGACCTTCCATTTTTTACTTTTTTAGTACACCTTAGACAGCGCTTTCACCATAAGCGCTGTCTAAAGTGGACCTGAGACAGCGCTTTCACCAAAAGCGCTGTCTAAGGTGTACGAAAAATTTTATATAATTTTTTTTTAACCACAATTTTACCAGGTTTTTTCAACCAGAATTTGACCTGTAATTTTCAACCAGCAATTTTTTTCAGAATTGGCAATTCAAACCATTGGCCTTTCTACACCAAAATTATATATCCAAAATTGGCATTTCATACCAATATATATATTTAAAATTACAAACCAAAATTGTATATACACCTATTTATAATTACAAATCATTACATTTTTCTACAAATGCACATTTTACTTATTCACCAAAATTGCATCCAACCAAAGCATTGCTTCCAACCAAAGTTATTGCTTCCAACCAAAGCATTTTTTCTACAATGCACATATTACTTATACACCAAAATTGTATATACACCAAAATTGCATCCAACCAAAACATTGCTTCAATCTACATTATAGGTCCTGAAAACACAAAGATTGTAATTCAAAGTATTAAAATTCAAAGTATATACACCAAAAATTGTAATTCAAAGTATATACACCAAAATTGTAATTCAAAGTTTGTAATTCAAAGTATATACACCAAAATTGCAATTCAAAGTATATACACCAAAATTGTAATTCAAAGTATATACACCAAAATTGCATCCAAAATTGTAATTCAAAGTTTGTAATTCAAAGTATATACACCAAAATTGCAATTCAAAGTATATACACCAAAATTGCATCCAACCAAAGCATTACTCCAACCAAAGTTACACATATTAAAATTCTCATCAATTAAAGTAAGAGTATAATATTATACCTTAAGTTTGTAAAATTCCGAGCTCCATAATGTATTGACACCACTCCTCTTTGATTTCATCCAATAGAGCCTTTGTGTAAGTAGCACTCCTGAATTCTTCAAAATACTACATAATAATATAACATATAGTTTGATTTAGTTTTAACTATTTCATTAGACAATATGAGAGATATGTGTTAAAATAACTCATAAGTTAGAAATACATACATCGGGTGGAATCTCCATTCGATCCAACGAAATAGTGTCTCTCATAAATCTCAACATGAAATAGCCGCAATCTATTTGATTGCGTTGCCGAGGACACTACAAATGAAAATAAAATATGGATAAATTCTAAGTTTTATCAAGTAAGCATCACTAATATAATAAAACATGTGATAATTAATATACCTTCACATAATTCCATGTAATGGTGTGGTCGATTCCCCGATGTTCTAGGAATGCTTGTATAGTGCTAATAAAATATAAATGAATATTTAGAACAATTCACATAAATAAATAAATATACACATTTCTATTTAGAACAATTTCACTTACGTGTCAATACAGTCCTTCATATCCGGGTATGTGGTCCAATCATTTCCTACGGAATCCAGATAATACACTACTCCGCGGATAGGATTGATTGCAACCAACAACCAATGTCCACTGTAAGATTAAACAAGTGTTAGATAGAAACTTTCTACACGAAGTCAAAATACAAAAAAAAATATAATAGATGAATTTAGAATGAAAATCTAACCCAGTATTAAACGGTAAAAAGTACAACTTTTCCGTTTCTTGGTTGTCCATAAAGACGTTGCGTATATACGCATGGACCTCATTTGGTTTCGTCAATATTTCGGTTAAGTTGACAGCGCTGGGGCATAAGAATGCAAATCTTTGCTCCAATCCCCGGGGGCGCATAAAACTGTCATACAGAAACCTGAAATAAAAACATCATTAACATTAGAATATTCATTTGAAAAATAAAGTAAATAAGTTGTTCAATTACCAAAGTAGATCGGATATACCTCAAGTATATATTGACAACAGTGACAATCGATCGGCATCCATCCATTTTTTATCCATGGTTTTCCTACTTATTAATCCTAACAGTTAGAAAGAATTTAACATTAGCATAACAAGTCCAAACTAAGAAATTCAAAGCAATTAACTTCATTAACAAAATTGCTTTGAATTTCGGTTCTTTAGAACAACAACCTCAAGAATTTACATTATTAACATTAACACTAACACTAACACTAACACTAACAATAACCTAACACTAACTCTAACACTAACCTAAACTAAACTAAACTAAACAAACACATTATATAGCAATAGTTAACAATGTAGAAAAATGTTAACAAGAACAAACTATAATAGATGTTCTAAACTAACACTAACACTAACACTAACACTAACCTAACACTAACACTAACACTAACCTAAACTAAACTAAACTAAACAAACACATTATATAGCAATAGTTAACAATGTAGAAAAATGTTAACAAGAACAAACTAAACTAACACATTATATTGATTCTATTCCTATATCACCAAAAATGAAGTTAGCACATATTTTATTCTTATATCCAACAACAGTCCAACATTAGCAACAACATTAACAACATTAGCAACATTATCAACATTAGCAACAGTCCAACATTAGCAACAACATAAACAACATTATTATCAACATCAACAACAACATTATTATCAACATCAACAACAACATTATCAACATTATCAGCAACATTATCAACTGAAACTCTGAAACTCTGAAACTTCCAAACTGAAACTCTGAAACGTGTAAAATGTGTAATACTCTGAAACGTGTAAAATGTGTAATACATCAACAACAACATTATTATCAACATCAACAACAACATTATCAACAGCAACATTATCAGCATACCTTATAAAATGTGTAATAATCTGAAACTCTTAAACTTCCAAACTGAGTGACGAAAACGCGAAATGAGAGAGGAACAGACGGTCACGGTGGAGTAAAGGTCGTCGGAGTCGCGAAATGAGGGAGGAACGGTGGACGACGGCGCGGTGGACGACGACAAGGGTTTAGCTCAGGTTCGCAAGTATCCGTTCGCAATAGGGGAGGGAGAAGAAAGAGCGCAAAACTGAAAATGAAAACTGAGTATATTCATATATTTTAATTTTATTAGACCTTAGTCAGCGCTTTTCAACAAAGCGCTTTCTAAGGTGGCCCTTAGACAGCGCTTTAAAAGCGCTTTCTAAGATTGGCCTTAGACAGCGCTTTTGTTTTTATTTTTTTAAATATTTAAGACCTTAGACAGCGCTTTCCTTAAAAGCGCTGTCTAAGGTCTTATATTTTTTTTAAATTTAAAAGGCCTTAGACAGCGCTTTTAAGGAAAGCGCTGTCTAATATTTTCCATTAAATTTTTTTAAAAATTTAAAAGGCCTTAGACAGCGCTTTTCACTAAAGCGCTGTCTAAGGTCTTATATTTTTTTGCGCTTTTCCTTTATTAAATTAATAGATTCCGTGTTTTTGACCTATAGCAGCGCTTTTGTAATAAAGCGCTGTTTAAGGTGAGATGTTATAAGTCCTTTTTGTTGTAGTGTGTATTAAACCTAAAATAAATTAAAAACAATCGATTATTTTTGGTTCGGTTTAAAAATCGAATCAAATCAATTAAAAATGAGATGATTTGGTTTGATTTTCGATTTTAATTTAGAAACTGCCAAATCGATGAATTGAACCGATGATTATAAATACTTAATCTTTTATTTATCTCATTATTAAGTCCAGATTTTATATCGGTTCATCGTTTCTCTATCTTTTTTTACACTTCATTTTTTTTAATAAAATATGTAGTCAAAACCAAACTCCAAACATAAAATGTAGAAATCATAAGCCATAAAATTTTACTCTACCAAACTGCTACTCTGACTGCCCGCCATCATTATTTCTCTCGTCACCATCGTTTTTATAGATTATGGTTGTCTTATTCGTGTTCAAGTTCTCTTCGTTAGTTTTCATATTTTTTTTTTATCTTTTATGTTTCTTCTTTGATGAATTTTCTTCTAGTTTTGGTATAAATTAGTTTTGATATGTGTTTGAGTTGTGTAATATGTTAATTTCTGTGTATTTAAACTTTTTGTTTTTATTTTGTGTTTTATTTGTTAAGCTTTGAAATTCCCTCTCAACATTCTCATGCCAACTTCCATCTTTTGTATTTGATTGTAAACTTATTTTATGACGTAAGAAAATTATGTCAATGATTCGTATGGATTAAGAACAACTTGTAAATTGTTTGAAAAATAGAGCATGAAATGTATTATTTGAAAAAGAAATAATAGCATAACATACACGAAAAAACATGAGAGCAAATAATACACGAATGAATATAATGTTTAGAAAAAGAAGTGTTGTTAATCAATCATCTAAACCGATTAATTTTGTTTACTTCCATTTTTAAAAAACACTAAAAATCAAACCAACTAAATCGATGGAGATATCATCGATTCGGACAATTTTTTAATAAAAAATGTCCAAACCGAACCAATTACATCTCTAATTTTTTATTTAGAGAATGATAAATCATCCTAAATCCTTAGAGGAAAACTGAGTTTCATAGTTACACTTGTTTTCATCATTCCATCATTGTTTAGCTCACTTTTCACTTCCAAATAGCTGAATCCCCCTCTTGTAATGGTTTCAAATTAAGGTCATGCTTTATTGATGTGTTTAAAGAAAAATATTGGCGAATTTCATGCTTGATTAGTGTGTGTGAGTTTATCTGCAATGGATCTTTTGGTTTAAGTATTTTTTTTGGAATAGTCATTATCATTTATATTGTAAAAATTCCCAATACAAATGACAGGTAAAAACTGTTTAAACTCTAGGCCAAACATGATAACATGAACCAGAGAAAACAGAAACCAGAACATGCTATACTATAAGCAAATTACTCATATCAGCATAAACCAACTAGTTGTAAATGCAACATCCTAATTTCAGTGCAAGAGTTCCTTAGCAGGTTTCCAAGGGTAGCTTCAGCCACTCATAAAAACTGCCCAAACTGCGCTTCTTTTTCTTCCTCCATCTCCAAATCCAAGAGGCCTGTTGGATTTCCTGCATCATAACCTTCGGATTGGCGACAACATCTTTGAAAATAACTTCATTCCTTGTCCTCCAAATAGTCCAACATGAAGTCAACCAGAAATATGAAATTGATGATCCTATGCCGTTAGTTTTAGCCCATTCTAAAAACACGTCTACGCAACTGTTACTGTTGGTTGCGGTATAGGGCAAGCAAGCAAAAAGATTTGGAAGTATTTTTCCAGGAATTTATCGTGTCCACAGAGATCGGTGCTACTGAACTGCCGTTCGACAATTTAATTGTTAATGAGTTTAGTTTTAAAATGGTTTAAAGCGTAAAACAGAAAAGTAAATAAAAACATAAAAACTAATTCATTCTTCAAACAGACAAACTTATCAGGCGTGTATATATTCGACTCATCACATACTTAAACTTACCGACCAATTACACTCAACTTACAATACTTCTCAATATCACCCGGTATCGCTCACAACAGTGTCCATCTCTGGCACACTGAGTTGAGAAATCACCCGTATCACTCTCTTCGTCACTCTCACGCACGAAGCCTCGAGACACGGACGTCATTAAGTTTCGAAACCCTTACGGATTGTTAGCCCTAAATCTATCTCTAGCATTCAGAAAATAACAGATAATCACCCCTAATCGAAGTTTGTGAAGTTTATCTCTAATACGACCCAAACCCCGCGCATAAAGCAAAAATCAGAGACAATCACCAATAGAGATTTGTAAAGCAAATTTCATATAACGCCATGGGCGACAAATATACATAGGATCAAAGTAAGACATATACAAACCCAACATAGAAGAAAAACATGAAGAAAATTAGAAATGAACCAAACACTTCACGGTTTGTCGGCGCCGATCGATGAGAAATTCACACCGGATCATCCAAATGCAAGCTCCAATGATGTTTTTCTAAGCTAACCTACAAGAAAAATGAAGTTTGATGGAGTTGGGAGCAAAAAATACCCAAAACCATCCCTAAAAATGTGTTTTTCACTAAATTTATTGCTGTCAAAGTCGCAGACCGCGCTCAGCGTGCTATGGGCGCTCAGCGCGCTCTTTTTAAAGTTAAACCGACTTAAAAGCGCGCTCAGCGGGCTTGGAGAGCGCTCAGCGCGCAACTCTCTGGAATCTGCTTCATCTGGGGGCTTGGAGCGCGCTCCAGGCATGCTTGAAAATCCAAACTTGTTTTCTTCATAATTTTTGAACCGTAATTCCGTTTTTTGCCCGGTTCGAAGCGTTGGAAAGCTTATTCAATGCTCTATGCAAGAATGGCAAAATCCCACTGCTTGAATACCTACAAAAATGAGATAAAATCAATTAAACTCAATGATATTTACACGAATCGTAATATATACACTAAAATGTAACTATACGCATTTATAAACAAAACAGGGTTTATTCGTATGATATTTAACAAAAAGCAACGATAAGTGCAACAAAACATATATACAAAAATAGCTACAATTTGCACTTATCAGTTACCTCTGGGCAGCTTTACACCAAACCACAACTCTAACTCCCTCCACATAATCCTAGTTTTTTCACAACCAAGGATAATGTGAAAAATGTCTTTGATCTCCTTGAAGCACAACACACATGAGAATTGGTGTGGATCAGTTATAATTCCTTTATTCATCAAGTGTCTGCGTGTCGGTAGGCGATTGAACAAAAGTCTCCATCCAAAAATCAGTATTTTCAATGGTAACTTAATCCTCCACAAGAAGCCAAGAGCTTCCACCAGGTTATTCTCCAAAGGGACCTCTTCCCTTCTAATAATCCACTTATTGTAACAGTCCTTAACACTAAAAGAGTTATCCTTCTTCCTTGGCCATAAAACGACATCGTCTTCCCTACTATTAAGGCTGATTTCACGCAGTAAGAGTTGCAGATCTTGAATTAACTCTTCCTCTGCATCAGGCAAGACTACATTCCTACCAATAATGTCCCACGACCATACATTATCCTCCCAGTGTCCACAATCCTTTAGCAGAATGTCTTTATTTTGAGAAGCTAAGAACAACGAAGGATATTGATGTTTAATAGCGTTGCCTTCTAACCATCTAGAGTGCCAGAACAAAGTCTTGCTTCCATTCCCAATTTTCCAAACCAAATTCCTCCAAATTCCTTCATTATTTGAAAACTGGCCAGACTGCATAAATCATTCCACCAGGCCGATCTCTGCGATTTTGAAAGCACAGATTGAAACAGAAACAGACTATTAAAATTTCCATCATATCTCACCTTAATAATATTCCCCCAGATTGCATCTTGATCATAGGATATCCTCCATAGCCATTTAGCTAACAGAGCTCTATTGAAAGTGCCTATATCTTTGACACCAAGGCCCCCATGAGATTTTGGTTTACAAATTAAGGACCACCTTACCCAGGCTATACTCTCATTGTTTCCATCACCAGACCACAAAAATCTCCTCTGTATAGCCTTGAGAGTCTTCACCACACCCACCGGAGCTAAGTAGAAAGCCAAATAATGAATTGGCAAATTAGTTAAAACCGAGTTTATAAGAGTTACCCGACCTCCAATTGAAAGCAATTTTCTCCTCCATGTTGCCAATCTACTCTTGAAGGAAGAAATGACAGGTTTCCAGAAGTCTTTAGATTTGTGTCTTCCACCAACATCAATGCCAAGGAACTTAAATGGAAATTTACCAACTTTACAATTCAAAAACTTAGAAACAGCTGTAATACTATTCTCCTCAATGCCAAAACCCATGATACTACTTTTGTTATAATTAATCCTCAAGCCAGACAATGCCTCAAATCCTCTTAAAACTGACTTTATGCCCCAGATATTAGACCAAGAATTGTCACAGATGATAAGTGTATCATCTGTGAACTGGAGAATAGAGTTAACAGTTTCCCCTTCTATCTCAATACCCTTAAACTGACCACATAGTTCTGCTTTCTTGATTAGCAAAGGTAGGCATTCAGAAATTAGCACAAATAAAAATGGGGATAAGGGATCCCCCTGTTTCAGGCCCTTGTGTATCCTAAAATCCTTAGAGGAGCTATCATTGATCAAAATTGAGCCATAGCTATTACTTACTAAGCCTCTAACCCAATCAATCCATTTAGGACAAAAATTCATAGCAGCCAACACCTTGTAAAGAAAACTCCAATTAACGCAATCGTACGCTTGCGCAAAATCCACCTTAAACATGTATCCTTTCTTCTTTTTCTTTTTGACAAAGTCCAATACTTCATTAGCCACCAGCACACCATCTAGGAGTTGTCTACCTGGGACAAAGGTTGTTTGAGTGGGAGAAATTAATTTACCAATGACCCTTCTGATTCTAGTAGCCAGGATCTTAGACCGTATTTTATGGAGGCAGCCAATGAGAGCAATTGGTCTAAAATCCTTCACCTTTTGAGGATTGTCAACCTTAGGTATAAGAACAAAGAATGGCGAACAAAATGATTTTGAGAGGATACCTTTCTCATAGAATTCATTGATGCAATTAAGAAAATCTTGGCCAACAATTTCCCAAGCCTTTTTTATAAATTTCAAATTGAATCCGTCGGGCCCCGGGCTTCTATCTCCTTCACATGAACTAATAGTTTCAAAAACTTCTTCCTTCGAGAACGGTTCAGTTAATCTCATGTTGTTTTCCTCAGTCAGTTTATTCAACTCACTTAAGTCGACCTCAAAGTGATTAGAATCTGTATCCTGGAACTTTTCTTTAAAATAACCATGTAGGAACTGTTTCCCCTTCTCTACATTATCCTCTTCTTGTAAACCAATATTTAAGACAGATATGGTATTAGCTCTTCTTCTTCCATTGATAACCGAATGAAAGAATTTAGTATTGTGATCACCTTCTTCAAACCATTTCAACCTCGATTTCAGATAAAGAATGCTTTCCTTGGTGTGTAGTTTATTCCACAAATCTTCCATAGCTATTTGTCTTGATTTCAATACTTCCTCTGAAATATCACCTACAGACTCAGCCATTACCTCCTCTAGCTCATTAATACCTTTCACCTTCTCTTATATTTTTAAGTCCTGAATCCCAAAAACATGTATGTTCCACCATCTAAGCTTCTTTCTAAGTGCCTTAATTTCTAAATCAATGTATCACCTGCATTTCTTCCAGAATTCCCCACAGCACACCAACTTTCTCTGACAACATCCAGAAAGTTAGGATGATCAAACCAAGCATTAATAGACTTGAAATGTTTAGGATCCCAGTTACTTACATTCAGAACCAGAGAAACCAGACGATGATCCGATATGTCTCTAGTACCTATCTTCTGATTTACAACATTCCAAAAATCACATAACTCCTCACTGATTAGGAATCTGTCCAATCTACTTTTGCAGGATCCATTAGACTTAAACCATGTGAACCTATTCCCCACTGTAGGGAGATCTATTAAGTCCATTTCTTCTATAAACACACTAAACTCCTCCATCTCATTCAACTTGTAATTTCCCCTACCTTTCCTCTCCTCCTTACTTTTGATTGAATTAAAGTCCCCACCCAAAATCCAATCACCCCTTGGCAAGCTAGCTTTTAGACTGAGAAGCTTACCCCAAAGTAATCTTTTCTCAGCAATTGCACATGGAGAATATATATTTACAATATACAAATCCCTGCCCCTCCATTTACCATAAACCCCCAAGTAACCATTTCCAGAAAAACTAAAATCAGCTTTAAAAGAGTTCTTTTTCCAAATAGATAACATACCTCCAGACATTCCTTTAGAATTGGAAAATGACTATTCGCAATTTTTCCCACCCCATAGTTTCTTCACAAAATCCTCCTCCATCTTTTTGCATTTTGTTTTCTGTAGCATGCATAACTCAATACTATTCTTCTCAATCAACCCTTTAATTCTTCTTATTTTGATTGAAGAATTACACCCTCTGACATTATAAGTTGTTAAATTCATGAGACTAAAATTGGTACCTCCTTCCCATTTTCCATTCTGGTTGTGTCTCTACTTTCCATTTTCCTCAGAATTCCTTCAAGCACTTCATCGTCTTCCTCTCCCTCAATACCCATCGACTTGAGAATTGCCCAGACTTTGCTAGAAACGTCTTCAGTTCTCCTCTTGACCCTCTCGTTACCATTGATAACATCAGAATCCGAAATAGATTCACAGCATAAGATGGATCCACCCGAATATCGCGACTCACTATCCCCACGTTGAGATGAACACGGTCTCGTATCTCCAGATCCTTCACTCTGACCCTTATGGTTTTTAAGATTGAAGGATGAATGAAGGAGTGTGGAAACATAAGAAGGTTCAAACGGTATCTGGATGTTTTCGTAAACCTCCTTCAAAGACTTCTTTTTCCTTAACACCTTTTGCATAGGTACTGTAACGCCCCAGTTTTTGTATTTTTATTTAATTGAGTCGTTTTTTACTATTTTATTATTATATTATTTTATTTTCGACTTTTATGTGAAAATATATCATTTTTCATTGTTGTGGTATTTTATCGGGTTTTGGGATCGTTTACGAGATATTTGAGTGTGGGGGTATTTTGGTCATTTTATAATATTTTTCATTAAGTTAGTAAGATAGAATTGGAAAGAGAGAAAATAGAGAGAAAGGAAAGTACAAGAAAGAAAAAGAGGAGAAAAGAGAAGAAGAAGAGAAATAGTAAGAAAGTTTGGGAAATCAAGGAAAACAACTTCTAGAATCGATTTAATCGGGTAAGGGTGCGAAACTCGATTATATTATACTTGTGTATGGTTATGTATGTGTGTGTGTGTGTTTTGGTGGTGTTTTATAGCTTTTGATTTTAGGTCGGATTATGAGAAATCGATGTTTTTGTGGTTGAAAATCGATATAAATGGCGTAGTGTAATCGTATTATGCATATGATCATTGATTATGCTTGGTTGTGCTATTTGGAAGTGTTTTGGGTGAAGAATTTGGTTTTTGGACCCAAATGTTTCTAGGTTCGCACAGCTGCGAATTTCAAAATTCTGCTTTGTTCGCCTAGCGAACCTGGCGAATGCGAAAGCGAAGGTTTGGTCGAGGGTTCGCCTAGCGAACCCCGGGGCGGGCGGAAGGCGAATGTTCGCTCGAGGGCTCGCTTAGCGAACTTTTTACCTGTTTCCCACTGCCTCGGTTCGCTAGGGTTCGCCTAGCGAACACTGGAGCGAACGTGGCATATTTTCTATTTTGTTTTCTTCATAATTTTCAAACCGTAAGTCCGTTTTGGTCGCCGTTCGAAGCGTTGGGAAGCTAATAAAATGCTCTTTCTTATTACAATGGTTTTTGGAATTTATTAGCCGATTTTATTTTGTCGGAAAATCGGAATAGGGTCGTTTTGTCGACTTTTGTGGTTATGATTGTGTGCAATTGGTGTGTTTTATGCAATGTGCTGTTATTATGGATATGGTATGATTGCATATATGTGTGCATATGATTGCGTGTTGTTGTATGGTACAAAAATGTATTGTTTTGGGATTAAATTGCAAACATGAGTTATGATAAGTGTGATGATTGCATATATGTGTGCATACTAAATGTCATGAGTCATTGTATGCCAAGCATCATGAAATGCATTTTTGTAACGTCCTGAGTGACAGATTGATTCCAGAGGGAATATGCTATAACGTCGTGTGCCTTAAAAATAAGAGGTGTGAGCGATATGATGGATCGTGTGCCTTAAACATAAGAGGTGTGAGCGATGGTTATAGACGATCGTGTGCCCTTGTGGGGTGTGAGCGATCGGGTCGTGTGCCCATGCGGGGTGTGAGCGATCCATAAACGTCGTGTACCCATGCGGGGTGTGAGCGAAGGGGGACATCGTATGCCCGACGGGGAGTTACAGTGATGTAGCGAGCGATGGTTCCAATAGTTCCTGAGTGAACTGGTGATGAGAAATACTTGGAGTCGGTACCGCATAGCATGTGCATAGAGTCGTTGTGTCGGTCTCTGTGCATTTGCATAAATCATGAATTAATTGTGCATGGAATTGAGAATGTGATTGATGAGATGGAATATGTGTAAGTGTATTGTGTATGAATGATGTGTAGTGGTATTTGATACTCGAGAATGGTACGGTTTTGTGTTGTATTTGATTGTGGTGCATATGTGGTAAGAATATGTTTAATTGAGTATTGAGTATTTTTGTGCTAATATATATAATTTTATGCAAGTATATTATGGTTGTTTTTCTCACCCTTCTGCTGTTTTATAATGCTCTATGAGGCATTGCAGATTAGAGTTACTGGAGGTATTCTTTTTGTGAAGCATTGCGTCTTCATTCTTTTGTCGGTCGACTCTGATATGTGACACCGGGTAGCTAGGGTGGCCGTTTGTGATTATTTTGTATATGTGATGATATATTTTGGAATTGTACATATATGTATGGATGTATGTTGTACAGACAGACTGTTTATATGATCTATGTATATATATGTTATTCAGATTTTAGATTTTCCGCTTTTATTCTAATTTCTGAAAAGTGGGTGTAAGGAACTGAGTTTCCTCTGTTGATTGCTACCCCACTGTTGCATATCTTTATGAGCAGGTGTTGTGTGTTATGTTTTACTGCTTTAAATTGATGTGATTCTCCCGTCTATGCCGTGTTTTTAGATATACTCTGACGAAATTTTGAATTTTCTTTTACTGCTTTAATTGTTGGGGTTATAGATTGGGGGCGTCACATTAAGTGGTATCAGAGCCAGTCCGTGTCAGTTGAGTTTGCTGTGTCCGTTGTGTCTGTTGTGTCTGTCATTTTGGGCGAGTTGTCGTTGTGCGGCAGTTGTGTTCTGGTGAGTTGTTTGTTTAACCATAGTCTCTGTATTTGGACGAACAGAATATGGCTGGTTGAAATGATGATGCTTTGGCTGCTGCGATGCAAGCTATGGCACGAGCTGTGCAGGGTGCACCGAATGCTTCCGAAAATGATGAGTTCAGAAAGAATAAGCCGCCGGTTTTTAAAGGGAAACATGATCCGGATGGTGCACAGTTGTGGTTGAAAGAGATTGAGAGGATTTTCAGGGTAATGGATTGTGACGATGATGATAAGGTGAGGTTAGGCACTCATATGTTACATGAAGAGGCTGACGACTGGTGGATCAGTACTCGTCAGGTGTTGGAAGCTGAGGAGGAGGAAGAAGAGATTACTTGGGAAGTGTTTAGCCGAGAGTTTCTAAGGAAGTATTTTCCGGAGGATGTCCCAGGAAAGAATGAGATTGAGTTTTTGGAACTAAAACAAGGTAATATGTCTGTTGTTGACAATACTGCTAAGTTTGTGGAACTTGTGCAGTTTTATCCTCATTATGCGGAAGCAACTGCTGAATTTTCTAAGTGTGTGAAGTATGAAAGCGGATTGTGTCCTGAGATTAAGCAGGCTATCGGTTATCAAAGGATCAGGAGGTTTGCTGATTTGGTGGAATGCTGTAGGATTTATGATGAAGATAGTAAAGCCCGTTCTGCTCACTATAAAAGTGTAAGTGACAGGAAAGGGAAGCAACAGTTCCGTGGTGGTCCGTATGTGACACCAGCTGATAAAGGTAAACAAAGGGGTACTTTTGATCGCAGGTCAGGTGGAGGAAGTATGCCTGATTCTTTGAGATGTTATAATTGTGGCGAATTGGGTCATCGTCAGTCTGAATGCAGGAAATATATGAGAAAGTGTTCTAACTGTGGAGGAGTCGGACATGTCTTAGCTGATTGTAAAAGGAAGAATGTGTTGAAGTGTTTTAATTGTGGTGAAGTTGGACATATTAGTGCAAAGTGCCCGAAACAGAAGAAAGCTCCGACTAGTGGGAAAGTGTTTTCATTGGCAGGAACTCAGACTTCAAGTGCAGACCGTCTAATCAGAGGTACTTGCTTTATTAATAATACGCCTTTAATTGCTATTATTGATACTGGAGCGACTCATTCGTTTATTTCGTCTGAGTGCGCGAAGCATTTGAATCTTGTGTTGTCTGTGATGGGTTTTGAGATGGTTATTGATACTCCAGCAATGGGGTCAGTAACTACTTCTTTGGTTTGTCTAAGTTGTCCTTTGACCATTTATGGTAAAGACTTTGTGATGGATTTGGTGTGTTTACCGTTGGAAGGTTTAGATGTGGTTTTGGGAATGAATTGGTTGCAATTCAATCGGGTTCACATTGATTGTTATCATAAGCTAGTAAGGTTTCCTTCTCTTGAGGAAGACGAAGACTTGAGTTTCTTATCTACCAAAGAGTTGAAGAAACTTTTGGCAGATGAAGCTCAGTTGTTTGGTTTGTTTGCATCATTGACGGTGGATAGTCAAGTTTCACTTGATGTGTTTCCTGTTGTGTGTGATTTTCCTGAAGTGTTTCCTGAGGATATTTTAGATGTACCGCCAGAGAGAGAGGTGGAATTTTCTATAGATCTAGTTCCTGGTACTAGACCTATATCTATGGCACCTTATCGAATGTCGGCATCTGAGTTGGTTGAGTTGAAAAAGCAGTTGAATGAATTGTTGGAAAAGAGGTTTGTGAGACCAAGTGTTTCTCCTTGGGGTGCTCCAGTTTTATTGGTGAAAAAGAAAGATGGGAGTATGCGATTATGTATTGATTATCGCCAGTTGAATAAAGTGACGATTAAGAATAAGTATCCGCTTCCAAGGATTGATGATTTGATGGATCAGTTGGTTGGTGCTTGTGTGTTTAGTAAGATTGATTTGAGATCGGGGTATCATCAGATAAGAGTGAAAGAAGAAGATATTCAGAAGACAGCCTTTAGGACACGTTACGGTCATTATGAATATTCTGTGATGCCGTTCGGGGTTTCTAATGCGCCTGGTGTCTTTATGGAGTACATGAATCGTATTTTTCACGAGCATTTGGATCGTTTTGTGGTGGTGTTTATTGATGATAATTTAATCTATTCTAAGTCTCATGAGGAACATGCAGAGCATTTGCGTATTATTTTGCAGGTTTTGAAGGAAAGGAAGCTTTTTGCCAAATTGTCCAAGTGTGAATTCTGGTTGTCGGAGGTGAGTTTTCTTGGGCACGTAATTTCAGGTAATGGTATTGATGTGGATCCATCTAAAGTAGAAGCAGTTCTACAATGGGAGGCTCCTAGATCCGTTACTGAAATTCGAAGCTTTTTGGGTTTGGCTGGTTATTACCGGAGGTTCATTGAAGGTTTTTCTAAGTTAGCTCTTCCTTTGACGCAGTTGACTTGTAAAGGCAAAACGTTCATTTGGGATATTCAATGTGAAGAAAGTTTTAGTGAGCTGAAGAGAAGATTGACGATAGCTCCGATTCTGATTTTACCGAATCCTAATAAACCATTTGTGGTATATTGTGATGCGTCTTTAATTGGTTTGGGTGGTGTGCTGATGCAGGAAGGTAAGGTTGTGGCTTATGCTTCAAGGCAATTAAGAGTTCATGAGAAAAATTATCCTACTCATGATCTGGAATTAGCGGCGGTGGTTTTTGTGTTGAAGATTTGGAGGCATTATCTCTACGGTGCAAGGTTCGAAGTTTTTAGTGATCATAAAAGCTTGAAATATTTGTTTGACCAGAAAGAGTTGAACATGAGACAACGGAGATGGTTGGAATTCTTGAAAGACTACGACTTTGGCTTGAATTACCATCCTGGTAAAGCTAATGTGGTAGCAGATGCATTGAGCCGTAAATCGTTGCATATGTCCGCATTGATGGTGAAAGAGTGGGAACTTTTGGAATCGTTTAGAGACTTGAGTTTAGTTTGTGAAGTGACGTCGGTTAGTGTGAGGCTTTGAATGTTGAAAGTTACTAATGAATTTTTGTTGAAGGTTAGTGAGAAACAAAAGTTGGATGTGAAATTTGTGGACTTGATGACGGTGGGAGAGAAAAGTGTGAATGAGGATTTTAAAGTGGATGTTAATGGTGTTTTGAGATTCCGAGGTAGAATTTGCATTCCTGATGATGCAGAATTGAAAAGAATGATTTTGGAGGAAGGACACCAGAGTAATTTGAGTATTCATCCGAGAGCGAATAAGATGTACCAAGATTTGAAGAAGATTTTCTGGTGGTCTGGTTTGAAAAGAGATGTGGCTCAGTTTGTGTATGCATGTTTGACTTGTCAGAAATCGAAGGTGGAACATCTGAGGCCTAGTGGTTTGTTGCAACCGTTGGATATTCCTGAGTGGAAATGGGATAGCATTTCTATGGATTTTGTGACAGGGTTTCCAAATACTCAGCGGGGACATAATGCTATTTGGGTGATTGTGGACAGACTGACTAAATCGGCGCATTTCATTCCGATTGACATCAGTTTTTCTTTGGAGAGGTTAGCTGAGATTTATATCAGTGTGATTGTGAAATTGCATGGTGTTTCGTTGAGCATTGTTTCTGATCGAGATCCTAGGTTTACTTCGAGACTTTGGGAAAGTTTACAGAAGGCATTGGGTTCTAAATTGAGGTTGATTTCGGCTTATCATCCACAGACGGATGGTCAGACCGAAAGAACTATTCAGTCTTTGGAGGATTTGTTGAGAGCGTGTGTTTTGGAACAAGGTGGTG
Organism: Lathyrus tuberosus; assembly: GCA_022829125.1. Classification (NCBI taxonomy): domain Eukaryota; kingdom Viridiplantae; phylum Streptophyta; class Magnoliopsida; order Fabales; family Fabaceae; genus Lathyrus; species Lathyrus tuberosus. The sequence goes on from JALAZF010000302.1 coordinate 4,262,201, forward strand.
CGTGGGACAGTTATCTTGCATTGATTGAATTCACGTATAATAATAGTTTCCATTCTAGTATTGGAATGACACCTTTTGAGGCTTTATATGGACGGAGATGTCGAACACCGTTGTGTTGGCACGAAACGGGCGAGAGTTCGGTGGTTGGACCGGAGTTGGTACAACAGATGACAGAAAAGGTAAAGTTTATTCGTGATAAAATGAAGGCTTCTCAGAGTAGACAAAAGAGTTATCATGATCGAAGACGGAAGGATCTTGAGTTTTAAGAGGGTGACCATGTATTTTTGAGAGTTACGCCGGTAACGGGTGTTGGTCGTGCATTGAAATCTAAGAAGCTTACTTCTCGATTTATTGGTCCTTACCAGATATCTGCGAGAGTTGGTGCTGTGGCGTATCGGGTGGCGTTACCGCCGAATCTGTCGAATTTGCATGATGTGTTTCATGTTTCACAGCTTCGGAAGTATGTTCCGGATCCGTCACATGTGATTCCGATGGATGAAGTAGAGGTAAGGGAGAACCTTACGATTGAGGCATTACCATTTAGGATTTTGGATCGCGAGGTGAAGCGGTTGAGGGGCAAAGATATTGCACTTGTGAAAGTGGTGTGGGGAGGCGCTGCTGAGGGCAATTTGACGTGGGAGTTGGAAAGTCGGATGCGGGAGTCGTATCCAGAGTTGTTTGTTTCAGGTAAGATTTTCGAGGACGAAAATTTCTAAGTGGGGGAGAGTTGTAACGCCCCAGTTTTTGTATTTTTATTTAATTGAGTCGTTTTTTACTATTTTATTATTATATTATTTTATTTTCGACTTTTATGTGAAAATATATCATTTTTCATTGTTGTGGTATTTTATCGGGTTTTGGGATCGTTTGCGAGATATTTGAGTGTGGGGGTATTTTGGTCATTTTATAATATTTTTCATTAAGTTAGTAGCATAGAATTGGAAAGAGAGAAAATAGAGAGAAAGGAAAGGAGAAGAAAGAAAAAGAGGAGAAAAGAGAAGAAGAAGAGAAATAGTAAGAAAGTTTGGGAAATCAAGGAAAACAACTTCTAGAATCGATTTAATCGGGTAAGGGTGCGAAATTCGATTATATTATACTTGTGTATGGTTATGTATGTGTGTGTGTGTGTTTTGGTGGTGTTTTATAGCTTTTGATTTTAGGTCGGATTGTGAGAAATCGATGTTTTTGCGGTTGAAAATCGATATAAATGGCGTAGTGTAATCGTATTATGCATATGATCATTGATTATGCTTGGTTGTGCTGTTTGGAAGTGTTTTGGGTGAAGAATTTGGTTTTTGGACCCAAATGTTTCTAGGTTCGCACAGCTGCGAATTTCAAAATTCTGCTTTGTTCGCCTAGCGAACCTGGCGAATGCGAAAGCGAAGGTTTGGTCGAGGGTTCGCCTAGCAAACCCCGGGGCGAGCGGAAGGCGAATGTTCGCTCGAGGGCTCGCTTAGCGAAGTTTTTACCTGTTTCCCACTGCCTCGGTTCACTAGGGTTCGCCTAGCGAACACTGGAGCGAACGTGGCATATTTTCTATTTTGTTTTCTTCATAATTTTTAAACCGTAAGTCCGTTTTGGTCGCCGTTCGAAGCGTTGGGAAGCTAATAAAATGCTCTTTCTTATTACAATGGTTTTTGGAATTTATTAGCCGATTTTATTTTGTCGGAAAATCGGAATAGGGTCGTTTTGTCGACTTTTGTGGTTATGATTGTGTGCAATTGGTGTGTTTTATGCAATGTGCTGTTATTATGGATATGGTATGATTGCATATATGTGTGCATATGATTGCGTGCTGTTGTATGGTACAAAAATGTATTGTTTTGGGATTAAATTGCAAACATGAGTTATGATAAGTGTGATGATTGCATATATGTGTGCATACTAAATGTCATGAGTCATTGTATGCCAAGCATCATGAAATGCATTTTTGTAACGTCCTGAGTGACAGATTGATTCCAGAGGGAATATGCTATAACGTCGTGTGCCTTAAAAATAAGAGGTGTGAGCGATATGATGGATCGTGTGCCTTAAACATAAGAGGTGTGAGCGATGGTTATAGACGATCGTGTGCCCTTGTGGGGTGTGAGCGATCGGGTCGTGTGCCCATGCGGGGTGTGAGCGATCCATAAACGTCGTGTGCCCATGCGGGGTGTGAGCGACGGGGGACATCGTATGCCCGACGGGGAGTTACAGTGATGTAGCGAGCGATGGTTCCAATAGTTCCTGAGTGAACTGGTGATGAGAAATACTTGGAGTCGGTACCGCATAGCATGTGCATAGAGTCGTTGTGTCGGTCTCTGTGCATTTGCATAAATCATGAATTAATTGTGCATGGAATTGAGAATGTGATTGATGAGATGGAATATGTGTAAGTGTATTGTGTATGAATGATGTGTAGTGGTATTTGATACTCGAGAATGGTACGGTTTTGTGTTGTATTTGATTGTGGTGCATATGTGGTAAGAATATGTTTAATTGAGTATTTTTGTGCTAATATATATAATTTTATGCAAGTATATTATGGTTGTTTTTCTCACCCTTCTGCTGTTTTATAATGCTCTATGAGGCATTGCAGATTAGAGTTGCTGGAGGTATTCTTTTTGTGAAGCATTGCGTCTTCATTCTTTTGTCGGTCGGCTCTGATATGTGACACCGGGTAGCTAGGGTGGCCGTTTGTGATTATTTTGTATATGTGATGATATATTTTGGAATTGTACATATATGTATGGATGTATGTTGTACAGACAGACTGTTTATATGATCTATGTATATATATGGTATTCAGATTTTAGATTTTCCGCTTTTATTCTAATTTCTGAAAAGTGGGTGTAAGGAACTGAGTTTCCTCTGTTGATTGCTACCCCACTGTTGCATATCTTTATGAGCAGGTGTTGTGTGTTATGTTTTACTGCTTTAAATTGATGTGATTCTCCCGTCTATGCCGTGTTTTTAGATATACTCTGACGAAATTTTGAATTTTCTTTTACTGCTTTAATTGTTGGGGTTATAGATTGGGGGCGTCACAGGTACCGTATTAGACTTCTGAGCCCCCAATGCGTGGACAGTGGGCCTCTCTCCTAAGTCCAAACCAGTCCGCGATATTGGGCCCAAACACAACAAATTTGTTGAATCTTTATTCGTGGGCCTACTGATATCAGGATTGTACCCTACCGTATACTTATTCTCAAGGAACCTGATGCCTTTACTGACGTTCTCTCTCATCACATCCAACGATTCAGTATCACGTTCCCTCATAGTGTCTTGGGCCACCTCCACATCAAATGCCGCCTCACCTGAAATTATCAAGGAATTATGACTTTCTACCTCTAACACGCCAAGAGATACCTTTTTGCTCTTGAACCCCACGCCTTCAGAAAAAGTCAGACCTCCTTTCTGCTCTTTGCCTGCCGCCTGAATACTATCCCTATTCTTAGGGTCAGAATGCCTAGGATCCTTTTCTTCCACTTCATCGTCCCCAATCCTGGAATTTTCAATTTCTTCCGTATCCTCATCCATGGCAGGACTTCCTCCTCTGTTATCTTCATCATCTTCTTCTTCAGTATCGTCATCCGTTTCTTCCACTAAGGACTCATTTGAATCCAAGTTCCTCCTCTTGGTCATGTTTGTGACTATCCGTTTAGGGCCATGATTGTCTTCCACCATTTTGATGACGAACGTGACCCCATTAACTTCTATATCCATGATTTCATTCAGGTTACTAGTGTATCTCATTTTAACCAGGATCCTAGCCACGTTAAATTTAGAATGAGAGTCTGTTTCTTCATCATAGCACATGAATTCACCAACTCTGCTAGTTATGTATTTGAAAAAGTCATTTCTCCATGCATGACAGGGAATACCGAAGCATTTAACCCACATTAATCTCTCTTTATCTACTTCCGCAGGTGTCCAGCCTCTAATGTCCTTAAACCAATTCTGTAACCACGCTTCATCCTCCTCAACCAACGATTTCACAACATTCTCCTCCAAATCTTCCAGAAGACATATATTTGCTCCCATTGGCGTAACGTTGATGTTAAAGAAACCTTCCTTGTAGAAAATCTCTTGCACATTATATGAATTCCCAGATTTCTTCACCTCTCCAACATAAGCTTTCTCAAATCGAGAAATATCTCCGTCCTTGATCCTGAATAATAAGCTTCTCCAGTTCGGATAAGATCTCCCAATGTTCCTCTCTTTCTCTCTGTCTTTATAAGCAATATTTAACGTATTTTGAACTTTGTCTCCCCTCATAGCTTCCGCATACGATCTTCCCTACGTTACTCTTCTCCATCCATTTTTGTTCATGCCAGCAATAGGATGAATCGATTGTTTATGATTTTCTCTTGAAATTTTTGTCTCTGATTCTACCCTTCTGTTAAACCTGGGAATATTGACATAAAGCTTCCTCCCATTAATTTGAATCCCGTCAAGTATTAATGTCAATCTTTTCTCGTCGTCCACCTGCCTAAATCTGACAAAACCGTAGCGTTTTCCCCTCCTGTCTTTCTTGCCTAGAATGAAGACCTCATAAACCATACCATGCTCCATGAATACCTTCGCCATCTCACTCGCATTGTAACTGTCCAGGAATTTAGTAAAGAAGAAAGATGAAATGGCTTCATTGTCACCGAGTGATTTACCATTTCTCGCTTTCTGAAAATCTTAAGTTTTCAGTCCTCTTTTTATTTCTTCTCACCACACTCCATTCCATAATTCTGCAAGGAAATCTAAAAGCCACAACACCAGATTCAAAACGAACAAGAGCAAAGCAAAGAAAATACCAAGGCCCCTAACCCTAAGGCTAGGAGTTTAAGCCAAAAACACTCTCACACCTTGCAGCTCGTTGTTATATTAATTGTATATCAAATAATAATTTGCCATAATTACTAAGAACATAAAAATCTTTTGGTTTAAGTTAATGCATGTTTTTATTCAATAAATATATCCTATGTATTTTAATTTCCATTTGTTTAGGATCAGCATGATCAATGACAAAAGTCTTTTTGCAATATCAAAGTATATATATTTTTTATTATTGTATCCTTAGAAATTGGTGCTCACATCAATCATTCGGTATTATTCTTTATAATTTTAAGAGAAGTTTGAAAATTGGCTTGTTTGAAAAGTCAAAAGCATAAAAGTAAAATAAAGTCAAAACTTATGCTTTTATTAACAAATTTTTTTTAACTAACCATTATTTTCAAATATATTACTAAATAAATTTTTTTTAATTACCGAAGTAATCATGTATGGGAAGGAGAAGAAGAGAAGTCTCCATTCAAATTGGCATATACATACCACACATGTACTTAGGCGCCAATTCATATGGCTTATACATATCGCCATATGAATTGGCGCATACTTTCAACCCCCCAATACATGTGCCATTTGATATGGCTACCCATTTATACACCCTTTCTATAAATACAACATTACATCCTCTTCATTTTTCACAGTTCTTCTTTACTTTATCCTTCCATTTCTATAATCTCTTTCCATTTTTTCGTTTAAAATGTCTTCATATGTGTCCCTGTATCCATAAGAAAAATGTCGATTTAATTTATTCGGCAATATTGCCTCCGATGAAGATCCGAATCTGAAATATACTGACGTTCGAACATCTTAACAGGAGCCTAATTCGTTGGTTAGATGGAGACATTGCAAAGGGTGAAAAGATCTGAAGATTTCAGAGGCTTGTTACCACGTTCAACCAAAATGGAGAAGTTCTTTTTTGGGAGAATGTTAAAACAGACGGAGATGTACACACGTTGATGTATAGTTCTCAGGAAATTGTCCTGATGGTTGTAATCACATAGTTTTATTGTTTAGTCGTTGTATTTGTTTGTTTTGATGTTTAATTATTTAAATTATTGTTAGTTTTTGTTTTTAAATTGTTGTAAAATGTTATGATATTGATGAAATGAAAGTTGTTTTTAATATAAAGCAAAATGGTTACATTTTAAAATTATGTTGTTGTGCTTGGTTCAACATTAGGACAGTTTGTACGATTGTGTCCGGGCTGACGAGATGAACTACATAATCTCAACATTTTGTTTGCTGTATCCATTTCTGTACGAATACGCGTGTTGTTAGGGAGGCCCTTTTTCTTTCTCCGCACAATTTCATTGTGCCATACTATATCCCCTTCATATACAGATCAATAGCCCTCTCTTTCTACCACCGAAAAGCTATTGTTTAGACATTGCATAAGGTTAAGACTTGGTAAACAGGGGACAGTAAGATGGAAGGGTCCTGGCGAGCCTTTGAATATGCCGCTATGACATGGGAGCAAGGAATACGAAAGGCTTGAAATTTTTGGCAGTCGCGCCAACTTCTATCTAATTCCACTCGGTAGGATCCCCTCAGTCTCCATTCATTGTGATTCATTGACTCAACAACACTGAACAAACCTATATTATGGTCAAACACTGTGACCACATGTGTGTTAGCTTTGGAAACTTCCTCCTTAATGAATTTCATCGAACTATCACTGAACAGTTGCCCAAATAGTAAGACATAACTCTATTTTAAACGCCTGATATCAAAAAGTGACCCAATCCTAAAATAGGTTGCCCTCATCAAAGCGGTTATCGATAGGTTTCAGACGCCTTTGAAGACAGAGTTCATTGATTCCACGAGATTTGTTGTCATGTGGCCCCATCGTTGTCCATTGTCGTATGCCCTGGTCTACTTCTCTAATGGAATATTGTTGATCCACCGTACTGCATCTACATTCGTAAATCTGATGTTTTCGCGATAGTGTTTGAAGAAATGTTCAGTTAATGCATACCCTGCGTTCACAACCTTCTTCCGCAACATCTTGTCTTTAATCTCCCGCATGAAGTTTTGAGCGATGTGTCTAATGCAGTAGACATGCGTTGAAGGAGGATCTTGCAGCCGTTATCAAGATTTTTATATGCACTCTAGATTGATGCATGTATGTGTGAAATCAAACATAAGTTAAGCTGAGGAGCAACGTGTAATCAGATATTTTTTAAGAAAAACATCCACCCCCAGCAGTCTCTCCTTCAACTATAGTGAAGGCGATTGGAAAAATGTTGTTGTTGCCATCTTGTGCGAGTGCCATGAGTAGCATTAATTTATATTTCCCGTATAACCAAGTTCCATCAATTTGTATAATAGGTTTACAGAAGGAAAAACCTTTGATACATGGTTCAAACGCCCAAAAAAGTCGGTGGAATATGCCATTTCCACTAACACAAGTCCCGTCTGGGGTATATGCTGGCAAGGTCTCCAAAATGAAAACAGTCCCTAGAGCATAATGCTTAAGTGCCACCAAATATTTTGGAAATTCTATGTACGACTCCTCCCGATTTACGAACACCAATTCAACCGCCTTAGTCCTAGCTATCCATGCTTTCCTGTACGACAAAGTATAATTGTATCATGTAACGATATGCGAGATAATTGTACTCACCTTCAACGACGGATTGTCACTAATGAAAGACAAAGTTTCATTGCATATTAACTGAGAGCTGAGTTTGCGATGATCCTGCATCAGATTGGTGATTATACAAGTGTGATCTGGACCCATAGACCTTATCTTCCAAGAATCACCCCTCTTCCGGTAAGATGTTGTCAATGGGGACAGGCATACCTCATTATGATAATAGATCTTATACCTAGTTACATTCGTTCGATCGACCCTATAATCAGCTGATAATTCCATGTGATACTATTTTATAGCTCTGACACAATCTTTTTTTGTTCAAGAATTCTCTCCCTTTTTTTAATTCTCTTTATGTTTGCATATACGGATTGTAAAAAATATATGACGATGGTTAATCTGCACCCAAGTTTAGGTTTATCATGTGTTGAGGTGGACAATAAACATGACTAGCCAGTAATGGCTCTTCCTCGTGGTCGACAGTGGAATCGTTTACCATTTGATCAACCAAGACCTCAGCTTCTTCTTCTTCTTCGTCAATAACATCGACTTCAGCTTGCTCGTTGTCAGATTCACAAAAAACTTGAGAATGATCAATGACCTGAGACATTTGATGTTGTTGTATAATATAAAGCTCAATATCATTCAAACTGGAACGTTCATGACTGAGAAACATATTATGAACATCTTCATCATCTCTGACCTTTAACTGGAAAAACTTGACTTGGTTGTCGGCAAAAAATACTAGATTTTTGTAGATGATCTGGCCCACTGGACCACATTGCAATTTTTTCTCTATTATATCTTTCAAATAGGAAAAATTTGATCATCTGTAAATTAAAAACCGAGTAACTTCAGTATTACGAAAATTGAAACCGCTTATGGTACAATCAAATATCTCACCATTGATATGTGCATTGATCATGTATTTTGATATTTGAGCCATGCATGCAACATGTTAATGGACTGATGTTTGATAGAATTGTATTGTGTTATACTTGTGTGAGTTCAGTTTGAAACCTATTAATAGAATTCTATTAATGTATTGTTTTCTATATATTATTGTTTACTTGTTTTCTTGTTGTAATATTTTATACTTGTTCACTACTACAAAACGCGTAAACAACGACGCCATGCTCACAACGCTTCATCCCTACACCGTTGTGACATATCTAAACTAAGGCGCGGTTGTATTTTATTTGTTTATTGAATAAAACTTATTCGTATATAACAACAGTTGATAAACCCACCGTGGTGATTATCTGTATATAACAACGGTTGATAAATCAACCGTAGTGATACCTTCAAGCTTTCATGTGTTCGAACCTCAGTGTATTCATATATATTATTCCTTTTATGTTAAAGCGCGCATTTACTTTTTTATTTACTTCTAATTAAAAAAATTAAAAGTTATGACTACGGTTGTTTATATACACCGTTGTGATATATTTTGTATGTTTTTTTAATTTTTAATTCTAAAAATAACTCTGGCGCTTTAATATGAATTTTCAATATGTAAATAATATATCATAACGGTGTAAATTCTTGACCATCACAGTAGTGTTTCAATAGTCTACAAACTAGGTAGTCTCATTGTCTCTTCAGTATCCTTATTTCGATTCCATTGAAAATAGAAACCAGACGAAAAGTTACACGATTTCAACCCTAAACCCTAACCTTCAATACTGTGAAACAATACACGATTCCACCAAAGCTTGCATCATTAATATCCATTTGTTGTCATTTTCGTCATCATCGTCACGATAGTGAAGAAAATAGAAGATTATGCACATACCAACACCGTCGTCATCATCATCACCGTCGTTGTTGTAAGGAAGGAAGACAACACCAACACCAACACCAACATCGTTTACTTCGTCGTCACGTTTAGGGTACGTAAAATATTTTCCCCATGCATCTACAGTAAACTCTTTTGCCATTGTTGTTCATGTTGTTGTTGTTGTTTTTGAACTTAGATGTCGACCTTGTCGAGTTCTTCATCAGAAACCAGCGAAGAAACTCAAACAAATGAAAGGTTAGCCAATGAAACTCAAACAACTGAAAGTCAAACGAAAAGATCACAAAGAGTTGTCACAATGATGCCCCAATTCACATCTGTCCGCAACTCATCTGGTGCAAAAATTTTGATCGAGTTTGATTCGCACTACAGATTAGTGGATTGTCCACATTACGCTACTTTTAGGAGTTATGTTGCGTTCCTTGCACGTAGCAAAGTCAATATACTGATTGATGATTGGAGAGAAGTGGATGGTAATGTCAAAGACAGCTTATGATCAGACATTAAGGTATTTCATACTGTAATTTTCATATATTTGATATCACTACCTATAGTTTCTAATTCATACTTATATATTGATTTAATGTAGTTGAATTTTGAGTTTACCGATGACTCAAAATTGAAAAGAAAGTGGATGACTTATGCCGGTGTTCGTTGGAGGGGATTTAAGTCATGGCTCATGGCTGACTACATTACGAAGCCTAAGAGCGGTCTTCAACCTCCATGGATTCGGTATAGTTTTTTATCGAAGAAGGTGTGGCAGAAGTTTGCGAAGAAACGTCGTTCTGAGGAATTCAAGGTTAGTACTAGTAGTCTTATGTAACCTATAATGTTATGCTAATGAGTTATAGATACTAATCATACACATTTTTCACTATGTTAATAACAGGCTAAAAGCGAAGTAGGAATTCAGAACAAGGCGAAAAACATGTACCCCCATAGATTGTCTCGTGGGGGTTACAGGAAACTTGAGAAGAGGATCCTGCAGGAAAAACTACAAGAAGGAGGAGATGGTGACATTCCATCTCCACCTTCAAGACATGAGAAATGGAAGAGGGCTCAATTAAGACCTAATGGAGAGTACACCTCTGAGGCTTTAAGAGTAGTTGCTGAGAAAATTGTAAGTATATGTTTTGTTTAAATGCGTTTGCTTATGTAAGTTGCTCATGAGTTGTTATTTAAATGTGTTTGCTTATGTAATTAAGTTGCTCATGTTGTGTAGGATAACTTGGTTGTGGCGGCCCGTGAAGGCACATTTGTTCCGGAAGCACGACATGACATATTAGTCGAAGCTATCGGAACAGCTGAGCATGGAGGCCGTGTCCGTGGTGTTGGAGATGGTGTCGGCTTGAGGTCATACTTTGGATCTCAAAGAAGAAGCACCGAAACCGCTGAATTTCTTGCTCAACGACAAAAGATTGATAATGTTGAGAAGCAATTGGCGGAGCAAAGGAGAATGTTTGAGGAGGAGAGGGAAAAAAGGGAGAAAGAAGTGGAAAGGTTACAAGAGATGTATTCGGTATGTATCGTAAATCGCGCTTATTTTTGTATGATATATATTATATGTTCTAATTGAATATATTGTGCTTATTTTTGTTTTATGTTCTAATTGAATGTTATGATGTAGAGATTAAGTGAAAGCCTCGAACAACGAACTAATGAAGATCGTCGTTGCGTTGGTGATGATCAAACTCCAAGTAGAAGTGTCATAAATCACGCTTCTACAAAAGGGAGTAATTGTACAGCCCCTCCCCCACCTGTAGATAACCGCAATGGGATATTGGACCCTAGTCCAAATGAAATAAGAAGTTTATACTACTCCATTTCAACAACAGACCTTGCGCAACCTCTCCCGCTAGAACATTGCCCAAAATTGGATTTAGTGTATTACACTCCTGAAGATGTGAGGGATTTTCTCGCAGGATATAAGTGGCTTGACCTATCTATTTTGCAAGTTTGGTGCACGTAAGTCTATAGTCGAATATACATGTCATTATAGAACATTATAATTTTTTGTATTGTCTCCCTTAATTTATTCATTTTCTTTGACCATTTAGGTACATTCACCGTGTTTGTATAGAGTTAAATAAATCAAGTACTTATGGAATCTTGGAGCCAACTTATATTGGTTGGGCATATAATGAAAAAAAAATCATGGAAAAGTACTTGAAAGAGCGGCTAAATGAGGGAGGAAAAGAATGTTACCTTGCACCATTCCTCTGTAGGTAAGTATTGTTGTAATTTATTTATATATTCTATATTTAGTTTTGTTTTAGTAAAAACTAATTTTATATATATATATATATATATATATTCTCGTGTTCATTCAGTGGTCATTGGCAATTGATCGTAATATCGTTTAGGACAAATACGGTGACATTACTGTGTTCCTTGCACGATCCACTCCACAAACCAATGAAAGATCTTGTATTAACGTAAGTGTCTTTGATTAATATCATTTTCTTTGGCATTAATTGTAATTAGTTTATCATGTAATATGTTTAATTCAATTTTCAATGTGCAGTATTGTGGAGCAAGTTAATATGTTGAGGAATGTTAGAAAAAAGCCCACATACCTTGGTCCTAAAGTAAGTGGCCCGATTACCTATTTATTTCATTTACATTCATGCATGTGTGGTTGTATTCATGTTTTTATATTCATGTAATTTGTAGATGAGGAAACAACGCGGGAGTTACGAGTATGGGTATTTTATCATGAAACATATGTTAAACATCGTCCTTGTCGGCACTGTTGATTCATGGGATATGGTAATATATGCCATAAAATGTTTACATATATTAATATATAAGTTGACTATTGAATTATTATCATGCATGATATATCTTCAATTTTTTGCTCTTATGTAGATGTTTAACGACGAAACCCCATTCCCCCTTGAGGACTTTGTGGATCTTCGTAAACGTTGGGTGTATATCCACAATGAGCTTAAGGGTTCTGCTCCTGCTGTATGATATATCAGCAACATTTTTTGATGCACATATTTTTTGCTTTTGATGCACATAATGTGAACAATAGTTTTGGCTTTTGATGCACATAATGAAATCAATAATATTGGCTTTTGATTTAAACAATGTTAGCAGTTTAATTCTCTGATTCATTTAGCTTTTGATGTAAATTTCTTTTGATGTAAATTTTGTGATTCATTTATAAGGATAAAATATAGGAAGAATTGTGTTTGATGCACATATTGTGTTTGCATGTAAACAGAAGCTGTTTTGACAGGATAAATTATGAGAATAATTTGATACGAAGATAAATTTTATATTTAAAACAGTCTGTTTATGGCAGCGGTTATAAACCTATCCGTAGTTGTATGTCAAACGCTAATATAAATAAAAAATGTTGTTGCTGAGAATCGAACCAGATCACAGTTTAGTATATCACAACGGTTGACTAAACTAACCGTCGTGAAATGGTGCGTGCATACTGGAATACAACAATGTTTCCCAGGACCGTCATTGTACGTACCTCATATACGACAACACTCTACATAACAACACCTTCGCCCCCGTCATTATATGTCATTTCCAACCGTTGTTAAATGGGTTTTTCGTAGTAGTGTTTATATGGTGTATTATTTTCCTAGTTGCATGCATACTCGTTCAGACTATACATGATACTTGTCTTCTTAATTATATCTTCTTGTTACATGCGTTAGTCTTGTCTCCTTTATGACTACTAAGACCCTATTATTATCTTCTTATTGCATGCATTCATTTATGACTACTAAGACCATATTATTGTCTTCTTATTGCATGCATTCATTTATGACTACTAAGACCCTATTATTGTATTCATATTGTGTGCATTCCTTTATGACTACTAAGATCCTATTCTTGTCTTCTTATTGCATGTATTTCACGATTTCTTCTATAATTATGGATTATCTTTAACTTTAGTTGCATGCCTTATCTTATTTGTTTTTTAGTTGCATGTCTTACAAGATGCCTTACATGATTCCTTATACCTTCTTACACCTTATCTTCTGCATGATTCCTTACATGTTTTAATTCCTACAAGATTCTCTCAAAAATAAGGCGCCATTTCATATGGGGTACGTATACAAAAGGCCATGCAAAAAATGAAATCACATTAACAAGTTAATCCTTCTAAAACTATTTCTCACAACTTACATATGTTTCTCACAACTTTCATCAAAACTTTCTCACAACTTTCATCCTTCTATAATCCTTCTGAAAAAACCTCTTAATCTATCCACCTTCTAAGCCACATATAACATTAAAAAATGTCTCTCCTTACTATGGGTGATGAACACCGAGGAACGATTGACAATATTGCAGCATTTGTAAGTTTTTTAGTTTATTAATTTTACTTACTTAATAGAGAGATATAGTTTTCTTAAGAGTATGGTTTATTAGTTTTGCTAACATATTTTCTTTATATCTTTTGTCAGGATGTAAGGAGATTTCTATGTCGTGTGCATGAGTATGTAACTCACGACTCAATTATAAAACCATACCTACGATCGTGCAATTTTGGTCATGTACTAAACATAGTCTCGTACTCGGTTGATTGCAAATTCATTCATGCTTTGCTAGAATGATGGAGACCCGAGATCCACACATTTCACCTTCCATTCGATGAATGCACCATCACACTGGAAGATGCGTATATGATGTTGGGCCTACGCATCGATGGTAAGGCTGTTAACGGTAAAGTTAATATGGATAACAAAATATGCGAATATTTGTTAGGTGCCCCTCTTTATGAAGACACAACTCCGACACTATCTTTAGGTCGACTAAGGGGTCAAGGTATTAATTTAAAATACCTTAGAGAATATTCTTCCAGTTTAACATTAGAAGACGAATCGACCGAGTATGAAAAGATAATTAAAGCTCGGTGTTCTATTATGATTTTATTTGGTCATTTTTATTTCCTAAAAATACTGGAAATACGATAAATATTATGTATTTGCCGTTGTTACAGAACATAAATAAAAAAGGAACATATAGTTGGGGTTCAACTGTTTTGTCCCATCTATATAGTTCCCTGTGTAAAAATTCAAAAAACGATTCTTGTATGTTTTATGCTTGCGCCTTTTTTCTACAAGTTTGAGGTTGGTCAAGAATGCTAACACTCGCCCCGATCAACACGAAGTCATTCACATCCCCCAAAGCAAACAAGTAAGTTTATTTAAATTTTCAAAAGTCTACAGTAAATAAAAAAATTTCAATCTATAAATTTATTGTAACTAATATTTTTCTATCTTTTTGTTTTAGATGGTCATTTCTGGGGATAAATTACAATTGATGTCCTAGAAATGCTATAATCATGTATCACAATCTTTCAGACCACATTGGACTAGACGATGTATTACAACTAAACTACTATAAATTTGGCTTAAAAATTAACATACTGTAATTCTTCTCATTATGTATTTTTATTAAGTAGTTTGTCTAGAGGCCATATTTGGGTCTCGACCATCAGCCTAACCCCGATGATGTTGCAGTCTGCACAGCAAAAACACCAATCATTAGGTTCACTACACTGGAGATGCCCCAAAGTGACCGAGTGAAACTGCAGTTCAGCATGCAACAAGATATTCCAGTCTCTTCAACGTATTTGGGAGACTGTCATCAACAAAGAGTAGATGCACAATGGGGTTATAAAGATTGGAAAAACTTTACTAGAGAGATGTATCGACATTGGAGGAATCGGCGTTGCCACATCTTAAACGAGCCTGTCGTGGAAGGGGCTAGACTAACTCATCATTATATGAATTTGTTAAGGTCGGTTATAGCGCAACAATTTGTGCCTGAGCCGACGTATTTGATCAACCCGCGCCAATGAGCTTTGTTGTCATACAACTGTCGCTACCGCGAAAAACAATTTGCAAAGACAAAGAGTCGCCATCGAACTTTATTTATCCCAACGAGGAAAGGAAAACATCGAGAAAACCTCAGAAAGGAAAGAACATGGTCTCGCAACCAAATTCGGGATTCAGGAGTCGATTATGCAAGAGGAAGGTATTAACACCCCTCGCGCCCGTTGTACTAAATGGGATCCACTCTTGTTGTTTTAACCAAAGGGTGTGTATATCTAAAGCTTACATGCTAAGGGAATGCATGAATGAAAATGGAGAAAAACAAAAGGGGACTCGATAGGATCTTGTAATCCTATGCCTATGTATTCCCTCGTGCAATGGGAAAGTTAGAGACAACTTAGTTCAGAGGACTACAGGTGAAAGGGAAGGTTGCTCGCCAAGGATTGAGACTCTTGTGCCTACATATTCTCAACAGGAAAGAGAAATCAGAGTGTCCGTAGTTCGTGGGACCACGGGTTGCTTAGTGTTTTTTATGGACAATGCTAACGTTCACGTTCCAGCAGTTTAGGTGTTTTCCGCTCGTTGTCGGGAGTCTTACGCATTACCTATTTGCGGTAGAACGGAAATAACTCGCCTTTATTGAAAAAGAGAGGAGAGAATCCCAGAGGAAAACGATTTGGATATGTTGAAGTGTTTTAAAGAAGTGAATTGAATGGGTTTGTGATATGTATTGTACTAAAGTCTATGACAATAGGAACAAATACTTTGTACAAACGATCCAAATGTCTCGCGTACAAAATACTCTAAGAATAGGTAAGGAAAGACTCCCGCTCATATTTTCCCATGTACTTTAGGCTCGTGAGGCACTATACACATCATATTTATTAAGTATCTTGAATTGATTAAAAGAGAGAGGAGAAAGACAGAACGGAAAATCTAAGGGAGACTTGGTCCTAGATGTTATCATGCAATGCGGTCCTAAGGTTAGGATTAAAAGATGATTCTATCCTTGTGTTGTCATGCAAGATGGCCCTAAGGTTGAGGATAAAGGGAAAAATATACCATAATGTTGTCATACTTAGATTAACAACCTAATGTCTATCCTACTCCAATCTCAATCAAAAATTAAGTTGGACTAGGAAGCCCTAAGGGAACATGCAAGAGCAAGCAAAAGGCTAAGAAAAAATCACAAACAACATCATATGACAGCGCTTCAATCATAATTGCAGTGTATTTCTAGCAACAGCACAAAAACATTTAACAGCACATACTTTCAGAACAAACATGTATGCAGCAACAACAGAATGGCAACATTTAACAGTGTACATGTAAATGACAGTGATGTATGCAGCAAAAACATGAGTGGCATTCAACATGGATCAAGCATGAATTATCATGAACACTTGCTATGCAAGATCAAGCAAAGCACGCAAACACATATCACAAGATTGAATCAGCCAATATAAACATGCATCAAGAGTGCAAGCAATCGACAATGCGTATGAGCATGTATCAACAATAATTGATGGATGAAGATATGTAATCGACAATTAAGCATCATGGACATGCAACAACAATAAGCAAATGTCAACATATAAATAATTAAGCATCATGAACATGCATCAAGAATTCAAGAAACCCATAATCAACAATCATGTATCGAAGATATGCATACATACTGCAAATGGAGGCTAAACAACTCTAGAAAATTACACAAATATCAAACATATCAAGTCACGAAGGTTCAAAGTGGAAAGGAAATGAAACTAACTCCAAAAATAAGCAAACATCACATTAAGCATCAGGTGTAACCGGTTACTTGATATGGTGTTACCGGTTACTCCATGTTCAAAAGCAGATCCAGGTGCGCATGCAAGGGTGTAATCGGTTACACCATAGGTGGTAACCGATTACACCTGTAGAAATAATAGAAAATCAGTTTTCAGAATCACTTTTCCAACATTACTTTAATGATAAAATGCAACATGTTAAGGCATTCAATTGTACACAAAAATCACAGCAATTATGAGCAAATAAACACTTATTGAATCAATCAAACACCAACAACATTAAGCAATTAAATCAATGGATCAATCCACCCAAAAACCACAAAGATCTACTTTGTGAAAGTTGCAAAATAAGCTAAAATGAGCGTAGATCTAGGAATCAATAACCTACAAAGTTGAGATTTTGCTTTGGTGTTTGTTGTAAACAGAACTTGATGAATTAAGCTAAGAAAACTAGAGATCCAAAGAATTCTTCACAAGAAAAGTTGAAGAACAATGCAATAAGCTAGAATTGCTTCAAAATCATTTCAAGAAATTGCTTCCAAAATTCAGATTTGGATCCAAATTAGAATCTACTGCAGAATCAATCAATGGAAAGGAAATGTGATGAAGGTTTAACTCAAGGATTAACAAACTCTAATGAAGAAGTTGTTAACTATAATGGTAGAGATTTGGTGAGGTTAGGGATGAAGATGAAAATGGAGATTGAAAAAGTGAGAGGGAATTTGAGAGAGAATTGGAGTATGGAGTGTAGAGAAATTAGAAAAAAGAGTGGGGATCCTTTTGGGATGGGAGAAATTGGTTTAAATATGGTCTAGGTATGGAATGAGAATGAGGTTTGGAAATTGGTTTTGAGTGAGAATGGATTTTTGGTTTGGAATTAGGAGTGGAAATCATTTGAATTAAGGAAGGAAAATGAAATTAATTTGGAAATAAGCTAATATTTTGCATCATCTAGAACCTTCCACTGGTGTAGGATTGAACAAAGCAAATGAAATGAGTTACAAACTGCTACAGTGCTGAAAACCTGTTGTTTTTGGCAAAAATAACCTATTGTAACCGGTTACATGAAACTGGGTAACCGGTTACATGCTTGAAACTTTGAATTCTTGCGCCTTCTGGAGGGGGTGTAACCGGTTGCAGGATTTTGGGTAACCGGTAACATTAAGGCAAAAATGAGAAAATTTCCCTGTTACAACCTGTTCTAGACATGGCTCTGCGTCTGAACCTTAGCCTTTGGTATGACATTTGAATGATGCTCGAGATATGATAGAAGCTTATCTGGAACAAATCATATGAACTCTATGCTCTCTGTTCTTGATTCCTCTGAGATAAAGAAAACCTTGAACGACAAGGAAAACACTGTGATCCCTTGTCCTAGAAGCCTGATGTTGTGAATGATTAATGTCATGATAAATGCATATGGATGCAAACATAAGCCAGTTAAGGTTAGAAAATAAATGGAAAATTTTGGGGTGCAGCAGTTGCCCCTATTCAATCAACTTAAACCTGGAGATATGAAGAGTGACGCCACTTTGACATTCTAGGTTGAAGGGGATTGAATACCAAAAGAAACAAAAAATTTGCACTCTACAGGGGAAAAGAAAACTCTACTGAGGAAAGGGATTACCATAGACGAGTGACAGAAGTTGAGAAGTAATACAGACGAGTATCTGAAAGTCAATACGAACAAGTATTGAAAAGGTAAACCAACATAGACAAATGTTGAATATCAATACGGACGAGTATTGAAGAAAGGAACAAATACTACGAGTGTTGAAAATCAATACGGACGAAGTATTGAAGCCATTGAAATAAACACAGACGAGTGTTCAAGATCCATACAGGCGAAGTATTGATGAATTGAAATAAACATGGACACGTGTTACCCGAAGCTGGGGATTTTGAAAAACACCAATTCTATTCATCAAATTATTGATGGAAATAAAAATCGTCATCGTCAAAGGGTTGATGAGAAAGAAAAATCGTCATCGACAGCAAAGAAAAATCGTCAACGTCAAAGGGTTGACGGAAAGAAAACTGACATCATCAAAGGGTTGACGGGAGAAAACAAATTTTCTAAAGAGTGACATCATCAAAGGGTTGATGGAAAGAAAAATCGTCAGCGTTAAAGGGTTGGTGGAAAAGAACAAATGTCATCGTCAAAGGGTTGACGAAAAGATAACTGAACCAAAGAGTCACATCATCAAAGAGTTGATGGAAAGAAACAACTTCACAAACTAGTGACATCATCAAAGAGTTTATGGAAAGGAATGCTGACATCGTCAAAGGGTTTAAGGAAAAGAACTGGCCTCTCCAAAGGGTTGACGGAAAAGACCCTAACATCGCCAAAGGGTTGACAAAAAAAAAAAAACTTAGGTAGGAACCTCATCAAGTGGTTGATGGGAAAGGATTTATCTTCATCAAAGGGTTGATGGGAAGGAAATTATCTATGGAATTTCGTCATCAAAGGGTTGATGGCAAAGGACTAATCCATCTGCTAGGAATTGATTGAAATATCTGCTGGGGAATGTGATCGATCTTCTCTCTGGGGATATGTCATTATTTTGACTTAAAGTTGATTTGGACTTTCGTGCAAGGTACCAAAACTAGCATATGCTTCGTATGCATGTTTGAATTTTTCCATGGTGTGATGCTCCATTTCAAATGGATATGCTACATATTTTGAGGATGTAATATAATGATGACTACTATATGCAAGAATGTCGATGTATGCTCGGGCTGCTTGGGAAAGAAGGATGTGCCAAGTATGATTGGACTTTGCTGGGAAGGATAAGTTAAACTTGATGGTGATTGATTTTTTTAGATTAGACTTATTTTTGAAGGTGAGACTTTTTTGGGTACCAATGTGGCTTGGGTTTTGAGTTTATGAAGATGCCAGCAAAGTGGAATTTTAGTGGTTGCCAATATCGATTAGGATTTTGGTTGAGGTGCCAATAGGGATTAGACTTTGAATTTTCTCGTTCGGTTTTACAAGGCTTCATGTTATTCTACGTTGAATGAATGATATGCATGAGTGAAGCGACATGTCTAATGCATGATAATGATTTAGGCAATGATTTGACGACTCGACCGGTGACTTTGAGGTAGGTCAAGTACGGTTGAAGCTAGAAAGTGTCTTGCTTGGATACAAGATTTATCGTTGAAAGTTTATGAGATGTGCTTAGCGTGACTTCACGACATTTGCCTTGAACTCAACAGTTGACAAAACTTGCTTGAGTAACCCTGGAAGAATGGAGAGGAAACATCCCTTTTTCACCACTCTTGCCCCAGCCTGTAGGATCTCTGAAGGAATCTACCTCGAAAGGAACCCTGAGACCTATGTACCCTGCTGGTTTGAGATGAACTGCCCTAATATTTTGAACCTTGGAGAAGTACTTAGGATTAATCGCCTTCTGGAGAAGATTAACTTCTTGTGCTCTTGGGGTGGCCTGCCCTAGTTTGACTAAATCTTTTGCTCAACGGAGTCTTGAAATGATTTTCCACTGACTGACTGATATGTGAAGGAGTTCCTCTAACTAACCGATCTCCGAGAGATTTGTCAAATCTCGACATGATTTCCCCATATTAACTGAATCTTCTGCTCAACGGAGACTTCGGGAGCTTTTACCTCTTGGTGTAATCATTTGATATGACTTGCCCCTGCTCAACGGAGTCCGCAAGAGTTTTTCATCTTAGCTTGATGAATCCTTCCATTGCAGAAACTTTCTTGATGTCAAGTGCTTGCTTGCAAGTAAAACTGATCGTTTTGAAAATGATAATTTTAATGCAACGCATATGACAGTTTGAAATCCAAGTCTGTCTACTAGAATTATATTGCGACATACAGTGAATGAATCGCTGATCAGAATGTCATATCGATACCAACATGAATGGTAAGAAAATCCTTTTAAGAGTCAGCTTTGACATGATCTTACCGAAGTATACGTTTGGAACACCCTTACTTCAATTAGATATTTTGAGGGTTGTAACGTGGCCTGGTTCAGGGTTTGAGAAAAAAGGATTTATGGCTCAAAGTTTCGTTTTAACCCACCTATTAGCCTTATTGTTCTCCAGTCCTACGTTCAGTTAATTCTGCACAAGCGTTCACCTTTCAAAAATTTATTGAATGGTAGAAATGATGGTTAAGGAACCCGTAAGGTTTTCGAAGTAACAGTCACCCCTTTTGGGTTTAGTGTATGTAGTCACACGAACTTGTTCTTTATCGAGGATTTTTCTTTTGTAATCCTTTTCGCTTTTCGCTTTTCATTCTTTTGTTTTTTTTGTTCCCTAATTTTTGCCTGGACCTTTTTTTAATATTATTTTTGATGTCTAGCGGGATGCCCTAACTTTTGCCTAAGTCACTTGTTTTCAAGTTATTGACTTAGCGGGCTTTCTTTCTTTCTTTCTTTTTCTTTTGATTCTCTTTTTCTTTTAGGAACAAATCGTGTGACACTTGTTCGCTTGACTTGCAAGGGTTGTGACTGCCTCGTTTCTTGGTTGGTGAGGGACAGCCACAGTGGGTTTGTGAGGTACGACCTCTTATAAGGGATAAGATTTGATTGATCCTCAAATATGACACTCCTCTATTTCCTTTTTGAAATTTGAACACATGGTCAAATTAACTGGAGACTACCCTGCCCCAGGTTAAGATTGAGGGTTTTTCATTTTTAGAAAGAAACTCCTACTTCTAGGCTCAACGGGGTTAACAAGAGATTATCTTCCTTATATCTCTAGTGTTTGGAAATTTGAAACAATGCTTATATATCATCAGTAAGGTTTTATTCAAAAGCATACGATCAGAAGTTTTGCGTCTTTCGATTTCATCATCCTCCCTTGGACTTTGCTTAGACAAGCGTTTGATATCAATAAAAAAAAGTATGAGTAGACATGAATGGATTTATTCAAAACATGCATATTTATTTCATTAATAAAACCATTTTTTAAACGACAATGTCTCAAAGCAAGTAGCATTTAACAAAAAAGAAACTACAAATGAAAAGTAAAGATATGATCTAAAAGATTGCTAGCATCGGAGAACTGGGCTTTCCTTTCTTAATTCGCTACTAAGCTAGCCTTCTTTAAAGTTGCTCGTCGAGATCAGTCTGATAATCATCTTCACCTATATTCTCGATAATTTCTTCCATAACATGGACTGATGGATCCACATGACCAAGGGAAGGATTGTTGATTTGGATGCCTTGAGCCGTGAATAAGAAACAACTTAGAGACAAGTAGAGTATGAACCTTGCTCTTGAGCATATTAAAATCTTCAGTTGAAAGCCCATGTACCCCAGCATGGTAGTCATATCGGGCGTTGGTATCAAATCCTGGTGGGTATGGAAAAGGAAATGGGTTCAATTCCTTCGGCACTATCAATCCACCTTTGATCAAATATGGCAATACCTGACTATACAACATTGGAAGCGAAGTGAAATGTCTCTATGGCTTTCTTGGCCTTTGTCGGGCATGCTAATGCGGCTGATGCAGAGTGTGCTGACGTCTGTATGATCGTTGATACTGAGGAAGTCCTTGAGATAATGGTTTCTAACACGAAGACCCAAAAGGTTGCTGACTCTAAACAGTTGAGATGCATGGGTATTGAGGATAAGGTATCGAAGATGGAACTTGTGGCGTTTCCCAGATGGAATTAATATCCTCCTCCCCTTCATCTTGGGAACTGACAACTGATTCACTTTCACTATCTGGGATGTTTGAGGTGTCTTGGATCTTTCCCCTCTTAAGGTCGCCCTCGATGCATTCTCCAACTAATACCAATTTAGAGAAATTTAATGTCCCACTTCCAATCATCTTATCCAGGTACGGGCCTTGCAAAGTATCCATGAACAGGTCAACCAATTCTCTATCTAAGATCGGTGGTTGAACGCGAGCAGCTAACTCTCTCCATCTCTGAGCATATCCTCTAAAGGATTGGTTGTCCTCTTGAGATAAGCCTTGCAACTGTATGTGGCTAGGAGCCATGTCAAGATTATATTTATATTTCTTCACAAAGGCGTTGGCTAGGCCTGACCATGATTGGTTGTGGCAACTCTCTAGCTAACTGTACCAACCCAATGATGCCCCACTCAGACTGTCTTGGAAACAGTGAATCATAAGTTTTTCGTTGCGGACATATAAGGTCATTCTTTTACAAAACATCACCAAATGTTGCATTGGACAACTATCCCCTTTGTACTTCTCAAGCTTCAGTGTCTTGAACTTTGGAGGTATTACAAGGTTGGGTACCAAACATATGTTAAAAGCATTTAGATCAAAAGCATCACGCCCTCCATGGCTTTTAGCTTCTCTTCCATCACATGACATTTTTCCATAATCTCAACAGCCTGTGGGTCCTTAGTTTTCATCATAGGGACCACCCCTTGGAAATCTGGCATAGAGAATGCAAAACTCTAATAGTCTGTAGCATCAAGAGAAGAGGAATGTCCATCTCAGACGATGAGACATTCTTGTATAGTAGGATTCTCAATAGGGATCCGCACAGGCTAAGCTTGGGAACACAGCTCAGAGATCTAAGGTTCGGGGGTTGGATACCTAGGGAAGGTGTTAGCATCCTAAGTATCTGTAGTACTCTACAGGAACCTCTTGTTAGTATTTGTGTTATGCTAAAGTTTGTTTGCTAAGGGAAATGTGCTAAGGTAAAGACCTAAGGGTATGTACACTAAGTATGCTCGCCAAGACATCGCATCTCATGCCTACATATCTTGACGGGAATGGAATCAGAGCATTCGTAGTTCCCCTTACTAGGGTAAAAGGGTGAGAAATAGAAAGGTGGAAAAAGAAAAAGGTAGCAAAAGAAAAAGGTGGCTCGCTAGGATCTCGCAATCCTATGCCTACGTATTCTCAAGATGAACTTGAGAAATCAGAGCGTCCGTAGTTCCCCTCACTAGGGGTGAAGAACTCTTGATTGTGGTCAAGGTTCCAAGGGAAAGTAGGGTCTGACAGCAAGACACCTACGTGGAGTGCGGCGACTCCAAACCTAAGACTAGGTAAAACGGGGAAAGAAGTGTCCGCTACGGAACATCTAATAGAGCACGGCGACTCTAAACCTATGGTTAGGTTAAAAAGGGAAGGCAAGTCTCGATCGCGCGGCGGCGTGAGATAAGGGAATGATGGACAAGGTTATCCTAACTGACATGGCAGTCAACGGGAACGACCATTTCCTTTGGAATCAGGTACAAGTAACAGAGGAACAAGGAGGAAAACCTCCGGTATTAAGAGTAAGAAGAACAACAATATATACAGTAAGTATCAAGAATTAAACGAAAAATGAATATCAGGAATTAACTAAAATAAAAGTCGTGAATTGTTAAGATTAACTGAGAAATTAAATGAAAATCTAATTAAACAAAATCTACTTAAAAGTTAATTAACTAATTAAACTAATTAATTAAAAACTAATTGATTAAATTCTAACTAATTAAACTAAAAAAAGTCTACTTAATAACAATTTCTAATAATAAGAAAAAAACCTATTTAAAAACTAATAAATAAGATCTAATTAAAAATTATTAACTAATTAAACTGAAAATTAATTAAAACTAAATAATTAATTAAAATTTAAATCTAATAACAAAACTAACCTATTAAATTCTAGGCAAAATATCTTTTTTGGTCCTTTAACTTTACCTCGGGATTCATTTTGGTCCCTTAACTTTAAAAAGTGTCATTTTGATCCCTTAACTCTTCAAACGTTCCATGTTAGTCCTTTTGCCTTATTAGCGACGGATTTTAGCGACGAATTTTTGAATTTTTCCGTCGCTAATAAGACGAAAAGGACTAATATGGAACGTTTCGAAGAGTTAAGGGACCAATATGACACTTTTTAAAGTTAAGGGACCAAAATGAACCCCAAGGTAAAGTTAAAGGACCAAAAAGATTATTTTGCCTCTAATAAGACTAAAATAAAAAAAAAAACTAATCTAATAACTAAAACTAACTAAATTCTAATTACAATAAAATCCAATTAATAACAAACTAATTCTAAACAAATGATTCTAAAATATTAAATTAATTCTAAAATTACACTAATTTTAATTAAAATAAAAACTTAAGACTATTAACTAAATTCTAAATTCTAATTTAAAAATTAACTAAACTAATTTCTAATTTAAATCTAAACTAAATTCTAATTAAAACTAATTAAATTCTATTCAAAACTAATTAATTAATCCTAAATGAATAAAACTAATTAACTTATTAAATTCTAATCTAAAAACTAAATTCTAATTAAAATAATTAAATTAAAAATCTAGTTAAAAATAAATAAATTAAAATCTAAATAAACTAATAAAATAAGGGGGTGTGAAATGTTGGAGAGGGTTTGATTGAATAAAATATGAAGTAATCCTAACTTGTAGTAATAATAATATTTAAAGCAATAAAAATTAAAAATTAAAAAGAAATAATAAAAAAGAGTATCAATCAAATACTTTTAATACCTTTATCAACATTCAAAATTAAAAAAAAAACATGACATAGCATAGTAATAATAGCAGCTTGTAAAACTATCCACATGAATAAGACGAAATGTGCCCACTGTACTGTTCATCTCTTTTTATTTGCAAACAGAAATCTCTTGTTGATTTAATGTGCAACACAACCAATATTAATAACTCATGTAAACTCTAAACCAAAAATACGCTGTAGAGCTTCGCAATGCAATGGCAACACACAAGCCCGTTGGATACGAACACCAAATCGCAACGGCAAGAAGATAATCAATATAAAAGCTTGTCATTTCAACCAATGCTTCTATTGAATGAAAATGCAATCAGAAACAACCATCCAATACATTTAGAGCAGAAAAAAACCCGGACAAAATTCAATGAAATAGAAACCAAAACAATATAAGCACAGCACGAACACTAAGTTTGAGAACTTGGTTTTAAATTGCGGTTGCGGTTGCGGATGTTGCGATTACGGTCATTGTGGGTGTTGCGATGCGTATTGCGGCCGTTGCGGTGTGAATTTTTATAAAGAGGTGTTTGAAATACAAAGTTGAAAAACACTTAATATTAAGATTTTTCATTACATAATAAGTAAATTGAGTTTTAGGATTCTAATATTTTAATTTTAGATGAAAATATTTGAAGAAACATGATTGAAATTATCTAATGTGGTTCCAAACATATTCGGAAGCAATATTTTCAAATCACACCACAATTGCGGTTCGATGCGGTTATGCGGTTGCGGAGGCAACCGCATCTGCAATATTCCAGGTGCAATTGCGGTTGCGGGCCGCAATTTAAAACCATGTTTGAGACACACAAAATAGACGCCACACCTTCCAAATGGATTCTACATAAATTTAAAAACGAAATGCAGCAGTAGAATCATCAGGATAATCAATCTCAACAGCTAACAAGCTAAAAAAAATCGCACAAATAGAAGCAGAATAACAACAACATTCTCGCCACAAAAATCGGATCGAGAAATAACAAACCTAAGATAGCATGATACGTAAAACACAGTTCATGATGTTACCGCAATGTCGAAAGCTGACGTTGTAAATTGCTTGCGAGTCGCTGCTGAGCTTTCGCAAAATCGGAAACGAAGTTGAATCAAAGCTGCAAGTTGTTTTTGTTCACGGCAAGCGGAAAAGTCGTTGGTGGTCGTCCGCGGTGAGGATAGGTTTGAAAAGCGTGCAGGTTTTCTTTTTGTTTGTTGTTGTATGTGCTATGTTTCGTTTGTGCAATGTGATAAGTGAAGATGAAAGGTTTTGTGAGAAAGTTAGTGTGGAGAAAAAACTGGTTTTTGTTAATGGTGAAGTGAGATATGAAAAGTTTAAGTTATGTTGTTTCAAGGTTGGAGGAGGGTGAAGTGTTTGAAAGAGATGAGAATGGTGGTCTGTGTATAATGTGAAAATGAGGTGACGAAGTTATGAGGTGAAGGTGAAGCCTTTAGTTTGTTTTGAATCGTGTGAGGTTTTCATGGTTCACTGACATATGAAAATGTGGTCTTTTTCTTATATTTTTCTTTACAGGTTGTCATGTGTGTTGTTATGAAGCGTGAATGGAGGGATCCGCAAAAGAGGGAGTAGTAATAGGTGGTGGTAGAGTAGTGGTGAGTTTCCATGCAAAATGTATGCGTGTGTAGCAATACTTTAATTTGAAATCAAGAAAAGGTATGTGTGTACATGAAGCCCTTTGTGGCATGGGAAAGTGGTGTTACCTATGTAATATATTACCAAAAATCTGAACAAAATCGGTTGGATATGCATACTATAAATCATAGACTCTTAGAACACCCACATTCAAAGAATCCATTTGAGTTATTTAAATGGACCCCATTACATATTTTATATTTTCAATTATTTAAACAACTGCATCATATTTTTTAAATATCATATAATCTATCCAAAACTTTAAAATGAGTCTCATTAAACACTACAACTTACCTCAAATTTAATTATATATATATATATATATATATATATATATATTTATACCTAAATTCAAATTTTTGAACATTGTTGGGCAGAAGGACAATTACAAACTAAAGCACGACAGTGTAAATTGATTATCCATTTGTTTCTGACATAATGGCTTTGGAGCATGTGTGTGAACAGTGACATGTCACCGATGTTTATGCTCTTAGAAACTCAACTACTAATAAAACAAAATTTAAAAAATTAAAAAATAAAAAAAATTATAAATTAAGATTAAAGTTAAGTATAAAATAAAAAGTATTAACTATTTAAAATAAAAAGTTAAATAAAATCTGATTAGTTGAAAAAAAATATTAATTAAAAGTAAGAATAAAACGGTAAAAAAGGAATAATTGGACCGATGTCGAATTGTTCAGAAAAATAAAATAAATACACAAAAATGATCAGCGCGAAATATACGTATTGGAAAAATACAGCGTTTGGTCAAATTTTGAAATAAATTTTATTCGCTAAAATGGCTTAAACTGGTAAAAAACGCGATCGAAAAGTGGTCGAAAAAATCAAATGAGCACGCCAGATTAAACTACGCAAAACGTAGATTAACATTACTGACGTTTGCAGACTCGATTTTAAAATTTTCCGTCCACTGATTTTACGCATAGTTGACTTTTGATTTGACCGATTCGACTGTAAATTTTAACAAGTTTATTTCAGCTGATAAATTGGGTATTATGCAAGAAGACAGACATGATATGCAAAAGATCAAAGAATCTAAGGGTAAAATTTGGGGTTGACAGGAAGGATTGTTGATTTCGATGCCTTGAGGTGTGAATGAGAAACAACTTGGAGTCAAGTAGAGTCTGAACCTTGCTCTTGAGCACATTAAAATCTTCAGTTGAATGCCCCTGTGCCCCAGCATGGTAGTCATATCGGGCGTTGGCATCAAATCCTGGTGGGTATGGAAAAGGCACTGGGTTCAATCCCTTCGGCACTATCAATCCACTTTTGATCAAATATGGCAATACCTAACTATACCACATTGGAAGCAAAGTGAAATGTCTCTCTGGCTTTCTTGGCCTTTGTCGGGCATGCTAACGCGGCTGATGTAGAGCCTGCTAACGTCTGTATAATCGTTGATACTAAGGAAGTCCTTGAGAGAATGGTTTCTAACACGGAGACCCAAAAGATTGCTGAATCTGAACAGTTGAGATGCATGGGTACTGAGGATAAGGTATCGAAGATGGAACTTGTGGAGTTTCCCAGATGGAATTAATTTCCTTCTCCCATTCTTCTTGGGAACTGACAACTGGTTCACTTTCACTAGCTGGGATGTTCGAGGCGTCTTGGATCTTTCCCCTCTTAAGGTCGCCCTTGATGCATTCTCCAAGTGATACCAATTTAGAGAAATTTGATGTCCCACTGCCAATCATCTTATTCAGGAATGGGCCTTGCAAAGTATCCATGAACAGGTCAAACAATTCTTTATCTAAGAGCGGCGGTTGAACGCGAGCAGCTAACTCTCTCCATCTCTGAGCATACCCTCTGAAGGATTCGTTGTCCTCTTGAGATAAGCCTTGCAACTGTATGCGGCTAGGAGCCATGTCAAGATTATATTTGTATTTCTTCACAAAGGCGTTGGCTAGGTCTGACCAAGATTGGTTGTGGTTACTCTCTAGCTGCGTGTACTAGCCTAGTGATGCCCCACTCAGACTATCTTGGAAACAGTGAATCATAAGTTTGTCGTTGCGGACATATGAGGTTGTTCTTTTGCAAAACATCACCAAATGTTGCATTGGACAACTATCCCCTTTGTACTTCTCAAGCTTCGGTGCTTGAACTTTGGAGGTATTACAAGGTTGGGTACCAAACACATGTTTAAAACATTTAGATTAGAAGCATCACACCTCTCCATGGCTTTTAGCTTCTCATCCAACACATGACATATTTCCATAATCTCAACAGCCCGTGGGTCCTTAGTTTTCTTCATAGGGACCGCCCCTTGGAAATCTGGCATAGTGAATGCAAAACTCTGATAGTCTGTGGCATCAAGAGAAGAGGAATGTCCATCTCAGACGATGGGACATTCTTGTATAATAGGATTCTCAATAGGGATCCGCACATGCTGAGCTTGGGAAACATTGTTCACTTCAGGTGGAATGACATTCCTAGTGACTGAATTCCTCTGAATATTGTCATCTCTCTTTGCCAAGGCTGTCATAGCTTCAACAAGATGGTCCAACTGATCTTTCACCAATTCAACATCCACTCTGGTCGCAAACTGGGTTTTCTCTCCTGAATTCATGACCCTTCCAAAATCTGTTTCAAGTCCAATACAAGAGTCGGGAAATCAACTGTGGGTCATGGAAAAAGGATGGATGAGCTATCTTGTTTTTTTTTTGTTTAAGAATGATATGCAAAATGGTGCATAGATGCTTGTGTTATGCAATATAATGAATGCAATAGACATGGGATCAAAGCTTCCATATATTCTAGATATTTGTTGCACTCACTAGTGCAGAAAGAGTAATTTACACCCGTTTTTTTTTTACATTTTACACTCGTTTTTAGAGGGTGTGAATTCAACGGGTGAGAAATGTCTGACGAATTTACACCCGTTTTTTTGTTGAAATCGGGTGTAAATATTTATATATATATATATATATATACATTTATAGATGGTATACTACACCCTGTTTTATAAAAATCGGGTGTAAATGTTTACATGTATACATTTATAGATGGTATATTACACCCTTTTTTGTTTAAAATGCGTGTATAAATATGTAATATTACACCCTGTTTTAAAAAATGGGTATAAATGTTTAAATAATTGCATTTAAATTAAACATATTTACTCCCCATTTGATAAAAATCGGGTGTAAAATGAGCAATGTTTACTCTAGATATTGACAAATTTACACCCTATTTTCTTTAAATAGAGTGTAAAAATATGATATATTACACCCGATTTTACCATGGATGTTGACAAATTTACACCCGATTTTTCTATGGATGTTGATAAATTTACACCTTATTTTCATGATATACTACACCAGATTTTACAATAGATGTTGACAAGATTACACCCTATTTTCTTTAAATAGAATATGTTTGTTTTATTTTTATAATTATATTATATTTAATTTGATTTAAACCTTTTGGATTTAATCAAATATTTTTGTATACATCTAAACATTCGGTAAACAAAAAGCAAAACCAAAACAAACATATAATTCATGTAATTTTCACTAAATCAAATGAATTCCATTTTCTATTTCCACAATGACAAAACCAGCATAATTTTCAACTATAAATAGTGTGTTGTTTTTGTTGAAACAAGAAAGATTGTTGCTGGTTGGACATAGCTGCCATTTCAACTGAAGGTGGAGCATCCATTCTATTAGAGACAAAAAACGGATCGTGCATTGCAGGTTGCATCATGCCTCCTGCCAGTGCTTGCTCCTATGGATTATAGGTAACATTTTGGTTATTTCTTCTGAGTGCGACGTCGTATAGGTTATCTAGTGTAACCAGGTCCAAACTTCCAGCCTGAATACCGAATAGATAATCTTGTTTATTAACAGAAATAGAAAGCATATGTGCAAGCAAAGGACCGATGGAAAGATTGAGGAAAAAAACATACCAATTTGCTAGCTGCTGTAGCACTCTCATTCGAACTGGGAGACGTCACAAGTGCCAATTCCCAACCAGTGGTTCCATTTGCATGATTTAAAGTGCCAATTCCCAATCAGTGGTT
Source organism: Lathyrus tuberosus (assembly GCA_022829125.1). Classification (NCBI taxonomy): domain Eukaryota; kingdom Viridiplantae; phylum Streptophyta; class Magnoliopsida; order Fabales; family Fabaceae; genus Lathyrus; species Lathyrus tuberosus. The sequence continues at coordinate 4,293,175 of JALAZF010000302.1, forward strand.
CCATTTGCATGATTTAAAGTGTCAATTCCCAACCAGTGGTTCCATTTTCATGATTTAAAATAACATAAGGTTGTTGATCAACCGAAACCACCATTAACAAAAAAATTTATGAATTGTGGTCAAAACATCATATCTAATTTCAATATCCAACACAATACAGAAATAGGAATGCGATGCTGGAGCATAGTTCATTTCACATGATTATTATCCTCAATTTATACCTAGCACTCTACATAAAAACAGGGAACTTCATATAGCTGAAAAAATATGAATCAAGCAATTGCATCAATTTTTCTATACAAATGTTTAAATTGCATCAATTTTTAATCCCTAAAAAAAATATTTCAATATGATCTTGCAATATTAAACATTTATAAATTGGTCCCTGGTCTATTTTTTATTGCTAAAGTGGGCATAAAATACCTTACTAATCACCTAATTAACTCTATTAATCATTTTAAATCATTTTTTAGTAACTTCTTCATCTAGATCTTCATCACCCAGCCTCAACCAAAATAGGCACACAGAATACCTATAAGCTGCACACACAAAAGAAAGACAATTATACCTCTCATGAAAGAGAATGATGAATTGGGATTGGCACCGGTATTTGGAGAAATCAAAGGATCTAAAGCAGTTGAAGAATTCTGATGAAGCAGTGCAGGTCCTTGGACATAATTTGGGTGTATTACACTATCCACCCCAAACACTCTCACTCTCAAGTTGAATATATGAACAGTGCCTATGTCACTTGATGCTGCCAACCATTGGACATTTGGAGACAGAGATATACTGTTGATTTCAGACCTATCCGCCCCTCTTCTTACCTTACATGAGAGAGAAAATGGATTATTAAACACAAAAAATAGGAAAACAAATAAAAAAGATAAAAACTAATTACTATTGAAAAGAAGTTCCACTTCCAGAGTTTTGTGGAGAACCCAGGAATATTGAGGTATAAATGCTTCTTGTTAAAAAACTTATATATAAACACAAGATATTCTATAAAATTGTTCTTGTAAAGAGACTTCCAAAAGTTGCAAAGAAAACTATTATATTTAATATGTATGTAAGAATGACCAAAAAGCAGGTCTGTGCAACACAAAAAAAAAAGACAATAAAAGTGTCTAACTAAAGTTTACTCGATTTTCTCACTTTCAATCAATTATAAGAAAACGGAAAAATTCTCAACAAAATAAAGCAGGGTTATGCAACACAAAAAAGACAATAAAAGTGTCTAAATAAAGTTTACTCGATGTTCTAATTGTTTTCTCCCATGAAATTTGCAACCTTAATACATAAGAAACACTAATCTATATTTCATATAAAATAGTTCATAACTTATCTAGACAGACAAAATTTGACACTCATGATTCATGTCATGAACATTTATTAGTCTACGCACGAAAAGTGATAAATTTATATTCACTATTTTACATAAATTTGTTTGTGATACCTTATTTTGCGCCAACTTCAGTCCCTCCTCTGAATGTTGCTTTAAAGGCATCAATCAAGGGGGAATATCATCCAATGAACCTGTTCTTGCATGAGTAATCTTGAACACCTAATATTAAACATCCTCCAAACTCCAGCAGTATACTTATGTTCTTGCAACAGCAAAGGAAAAAATGGTCACTTGTCGAATGGCTTTCAACTTCATGACAGAGCAACAGTGTGGAACCATTTCATCATTAAGCACCATAACTATTTTTGGAACAACAGGAACCATTGAACAAAGAGAGTACATTTGTTTATAGTTGACTTAGGTAAGTTTAGATAGTAGTAGTAACTCACTTGCTCATATTTTTCTAACAATAAAATGATCAGATCTCTTCCATACAAAAGCCGTGTTAGAAACTCAATTAAATGACCAGAAGGCTCCATTCCGGAGCTTTCTTGAGTTTCTCTTCTTTCATTATCTTCCTCCGTCTCAAAACTTCCCGCAATTGTACAGCCTCTGCTTAACAGGGACAATCTCTTGAGATTCTTGAGTCTGTCAAACCATTGACAACAGGGACAGTCTTATACTTTGCAAGATCAAGTATGTCCTGTAATTAATTAAAATAGAAAAAGGATAAACTAAAAGTAATTGCTTATTGGGAATACCCCGAATAAAATATAACCTTCAAATGTAAAAGCTTATAGCTGAATAATAAGAGAATTAAATAAGTGTCGCGAACAAAAGCTTATAGCTGAATAATCAGAGAAGTAAATTAGTGTCGTGAATAATAATAGTTCAAGTTCAGTTTTCATAATCAATAATACGACCGACATCACAACAGACATCAATAATGAAAATTGTTAACTTTGGAATAAGTACTGGATTGGCACAACCAAATCCCATGAAGAACAATGATAAACTGTAACCAAACATGTTTTTTTTAACATGTAACGGATCATATTATAAATCAACCAATTCCACCAGCAATATTCTCAGGCATGTGCCTACCTTCATGATGACCAGTCTTTTATCTAAGCTCCAGTTTTAGCAAATTCCACCTCGTGTTTTCCATTGGTTTTCGTTGAGAGGTGGAGTGAGTGATTTCTCTCATCGACCAAGCAGGGTTCATATTTATTGAAATGGAGATGGTGATGATGTCCAGACCGTTTATGCACTGATCTTCTGCTTTCTTCTTCAGAATTTTCATCTGAGGACTTCTCATATGATCTGTATTTTCTACCATGCCCATGATAATCAAAATCAGATGACCTCATGAGCGACTAAATGAGTAGAGTAGTTGGATACTATGTCATGATTATTAACAAGAAACAATATGAACAACAACAAATACGCAGACACGTTCAAGCTTAATTTATTTAATTAGTAGATAAAGTGTCTGCTTAATCATCCTCTATTGAATTAATGGTGAGATAGATTAATTCATGAATCATAATCATCACAAACACACATCATGGACCTTGTTTGTCTTAATGGGTGGGAGTTGAAATCTTCGAAAGCATGTCAGATTAAAGTAGCAGCCACAACAATGTATCCAAAGTTATTAAGCAAAGTATCATTCCTAATAGGGTAGTGTACTCATACCCTCCTCGTATAATAAACAACATTAGCTCCACTCTATTTTACAAATCACAAAGAAACAAGAGAATGCCATTATTTTTTTGCAACAATGCAACAGCTCCACCAGAACTCGATCATGGAGAAATAAGGTCACATCATGTAATCCAAATTTTCTTGCTATTTTTTCAATATTAACTACCTTAATTACTTGCTCTCTTTTTATCTCAAAACAAACCAACCACCATTTCTAAAGCAATGGAACCGAAACCCATACCATCACCTCACTTTCTTTCACCAATCAAAATTCAAAGGCATGTATTATAGTTACAGACCAATCTGGTTCACATAGCTTTCAACCTTGAAATCAATTGTGAGTAAAGTTACTCCATAATTGCCAATAGTTCATTATTCCGACATCTAACTAACTACAAATTGATAGATTGTTACGATAGGTATAACTTAACAACAGTTAAACATCGGCATTCAAAATTAATAGTTAACTTCATAAACAGAATTAATCAACATAAGTAGTACATGATGTTGGATACAATATTAATTAATCATAAAGAAAAAGGCACGAGAAAGAGGAGGAAGACCTTGAAGTTGATTGAATCTAATGGTATTGGGAAGAACACCAACGGAGGGAGATTTTTGGGAGAAGTATCCATGTAATGGATGGTAAAGTGAAGAATGAATAAAATCCCAAACCTGTTTAAGAAATTGAACGAACAATGGAATAAGTGATTTCAAAGAAAGGGGAAAAGATAGAGAATGGATTGGTTAGCACTTACCAGAACGGGTTTATCTCCGATAATGTGAGAGGAGTAGAATGTTGAATCGGAAAAAGAGAAGAGAAATGAACGTAGTTAGGTTCGGGAAATCGAAAAAGGCAGAGATAGAGAGAGTACCATTAGATTTAGAGGCGATAGAAATGAGAGGAAGCACTCTAAGATTGGTGCGAGTAAACATGGCTCCGTAGTGGGAGGTGAAGGCTAGTGAGTGTTTATGTTTTCTTAAACCCCTTTCTCCTTCACCTATCTTATTTTCTGGATCGAAGTTATTAGTATCAGCTTTAATTTGTCTCAAACTGAAATAACCTGTTTTCAATTCTAGGAGTTCTGCAATAATATAATTGTTTTACTCAGGAACAAGAAGTGAAATAAAAAGTTCCATGGCTCATAACATGAAAACTAACACATAACATTTTCTTATTCTTAGAAAAGCGTTAACTATGTGTTATTTATTTAGAACTAAAATGTTACCTTTGTCTGTTTGATCTTTCCGAAAAATGTAGCCCATCTTCCAAAGGACAAAGAGTATGAGCAAAATAAGTGCCAATGATCTAATCACAATTCCAGCAATTGCTCCAACAGACAAACCATTTGAAGGAATTTTAAAGTCTAAAGAAAAAGTATAAATGTTTTTAAGAATATGAAATACAATGTAGCTTACTCACTATATTTAGCAGAAGTTTATGAAATCAAAACAATATGAATACTAGTACTTACTTGGGGTCACGGTGATAGCAGATATAAGAGGTCCGTATACACCTCTCATAGGAATTGCATTAGTTCTTTTTCCTACCCATGATAAGTGGATTTGCAAGGTTCTATCATTAACATCAACGTTAAAGTCCTGAGCAATTCCCTTGCCGACTCCACCAGCTTCTTCCATAATGTTAATCCAAACAAAAACCGACACGTCAATACAATAAAACCAAAACAGAAAAACCAATTTACCTATTAACTTGCACCAATTAACCGTACCCTGCTGTTCAAACTCATGCCCTACTGCAACCTACACAAACAGGTCTGCTACACTAAACAAATACCATATCCAAACACAAACAACATGTATAAAACTCTTGCATAAAACTGCTGCTGCACTAATACAAGCAAGTGAAAAATTAGAAAATAAGAAGAGGAGAAAAGAGAGCAGAAATCGTTGTAGAGAGATAAGAAAATAGAAAATCAAAAGTAAGGTTGAAGCATTGAGTCACGGCCAGCATATCATCTCAGAAGGAAGAGCAGAAAAATCGTATAAAGATAAATCAGGAGATTCAAACTAACTTCAAAAAACAATTAACCTCATTGACTGAACCTGCAGCACAAACATGATAGTCTCTAGGTCTAACATAGTGCTGAGTGTTAATTTATCTCTCCTTCACTCCATAAGCATAACAAATTTTTCTAACACTGCATACACTAACAGAGTAGTCTCATTCTAAAGGCATCATTTTCTATTTTTGCATTGCAGAAACGTAACAGCATCCAAAAATTAATTAACACATCTAACTAACAGTTCATCAAGTCTAAATCTAACTGCACTATGACTATCCAACCTCACTTAAAATTTCTTAAACAATAGATATGACAGGAAAAAGTTAATTATTGTTTTTAATTGAAGTACAACAATTATTTCTTCAAGTGATAATGCATCAGCCAAAATCTGTTAGAAAACTTTAACTCTGATGAGTCTAGCAATAAAAAATCACTTCAACACACAAATTTAGGGCACTTACGAGTGGTTCTGTTTGTCAAACTCACATCTTTTGACACTCCAAATCTGTTTCGTGCTCTTCTATTACTGTTATATGTGTGCTTGCCATCCTGCATCAAACACTATACATTAAGGATAAATATAATTGAAAACAGAAAGAAGAAACATTGAACTCCAAACAAAATAAATTGCATTAAGATAAACATAAGAGTCGTGCCATCTCTTTATCAAGAGACATTAGACAATTTTCCTTTTACTCATGCAAACTTCAACATAGATGATGTTGAAACAAGATGGGAAAGAATTATATGTCCTTTAAATATCAAAAAAGCTCCCCAAAATCAAGACTAGTGAACAAGTCCAGCTGAAAAAAATTACATGCCATCACTTCATATAAAACAAAACACCAAAATATTTTTGTCAAAAGAGACAGAATCGGAACTTTGTTCCACCAAAAAGTGAAAAATCAACAAGGGATCCTTCACACCAACTCTTCTATTCGAGCATATTATGATATTGTCTAATCACTATCACTACTTTACACAGTCTAGAAATTATCACAATAGAAGACACTTAGAAAGAATAATTTCAAACTTCTTACTTGGATTTCTAACCAAAAAGATGTGTGCTTACTCGGTCTCAGCCTAAACTTAAGTAATTTCTTAGAAGAAAAAATGTTGAATAAAGAGACCAATGAAATGACATTCATTTAAAAGGTCTAACACAACTGCTACAAACCTGACGAGGTTTAAACCCATGGCCATTAAACTTTTTCAACTGAAAAGAAAAACACAACTTTTGAAGGTGATTATATGAGAGTGAAAAGACATCAGTTCCAACCAAATTTGACCTGCACATAAAAATGAATATTGGAGTGAAGAAATAAAAAAATTATTTAAAGAATCAGAAATAGAAGCATAACTAAGATTCAAGTTTATATGTATATATCTCAAACTTCAAACACAACATAAAAATGATTACCATAAGATAAAGATACATACTTATTGGTAATTAAGCAGTCTGGTCCTGAATATGACTCCATACATTTTTTCAAACCATTAATACCATTTGTATGTTATACCATTTTCCTTTGACACTTTTGGTTTCCTAGCAACAGAAGTCGTTGATCTTTTACAGAGAATTCAAAGACTTATGAATATAAATGTTGTATCTTCTATGTCTACGAATGTAGTTTTTAAGAGGATTGGTTTTGCGATCCAAAAGTAGTAGTGACACAGCTTGTTGCCTATTATCCTTCTATTTCTATATAAACATTAATATTGTTTTTTATTTATTTTTAAACAACCATCAATAAAAACCTATATTTGATAGATTTCGTCACTTCCAAGATCACTATCAAGAACTTCAATATTTGTGTTGCTAACTTTAACCTTGCCAATTCCATAAATTGGCATGTGAATTTGGCCTCCAATACAATATTCATTTTCATTACCAGAATCATGAAGCACTGTCTACAAAATAGGCTCAAAACTACTGAAACATACAAACATACATCTTGAGAAAATTGAATAAAAGGGTTTACGGGATAAAATCTTGAGGAAAGGCTTATGCTTAATTTTAACATTTTTTAAATAATTAAAAAGTTAAGCGTAAGCACGATGAATAATTTTAAATTTAGGTGTGATAGCAATAATTTTAAAGTTAAGTGAATGTAAATATCAAGCTTGAAAAAAAGAAAAAGCAACACAACCACAGCATTGACAATTAAACTTGCACACTACAATAGTTCTAATTCCATCCAAAATGAATGCATCTAACAAAAGTTTACCTGGCTAACATTCACATCCGCAACCCGATGAAAAGTAAACCGTGCCTCCGGAGGTCCAGTCCAAGAAATTGTCTGACAACTCTCTTGTCTAACCCACTTGTTGTTATCTTGAACGAATATCTCGTTATAGCTAAGCAGACAAGCGGACGCATTCTAATTATAACCTAGCTCACAAAAATTAAACCAAAAATAAATTTAATTAGCTTAAACCAAATCATAACCCTACCCCATTCCTAAACTATATTCATAAATAAACCATAAATCAAGAATTTAAACACAGATTTAGTGCATTAAGATCAAACAAACTCATAGCTATAAATAGTCTAGTTATGAAATTCCTTCCTTCAGATTAAACATAATATAAAAAATAAATGGCTATTAACATTCATTAAGTGAAAAAACTTGAAATTAGGTTCTCGTGAAACTGCTTCCAAACACGTAATTATAAATCTTGATCAAGATCTTTCTAAGTTAAAATTGAATTTGTACCTACACCTTATGATCTTTCCAGAAAGAAGGATCTTCGCACAATTCAAAGCTTTTTTGAATCGATGAAACCGCAGCGCTACTTTGTCCAACAACGCAATCATCGTCCCAATCGGTAATATTACGAACTACAGAGTTTTGAACGAGATTATTTTTAACCGCTGATTTGAAAAGATCTGGAGTGTTCTGAGTCAGCGAAAGGTGTTGCAATGGATGATTATGGAACCCGTACCTAGTCTTGATTGCACTTGCGGCCTCGAATAAAAAAAGGCATTTTGGTGTGAATGAAAGATTTTGATGAAGAATATGTGTACATGGGTTTGATTGATATTCGTAATTAAATTTGATATTAATAGGTGTTTGTTATTATTTTATTTATAAAATATTAATAAATTTATGCCCATTAATTTATTTACTTACCTAAATATTACTTAATAAAATATAGTGTGGTTTATTAATATGTTTAAGGTTAATATTTAGAGTTATTAAACTAAATAATTATTTTTCAGTCGATCTTAATTTACACCCGTTTTTTCTTTAACGGGAGTAATATAGATATTATTATAGTAATGATTTTAATTTATTATAATAATATTTTTAATTTACACCCTTTTTTTAAAAATAGGGTGTCTATTGTCACATACTGCTACTATAAATGACATTTTATTTACAAATTTGCCACCGCGTTTATTATTTACACCCGTTTTCAGTATAATGGGTGTAAAATTTAAAATTATATTCGTCACTTTGCACTAGTGACTAATAATGGAACAGGCTAAACATAACAGGTTCAAAAGTTTGCCTCCAAGAGAAAACCAGAAAACTGGGTAGGATGAAGGTCATGGTTTCTTGCAAAAATCCACCCCCTCTCACATGTGGGTTCTAGTCTTGGACATGGCTCCTAATAAGTCCTCAGTTTCATAAGCTCTAAGGGCAAGAAATAATAATACGTTCACAGTTTCCCGTTTGGCATTATTATCCCTCAAGGAGGCCTCCTCTTATTCCCAATGAACGATCTTCAGAGTCGTAAGCCCACAAGGAAGCACCCTGGCTACTGCATAAACATGCAGGACAGAGCATCTCCAAGAAAACCTCATCTAAATGTGGATCTCATGTCGACTATACGTATCAAATGATACACATGTCAACACAAGTCCACTCTAATTCTGTATGTATGCTCAAGCCTAGGTAATAAGCTCATCTCTCAGTAACAACCCATCCTAACAACACAACAATATCCAGAATAATGTGGTGACCAAAATAAAATGCAATGCAATGCAAACAAAGAAGCAAAGAAAGCATATAGATAACACCTAAAGACAAGAAAGCAGACAAGAGCTAGGACTGACTCGCATAGAGAACCAGAGTCTCCAGCAGAGTCGCCAACTGTCGATACCGCGAAAAATAACAGGCGAAGATACAAAGTTTCCATTGAACTTTATTTATCCCAACAGGGAAAGGAAAACATTGATAAAACCTCAAAAAGGAAAGAACATGGTCTCACAACCAAATTCGAGGTTCGAGAGTCGATTACGCAAGAAGAAGGTATTAGCACCCCTCTCGTCCGTTGTACTCAACGAGATCCACTCTTGTTATTCTAATCAAAGGGTGTGTATATCTAAAGCTTACTTGCTAAGGGAATGCACGAATGAAAAGGGAGAAAAACAAAAGGGGACTCGATAGGATCTTGCAATCCTATGCCTACATATTTCCCCGTGCAATTGGAAAGTCATAGTCAACGTAGTTCGGAGGACTACGGGTGAAAGGAAAGGTTGCTCGCCAAGGATTGGGGCCCTTGTGGCTACGTATTCTCAACAGGAATGAGAAATTAAAGCGTCCGTAGTTTGTAGGACCGTAAGTTGCTTAGTGTTTTTATGAACAATGTTAACGTTCATGTTCCAGCAGTTTAGATGTTTGCCGCTTGTTGCCGGGAGTCTTACGCGTTACTTGTTTACGGTAGAACAAAAATAACACGCCTTTACTGAAAAAGAGAGGAAAGAATACTGGAGGAAAATGATTTGAATTTGTTGAAGTGTTTTAAAGAAATGAATTGAATGGGTTTGTGATGTGTATCGTACTAAATTCTATGACGAAAGGAACAAATACTTTGTACAAAAGATCTAAACATCTCGCGTATAAAATACTCTAAGAAGAGGTAAGGAAAGCCTTCCGCTCATATTTTCCCATGTACTTAAGGCTTGTGACGCACTATACACATCGTATTTATTAAGTATCTTGAATTGATTAAAAGAAAGAGGAGAAAGACACAACGCAAAATCTATGGGAGACTTGGTCCTAGATGTTATCGTGTAATGTGGTCCCAAGGTTAGGATTAGAAGACGATTCTATCCTAATGTTGTCATGCAAGATGGCCCTAAGGTTTAGGATAAAGGGGAAAATCTACCCTAATGTTGGCATACTTGGATTAACAACCTAATGTCTATCATACTCCTATCTTAATCAAAAATTAAGTTGGACTAGGAAGCCCTAAGGGAACATGCAAGAGCAAGCAAAAGGCTAATAAAAAAAGCACAAACAACAGCATATGGCAGTGCTTTAATCAAAATAGTAGTGTATTTCCAGCAACAGCACAACAACATTTAACAACACGTACTTTTAGAACAAGCATGTATGCAGCAACAACAGAATGACAATATTTAACAGTGTACATGTACATGACATCGATGTATACAGCAACAACATGAGTGGCATTCAACAAGGATCAAGCATGAATTATCATGAACATGTGCTATGCAAGATTAAGCAAAGCACGCAAACACGTATCACAAGATTGAATCAACCAATATGAACATGCATCAAGAATATAAGCAATCGATAATGCGTATGAGCATGTATCAACAACAATTGATGGATGAAGACATGTAATCGATAATCAAGCATCATAAACATGCAACAACAACAAGCAAGTGTCAACACATAAACAATTATGCATCATGAACATGCATCAATAATTCAAGCAACACATAATCAAAAATCATGTATCAAAGATCCGCATACATACTGCAAATGGAGGCTAAACAGCTCTAGAAAATTTCACAAATATCAAACATATTTAGTCATGAAGGTTCAAAGTGGAAAGGAAATGAAACCAATTCCAAAAACAAGCAAACATAACATTCAACATCAGGTGTAACTGGTTACCTGATATGGTTACACCATGTTCAAAAGCAGATCCAGGTGCATAGGCAAGGGTGTAATCGGTTACACCACAAGTGGTAACCGATTACACCTGTAGAAATAGCAGAAAATCAGTTTTCAGAATCACTTTTCCAACATTACTTCAATGATCAAATGCAACATGTTAAGGCATGCAATTGTACACAAAAATCACAGCAATTATGAGCAAATAAACACCTATTGAATCAATCAAACACCAACAACATCAAGCAATTGAATCAATGGATCAATTTACACAAAAACCACAAAGATCTACATTTTGAAAGTTGCAAAATAAGCTAAAATTAGCTTGGATCTAGGAATGACCAACCTACAAAGATGAGATTTTCTTTGGTGTTTGTTGTAAACAGAACTTGATGAATTAAGCTAAGCAAACCAGAGATCTAATGAATTCTTCACAAGAAAACTCGAAGAACAATGCAATAAGCTAGAATTGCTCCAAAATCACTTCAAGAAATTGCTTCCAAAATTCAGATCTGGATCCAAATTAGAATCTACTGCAGAATCAGTCAATGGAAAGGCAATGTGATGAAGGTTTAACTCAAGGATTAATAAACTATAATGAAGAATTTGTTAACTCTAATGGTAGAGCTTTGGTGAGGTTAGGGATGAAGATGAAAATGAAAATTGAAAAAGTGAGATAGAAATTGAGAGAGAATTGGAGTATGGAGTGTAGAGAAATCAGAAAAAAGAGTCGGGATCCTTTTGGAATGGGAGAAATTGGTTTAAATATGGTATAGGTATGGAATGAGAATGGGGTTTGGAAATTGGTTTTGAGTGAGGAATGGATTTTTGGTTTGGAATTAAGAGTGGAAATCATTTGAATTAAGGAGGGAAAACAAAATTAATTTGGAAATAAGTTGATATTTTGCATCATCTAGATCCTTCCACTGATTTAGGATTGAACAAAGCAATTGAAATGAGTTACAAACTGCTACAGTGTTGAAAACCCGCTGTTTTTGGCAAAAAATGTCCTGATATAACCGGTTACATGAAACTGGGTAACCGGTTACATGCTTGAAAATTTGAATTCTGGCGCCTTCTAGAGGGGGTGTGACCGGTTGCAGGATTTTGGGTAACCAGCTACATCAAGGCAAAAATGAGAAAATTTCCCTATCTCAACCTGTTCTGGACATGGCTCTGCGTCTGAACCTTAGCCTTTGGTATGACATTTGAATGATGCTTGAGATATGATAGATAGCTTATCTGGAACAAATTATATGAACTCCGTGCTCTCTGTTCTTGATTCCTCTGAGGTAAAGAAAACCTTGAACGACAAGGAAAACACTGTGATCCCTTGTCCTAGAAGCCTGACGCAGTACATGATTAATGTCATGATAAATGCGTATGGATGCAAACAAAAGCCAATTAAGGTTAGAAAATAAATAGAAAATTTTGGGGTGCAACAACACCCAACAACAAACTCCTGCTTAACAACAAACCCCGCACCATTATCAAACCCAACAACAAAGTCTACCCACCCAATCCTAACTACCAACCTCACAGCGTCAACATGTCATATACACCCTAACAGCAAACATCCAAACCCATAACCCATTCATGCCACACACCCAAACACAACAACAAGAGCCTAACCTATACCGCCAACAACTACACACTGACACCAAATCCTCCTATAGCTCGGATAACTCATTCGGCTCCACCCTAGCCCACCATAGCCCCCCACAAATGAACACACAAACATCCCACCATCAAACCACCTAACCACTATTTGACTTCTTTACCCTACAAAAGCTATTGCATCGTTTCCAAAAGGATTCAATGTACCAATTCTGTCAACCATATCGTCCTCACCTAACCCAACCACTATGATCTAACTTCGAAAACATGAGCACAAAAACGAATTACGGCAGCGCCGTCTGCAGCAACCCCCTGGCTATTGGGGACAAATGATTGAAAATATGTCAAATACATCGGGACCCTCACACTAACTACCTTTTTCTCATGGCAATTCGCAAAGACCACAAACACCTCAATAAAATTGTGGTAGACCTCAAATGTAGGCTAATGCGCCGGGATGTGGAACCAGAGGACGTCTCGATCGGGCGGGTCATTGATTTTCAAATTAATTGTTGTAACTTTTAATTTCAATAAATAATAGTTTTAATCATTTCCTATTTACTTCTTTTATTTATTTCTATTTTTAATTACATTTATTTAAAATAATAAAAAGAGGAAACGCCATTTGAAATGGCGCACACACTCCATGCATACATTATGCATGTATGCGCCATATCCCATGACTTAACATACATGGATACGCCATTTCCAATGGCGCCTATGCTATATTTCAAATGTATGGGCCATTTGAAATGGCGCCTATGCTATATTTCAAAAGCTTGAGCCATTTGAAATTGTGCTTTTACTTTCTTTGTTTCTTTTTGAAACATGGATATTTCGGCAATTGTTTTGAAAAAGGTGTTTATTTGGTATTTTATTTGAAAATAGTGGTTATTTTAAAAAAAAACTTTATTAAGTTTTTCATAACACTATTATTTTTATGTATTGAATACACTTCAAAAAATGTAATTATTTATTTGAGATACCTTTTTCTTTCCTAAGCTCGACACTAAATTTTTTTCCTCCTAAATCCTAAGCTTTCATTTTTCTAACACTATGATTTTGTGAGACCAAGATCACTGTATCTCTCATTGAGAGACCAAGCTCGCCACCATGATTTAAGACCAAACTTTGACCGGATGCAAATCTTGTCTCACGTTTAGTTTCTCTTCCATCATTTCTCATTTTCTAATTTATCTCTCAAATCACAAGAACCCTAATCTTCTAAAGAATCGTAATTGCAGGCATTATATAGTGTGTTGTAAATTATTAAGAATTAATAATCTTGAATGTGTTCCAAAATGACAAGAAAATATGCAAGTAAAGATTAATTTTGAATGAACACATGGTCAAATTAACTGGAGACTACCCTGCCCCAGGTTAAGATTAAGGTTTTTCATTTTTAAGAAGAAACTCCTACTTCTAGGCTCAACGGGGTTGACAAGAGATTATCTTCCTTATATCTCTAGTGTTTGGAAATTTGAAACAATGCTTATACATCATCATCAAGGTTTTATTCAAAAGCATGCGATCAGAAGTTTTGCGTCTTTCGATTTCATCATCCTCTCTTGGACTTTGCTTAGACAACCGTTTGATATCGATAAAAAAAGTATGAGTAGACATGAATGGATTTATTCAGAACATACATATTTATTTCATTAATAAAACAATTTTTTAAACGACAATGTCTCAAAGCAAGTAGCATTTAACAAAAAAGAAACTACAAATGCAAAGTTAAGATATGATCTAAAAGATTGCTAGCATCGGAGAACTGGGCTTTCCTTTCTTGATTCGCTACTGAGCTATCCTACTTTAAAGTTGCTCGTCGAGATCAGTCTGATAATTATCTTCACCTATATTCTTGACAATTTCTTCCATAACATGGACTGATGGACCCATATGACCAAGGGAAGTGTTATAATGAGAATCAGATATCAAGCTATTAATTAACTTGAATCACACATCTTTGAAATTCACCACCGAGCTTTGATTTATCCAAAGGAAAGGGTAATGATCGAAAAACCCTAAGTGCGCTATGTAGAAACACAGCTCAGAGATCTAAGGTTCGGGGGTTGGTTATATCTAGGGAAGGTGTTAGCATCCTAGGTATCTGTAGTACTCTACCGAAACCTCTTGTTAGTATTTGTGTTATGCTAAAGTTTGCTCGCTAATGGAAATGTGCTAAGGTAAATACCTAAGGGTATGTACACTAAGTATGCTCGCCAAGACATCGCATCTCGTGCCTACGTATCCTGACGGGAATGGAATCAGAGCATTCGTAGTTCCCCTCACTAGGGTAAAAGGGTGAGAAATAGAAAGGTGGAAAAAGAAAAAGGTAGCAAAAGAAAAAGGAGGCTCGCTAGGATCTAGCAATCCTATGCCTACGTATTCTCAAGATGAACTTGAGAAATCAGAGCGTCCGTAGTTCCCCTCACTAAAGTAAAAGGGTGAGAAATAGAAAGGTGGAAAAAGAAAAAGGTAGCAAAAGAAAAAGGTGGCTCGCTAGGATCTCGCAATCCTATGCCTACGTATTCTCAAGATGAACTTGAGAAATCAGAGCGTCTGTAGTTCCCCTCACTGGGGATGAAGAACTCTTGACTGTGGTCAAGGTTCCAAGGGAAAGTAGGGTCTGACAGCAAGACACCTACGTGGAGTGCGACGACTCCAAACCTAAGGCTAGGTAAAACGGGGAAAGAAGTGTCCGCTGCAGAACACCTAAATAGAGCACGGTGACTCTAAACCTATGGTTAGGTTAAAAAGGGAAGGTAAGTCTCGATCGTGCGACGGCGTGAGTTAAGGGAATTACGGAC
The DNA here is from genome assembly GCA_022829125.1 of Lathyrus tuberosus. Classification (NCBI taxonomy): domain Eukaryota; kingdom Viridiplantae; phylum Streptophyta; class Magnoliopsida; order Fabales; family Fabaceae; genus Lathyrus; species Lathyrus tuberosus. Next base: position 4,308,557 of record JALAZF010000302.1, read on the forward strand.
AAGGCTATCCTAACTGACATGGCAGTCAACGGGAACGACCATTTCCTTTGGAATCAGGTACAAGTAACAGAGGAACAAGGAGGAAAACCTCTGGTATTAAGAGTAAGAAGAACAACAATATATACAGTAAGTATCAAGAATTAAATCAAAAATGAATATCAGGAATTAACTAAAACAAAAATCGTGAATTGTTAAGATTAACTGAGAAATTAAATAAAAATCTAATTAAACAAAATCTACTTAAAAGTTAATTAACTAATTAAACTAATTAATTAAAAACTAATTGATTAAATTCTAACTAATTAAACTAAAAAAAGACTACTTAATAACAATTTCTAATAATAAGAAAAAAACCCTATTTAAAAACTAATAAATAAGATCTAATTAAAAATTATTAACTAATTAAACTAAAAATTAATTAAAAATAATTAATTAATTAAAATTTAAATCTAATAACAAAACTAACCTATTAAATTCTAATAAGACTAAAATCTGTAAAAACTAACCTAAATAACTAAAACTAACTAAATTCTAATTACAATAAAATCCAATTAATAACAAACTAATTCTAAACAACTGATTCTAAAATATTAAATTAATTCTAAAATTACACTAATTTTAATTAAAACTAAAACTTAAGGCTATTAACTAAATTCTAAATTCTAATTTAAAAATTAACTAAACTAATTTCTAATTTAAATCTAAACTAAGTTCTAATTAAAACTAATTAAATTCTAATCAAAACTAATTAATTAATCCTAAATGAATAAAACTAATTAACTAATAAAATTCTAATCTAAAAACTAAATTCTAATTAAACTAATTAAATTAAAAATCTAGTTAAAAATAAACAAATTAAAATCTAAAAAAACTAATAAAATAAGGGGGGTGTGAAATGATTGGAGAGGGTTTGATTGAATAAAATATGAAGTAATCCTGACTTGTAGTAATAATAATATTTAAAGCAATAAAAATAAAAAATAAAAAATAAAAAATAGTATCAAGCAAATACTTTTAATACCTTTATCAACATTCAAAATAACAAACAGGTCGGAGGTCAACGTGGAGTGGTCGAAGGCTTGGCACAAGTCGGTTCCACTAAAAGTATCGTGTCTAGCTTCAAGGCAATTGCATAATAGACTTCCAACTAAAAACAACCTTGAAATAAGAGGCGTTTTAGGTGGTGATAATATTCTCTGTGTAGGCGGGTGTGGCAAGATTGAGACGACATCTCATCTTTTCTTTGAGTGTCCTTATTTTGCAGGTACTTGGCACCGTGTTATCAGATGGCTAGGAGTAAGCGTTGTTCTTCCCAGAGACAGCTAGGATCACATAACGCAGTTCGAAACCATCGTTGGGAACAGCAGAAAATCAATCAACATGGTTAGGGTGGTGTGGTTCGCGTGTATTTGGAGCATTTGGAAAGCTAGAAATAATATAATATTCAAGAACAAAGATGCAGCTGTCGACCAGATATTCGAAAATGCTCAAAGACTGTCTTGGAATTGGTTAAGTGGCAAACAGAATGTCCTGAGTTGTAACCTGGTGCAGTGGCATAGGAATCCAATGCTTATCATTGGATAAGGGATTGTGCACATGGCATAGCTTGAGTGATTTGTGGAGTGTGGTGGATTGGCTGTTTATTGAGCTTTTTTGTGTATGCTGGCCAATAAGGATAACTGGGAGATCATTTTTTGATGTTAGGTTTTCTGGGTTTTTCCGTATTTTGCAGTGTCGCAGGTGCTTTTTGAGACAGTTTTTGAGTGTATGTGGAGGATTTTTTTTCTTCAATAGTTAGTTACCTTTGCGTTTAAAAACTGGCGTCGATATCTAGTTCCGCATTTCATTGATTTGCTGAGGAAGTTTTGGCAGATTTCATCTGGTTGCAGCTCCGGTACCGTATTTGCTATGCCTGGTGGGTGCTGTGGTGGTCTTGTATAATTGGGGCTAAGCGTGGCCATCTTGTTTAGGGAGCCAGGGTTTGTGGGAGGAGTTTAGGCTATCCGTTGGTTCGGAGGCATTTTTGTTGTTTCTGTTACGTGCCGTCAGTGATGTTGGTTCAGTCTGTCTAGGTGATTCTCACTGGGGTTGGTATTTTTCGATATTTGATCCTTGATCTCTGAGTCAAGTTTGTTGGTGGGCTACGTCCAAAATATTTTAGCTAGCTCAGGCGTTTCTGTTCAGTTAGTGTGGTTTGTGGTACGGTGATATTGGTTTGATGCCACCATCGGTCTGGATTAGCAGCAGAGCAGGGCGCTTGCTGCGTTTTCCTAAAGTTTGTTAGTTTTATTGTCATGGAGAAGCTTTATATAGTGGCAATGAGTTTAAATTGCTGTTTGTAGGAATTATTTTGTCTAAATTGCTTCCACTATTGCGTGAGAGTCAGTTTTGGCACATGGGATTTTTAGCAGTTTTTGTTCTGGTTCAGAGGACCAGAGTTGAGGCTTTCTTGAATTTTGGTGTGTGGTCTAGGGGCTGGGGCGGAGCATCTGTTGGTTGTGGCAGCAGATTTTTTGGAGTAGCTCGGTTTTTGGCTGTTTCTTGGTTGCTGCTGGTTGTTTCTAATGCAGTAGTATATTCAGTAGTTTCTCCATTTGCGTTCTACTGGACTTGGTTTGCTTGTTTTGGGATTGGTTCTTCTTTTGCTCTGGTGATTGTTTTAGTTAATTGCAGTATAGATTGGCTTTGGAGTGTCCCGAAGCTTTTTCGTTTGGATGGTGTTTGAATTGAGCATTGGGTGTAAAACTTTTATTTTGTAATCTTTGGTTAAGCACTTCTTGTGCTAGATTTGAATAAAATTAAAACTGTCCACATGAATAAGACGAAATGTGCCCACTGTACTGTTCATCTCTTTTTATTTGCAAACAGAAATCTCTTGTTGATTTAATGTGCAACACAACCAATATTAATAACTCATGTAAACTCTAAACAAAAAATACGCAGTAGAGCTTCACAATGCAATGGCAACACACAAGCCCGTTGGATACGAACACCAAATCGCAATAGCAAGAAGATAATCAATACAAAAGCTTGTCATTTCAACCAATGCTTCTATTGAATGAAAATGCAATCAGAAACAACCATCCAATACAAGTAGAGCAGAAAAAAACCGGACAAAACTTAATGAAGTTGAAACCAAAACGATATAAGCACAACACAAACACTAAGTTTGAGACACACAAGATAGACGCCACACCTTCCAAATGGATTATACATAAATTTAAAAATGAAATGTAGCAGGATAAACAATCTCAACAGCCAACAAGCCAAAAAAAATCGCACAGATAGAAGCAGAATAACAACAGCACTCTCGCCACAAAAATCGGATCGAGAAATAACAAACCTAAGATAGCATGATACGTAAAACACAGTTCATGATGTTACCGCAATGTCGAAAGCTGACGTTGTAAATTGCTTGCGAGTCGCTGCTGAGCTTTCGTAAAATCGGAAACGAAGTTGAATCAAAGCTGCGAGTTATTTTTGTTCACGGCAAACGGAAAAGTCGTTGGTGGTCGTCCGGGGTGAGGATAGGTTTGGAAAGCGTGCAGGTTTTCTTTTTGTTTGTTACTGTATGTGCTATGTTTTGTTTGTGCAATGTGATAAGTGTGTTGGTGTACAAGGTGAATAATGGATGAAAAGGAGTAGAATATATTATTATAGAATGACGGCTACAAAGGATTACAAAATCACTCACTGCCACTAGTCTATTTATAAGCTAAAACTAGGGCTACAAAAGCAACAAACAAAATACTAAAATACCCTCTAACAAACTTAATGACTAAGTTTGTGAATATAAATTAAAATATAAATTATTATTTCTAATACCATCCCTTAATTTATATTTCTTCAAAACTAAAAACACCAATTCCATCCCTTAAGCGAAGAAATTGATCAGTCTTGATAGCCTTCGTCAGAACATCTGCCAACTGTTTCTGGGTGCTACAGTGCACAACTTCTAACACTCCATTCTGAACTTGAATTCTCAGAAAGTGATACTTTGTCTCAATATGCTTGCTTCTCCCATGCAACACTGGGTTTCTGGAAAGATTGAATGCAGACTTGTTATCAATCATCAGCTTCATAGGTTTGTCAACTTTGATCTTCAGATCCTGCAGCAAGTTCAGAATCCACACAGCTTGGCATGCAGTAACAGCACCTGCAATATATTCAGCTTCACAGGTTGACAACGCAACAACAGGTTGCTTCTTAGAACACCAAGAAATAGGGCATCCCAAAAACTTGAACAAGTATCCAGAAGTACTTCTTCTGTCAACTCTGTCTCCACACCAATCAGAATCTGAATAACTCAGAAGTTATGATTCAATCTTTCTTCCAGAAGGAAATAACACTCCATACTTCAGAGTTCCCTTGATATACCTGTCGCGGTGAGAATCGGATACCATAGCTATTATGTTAACTAGGATCATAAATCTTAATGTTCACCACCGGTCTTTATTTTATCCAAAGGAAAGGGTTAAAGATCGAAAATCCTAATAAGAGAATCTAAGTTCGGGGGTTGGTTACGATTAGGGAAGGTGTTAACATCCTAAACGTCTGTAGTACTCTACAGGAACCTCTTCTTTTATTTATGTTATCTATTGTTTGCTTGCTAAAGGATATGTGCTAAAGGAAAGCTTGAGTTGATTGTTCAATTGGTGTTGACCAATATTTTTGAAAATGGAACTTGGTGTTGACCAAATTCTTTGATTTTTTTATGAAAGATTGATTTTATTTTATTTTTTATTTTTATTAATTTATTAATTATCTATCTAAAGAAAAAGAGACGGTAAAAACAAATGACGATTACACATGAGGGCGAGGCATACATTTTATCAATGGGAAGTAAGAAAATGATTGAAATACTAAACAAGTAAATGTGGGTCCAAAACCAACCAAAATCGAATGGCAACTGAATTTAGCTTTGAAGCTAACTAAGAGTGGATTCATGTAAGAATCACTCTATGAGAAGCCAAATAAATGACTATAAGCACTCAAATGGTTATCGAAAGTTAAATTAGATTTTAACTCCGAAATCGAAATGCAACGCTAAACAAATATAAATCCGCATAAAAACCGATGAAAATCGACAAATGGTTTGCTACACTCAACGTGGTCATCGCAATGGATTCAAATTATGCGGATCTAAATTTATAAAAAAGGAAACAAAAATAAAAAAGAAATTTTAAAGTGTTTTAAAATTGTAATATTATTACAAAGAAAAGAAAATAAAAAAAAACCTCAACAATATTGCTATCGCGAAAACACGGTCATCGCAATCGGATCCGAATTGTACGGATCTAAATATAACAAAAAAAAGCAACTCAAAGAAAAGAAAAATTTAACTTTGATAAAAACCTCAACAATATTGCTATCGCGAAAACGCGGTCATCGCAACCGGATCCGAATTGTACGGATCTAAATATAACAAAAAAAAAAGAAATTTAACTTTGATAAAAACCTCAACAATATTGCTATCGCGAAAACGCGGTCATCGCAACTGGATCTTAATCGTAAGGATCTAAATTTTTTAGAGATAGAAAATGCATAGAAAAAAAAAGTAAATTTAACGTGCTAAAAAAATATCAACAATGTCGCTAACACAAAATGTGATCATCGCAACCGGATCCAAATCGTGAGGATCTAAATTTATAAAACAAATAGCAAAGGTAAATTTAGTGTGCTAAAAAAAATCAACAATGGTGCTACGCAAAAAATGCGATCATCGCAACGGGATCGAATAATCCAAATGTCACGCATTATACACACCAATATGCGACTGCGTATCGACACGATTCAATCCAAATAATAAAAATAAATAAATACATAAATAAATAAAACAATGTATATTAAAAAATATTAAAACAATACCTGCCGGTTCACTGTTACAAAATCGCCGGTTATTATTAGCATCAACAAACAAACAGTATTATAATATAGTGACGAATGCAGTTTCAATATTCGTAACATGAAATTTTTATATTATATTAAAACAAAATATTTAGATTATATTATATATATTAAAACAAAAAGTATATACCTGTAACAAATTGGAACTACATGTTATCTGTTAGTCACTATGTATAAAAGCGGCGGCGGAATTCCTTTGGAACAACAACGGCAGAATAGTAACATATAAATATATATATATATATATATATATATATATATATATATATATATATATGGCAAAACACTACCGGTATCATTACATATTATATATGAGAATGTAAACCGAAACATGTACTCCCTCTGTTTTATATTATAAGCAAAAATTATTTTTTAGATACATTGAATAATTAATGTATCTGGTCTAATATATAGATCAAATACATTAATTATTCAATATATCTAAAAAGTAATTTTTGCTTATAATATAAAACAGAGGGAGTATATAACAAAATACTTACCTGAGCTGAATATTATTTGTACTTATATAACATGAAACTGCAATCGGAGAGAAAGTCTCCTATTTCCCAGCCGCGTTACGTCCCTTTTTTTTTGGGTCTCCTTTCAGCAACGATAACATGTGTATATATAGAGATTAAATTAGGGTTAATTTTAAATTGTCAATATTGTCCCTAATATCCAATTTAAGGCCCAAAATAAAATAATATTAAAAATTAAATAAACTTAAAACTAAATGAAATTTAAACAATTCAATTAAAATAAATTTAAAACAGAAACTAAAAATCCTATTTATTTATGAAAAACAATATCAATTAAAAATAAAAATAAATATTTAAAATAAAATAAAAATACTAATTATCCTATTTATCTATTCTAAACATTATTTAAATTAAAAATAAGAATAAAAGTGAAAATAAATATTTAAAATAAAATTAAAATAAAATGCTAATTACTATAATTATTTATTCTAAATAATAGTAGTTAAAAAAGTAAAATAAACGGACCCCAAATAAATAAAAAACAGACGCGCAAGTGATCGAAAAAATAAATCGAGTACACTAAAATAGATCAGTACGAAATATACGACATGGAAAAATACCAAATTTTAGTGTAAAAAATTAGGGTGTGACAATACCTCAGAATTCTGACAGCACCTTGGTAATGGGACCACTTGGGTTTACTCATGAATCTGCTAACCATTCCAACTGCATAGCAAATATCAGGTCTGGTATTACACAAATACCTCAGAGAACCAACCAGCTGTTTGAAGGTTGTAGCATCCACATCCTCACCATCAGAATCAGAATCCAGTTTCTGATTTGTATCTGCAGGTGTGATAGCAGCCTTACAATTCTGCAGCTTAAATCTCTTCGAAAGTTCTCGTTCATACTTCAGCTGATGTAAAATGATACCTTTCTCAGAATATCTGAAATCCATCCCTAGAAAGTATGTCATTTTCCCGAGATCAGTCATTTCAAACTCATTCATCAGCACCTTCTTGAACATAGCTAGTTCTTGTTCAGAACTTCCGGTCAGCAGTACGTCATCAACGTACAAACACACCAGAATCATATTGCCTTCAGAAATATGCTGAACATAAACACCATATTCCATCTCACATTTCTGAAAACCCTGCTTCTTGAAAAATGAATCAATCTTCTGATTCCAAGCTCTGGGCGCTTGCTTCAATCCATACAAAGCTTTATGTAATCTGTACACCATCCCTTCCTAATTCTTTTTCACAAATCCAGGAGGTTGTGACACATAAACTTCTTCTTCTAATGGACCGTTCAGAAATGCAGATTTCACATCTAAATGCATCAGAGGCCAATTCCTGTTAGCAGCTATTGCAATCACCAATCTGATTGTTTCATGTCTCGCTACAGGTGCAAACACTTCAGAATAATCCAGCCCAGGTTTCTGCAGAAATCCTCTTGCTACTAACCTCGCTTTATGTTTGCCAATTGATCCATCTGGCTTTAGCTTCTGCTTGAAAACCCATCTGACGCTGATGGTTTTCTTGTCCTTTGGAAGTTCTGCCAGCTTCCAGGTCTTATTTCTCTCTATGGCATCAAGTTCTTCTTTCATGGCCTTCAGCCAGATCTTCTGCTTGAGAGCCTCTTCCGTACTTACGGGTTCAGAGTCTACTAACATGGCACACTGAATAACTTTTCCTTCAGAATCTACTTCAGTGTCTTGTAACATGTCAAACTCTTCGATTCTTCTCGGAATGTTTCTGATTCTCTATGGCCTCTGACCTTGTTTAGAATCTTCTTCAGATGCTTGAACCCCAGAAGTTTCTCCTTCATAAGCTCTTGCTTCAGAAGATTGACTTCCTCCAGAACCTTGACCATCTTCAGAGTCTGGCATATTCCCAGAGTCTGAATCACCACCAGAATCTGGATCATCATCAGAATCTGGATCATCAGAGTCACCTTCATCTTCTGAGTCTCCTTCAGAGTCAGAATCACCATCAGTTTTAGAAACTCTTAGTTCTGACCTTTCTTCAGAAGTTCTCACATCAGAGTCAGATTGAGACTTATTCCAATTCCAAACTTCTGATTCCTTCACAATAACGTCTCTGCTGAATTCAACTTTATTAGTTTCTGGACAATAAAGCTTGTACGCACCTGTACTGTGGTACCCCACCAGTAACATTACTTTGCTTCTATCATCCAGCTTCTGTCTTCTGGCCTCTGGGACATGTTTGTAACGAACAAAACCAAACACCTTCAGATGACTAACACTTTGCTTTTCTCCAGTCCACTTCTGAATAGGAACTATTTCCTTCAGCTTCTTCGTTGGACATCTGTTGAGCACATATGCTGCGGTGGATCCGAACCAGAGCTCTAGATACCAATTGTTGGTGTACAAGGTGAATAATGGATGAAAAGGAGTAGAATATATTATTATAGAATGACGGCTACAAAGGATTACAAAATCACTCACTACCACTAGTCTATTTATAAGCTAAAACTAGGGCTACAAAAGCAAAAAACAAAATACTAAAATACCCTCTAACAAACTTAATGACTAAGTTTGTGAATATAAATTAAAATATAAATTATTATTTCTAATAAAGTGAAGATGAAAGGTTTTGTGAGAAAGTTAGTGTGGAGAAAAAACTGGTTTTTGTTAATGGTGAAGTGAGATATGAAAAGTTTAAGTTATGTTGTTTCAAGGTTGGAGGAGGGTGAAGTGTTTGAAAGAGATGAGAATGGTGGTCTGTGTATAATGTGAAAATGAGGTGATGGAGTTATGAGGTGAAGGGGAAGCCTTTAGTTTGTGTTGAATCGTGTGAGGTTTTCATGGTTCACTGACATATGAAAATGTGGTATTTTTCTTATATTTTTCTTTACAGGTTGTCATGTGTGTTGTTATGAAGCGTGAATGGAGGGATCCACAAAAGAGGGAGTAGTAATAGGTGGTGGTAGAGTAGTGGTGAGTTTCCATTCAAAATGTATGTGTGTGTAGCAATACTTTAATTTGAAATCAGGAAAAGGTATGTGTGTACATGAAGCCCTTTGTGGCATGGGAAAGTGGTGCTACCTATGTAATATATTACCAAAAATCTGAACAAAATCGGTTGGATATGCATACTATAAATCATAGACTCTTAGAGTACCCACATCCAAAGAATCCATTTGAGTTATTTAAATGGACCTCCCATTACATATTTTATATTATTTTACACTTTCCAAATATTTAAACAACTCTATCATATTTTTTAAATATCCATATAATCTATCCAAAACTTTAAAATCGGTCCCATTAAACACTACAACTTATCTCAAATTTAATTAGATATATATACTTATACCCAAATTCAAGTTTATGAACGTTGCTGGGCAGAAGGACAATTACAAACTAAAGCACGACAGTGTAAATTGATTATCCATTTGTTTCTAACATAATGGCTTTGGAGCATGTGTGTGAACGGTGACATGACACCGATGTTTATGCTCTTAGAAACTCATCTACTAATAAAAAAATAAAAAGCATTAAAAAATAAAATAAAATTTTAAATTAAGATTAAAGTTAAGTATAAAATAAAAAGTATTAACTATTTAAAATAAAAAATTAAATAAAATCTGATTAGTTAAAAAAATATTAATTAAAAATAGGAATAAAACGGTAAAAAAAAATGAATAATTGGACCGATGTCGAGTTGTTCAGAAAAATAAAATAAATACACCAAAATGATCAGCGTGAAATATACGTATTGGAAAAATACAGCGTTTGGTCAAATTTTGAAATAAATTTTACTCGCTAAAATGGCTTAAACTGGTAAAAAACGCGATCGAAAGGTGGTCAAAAAAATCAAATGAGCATCCCAGATTAAACTACGGGAAACGTAGATTAACATTACTAACGTTTGCAGGCTCGGTTTTAAAATTTTCCGTCCACTGATTTTACGCATAGTTGACTTTTGATTTGACCGATTCGGCTGTAAATTTTAACAAGTTTATTTCAGCTGATAAATTGGGTATTATGCAAGATGACAGACATGATATGCAAAAGATCAAAGAATCTAAGGGTAAAATTTGGGGTTGACAAGAAGGATTGTTGATTTGGATGCCTTGAGGTGTGAATGAGAAACAACTTGGAGTCAAGTAGAGTCTGAACCTTGCTCTTGAGCACATTAAAATCTTCAGTTGAATGCCCCTGCGCCCCAACATGGTAGTCATATCGGGCGTTGGCATCAAATCCTGGTGGGTATGGAAAAGGCATTGGGTTCAATCCCTTCGGCCCTATCAATCCACCTTTGATCAAATATGGCAATACCTGACTATACAACATTGGTAGCGAAGTAAAATGTCTCTCTGGCTTTCTTGGCCTTTGTCGGGCATGCTGACGGGGCAGATGCAGAGCCTGTTGACGTCTGTATGATCGTTGATACTGAGGAAGTCCTTGAGAGAATGGTTTCTGACACGGAGACCCAAAAGGTTGCTGACTCTGAACAGTTGAGATGCATGGGTACTGAGGATAAGGTATCAAAGATGGAACTTGTGGAGTTTCCCAGATGGACTTAATTTGCTTCTCCAATTCTTCTTGGCAACTAACAACTAATTCACTTTCACTAGCTGGGATGTTCGAGGCGTCTTGGATATTTCCCCTCTTAAGGTCGCCCTCGATGCATTCTCCAAGTGATACCAATTCAGAGAAATTTGATGTCCCACTGCCAATCATCTTATCCTGGTATTGGCCTTGCAAAGTATCCATGAACAGGTCAACCAATTCTTTATCTAAGAGCGGTGGTTGAACGCGAGCAGCTAACTCTCTCCATCTATGAGCATACCCTCTAAAGGATTCGTTGTCCTCCTGAGATAAGCCTTGCAACTGTATACGGCTAGGAGCCATGTCAAGATTATATTTGTATTTTTTCATAAAGGTGTTGGCTAGGTCTGACCATGATTGGTTGTGGCTACTCTCTAGCTGCCTGTACCAACCTAGTGATGCCCCACTCAGACTGTCTTGGAAACAATGAATCATAAGTTTGTCGTTGCGGACATATGAGGTCATTCTTTTGCAAAACATCACCAAATGTTGCATTGGACAACTATCCCCTTTGTACTTCTCAAGCTTCAGTGTCTTAAACTTTAGAGGTATTACAAGGTTGGGTACCAAACACATGTTTAAAACATTTAGATCAAAAGCATCACGCCCCTCCATGGCTTTTAGCTTCTCATCCAACACATGACATCTTTCCATAATCTCAACAGTCTGTGGATCCTTAATTTTCATCATAAGGACCGCCCCTTGGAAATCTGGCATAGAGAATGCAAAACTCTGATAGTCTGTGGCATCAAGAGAATAGGAATGTGTAGCGAGCGATTTTTGTCGGTGACACGACCACCTTATCGTTGGGTTTTCCTCACCGCAATGGTAGGAGGGGGTGCTACTTTCTGATTTCTTATTTATCCCGTGAAGATGGAAGGGAAAGGGAAGGTATCTAAAACTAACCTTGCACGCAAATGTTTAACTGAACAAACGCTTAAAGAGATTGGGGAGTCCGGGGTCAGGTTATACAATGGGTAGTTGTCAATTACCCATCCTATATGTAGTTATCCACAGGATATTAGCTTTAGGTTTCGCTTTATAATTGATGGTGTTTATCTGTTAATGGGTTGGGAAAGTTTCTTGGGAAGTATGAGTCAGTGAGTGAGTTTTTGTTGATGTTTTTGGGAAGGTACTGGACCTAAGGATTGATTGATATGAAGGTACTGGACCTAGGGGTTTTGATTAGTATGCTCGCTAAGATTTCACAATCTTATGCCTACGTATTCTTGTTTAACGAAACAGGGAAATCAGAGCGATCGTAGTTCCTCCTATTCTAAGGGAGGAAAAAAATGTTTTGGTGTCTCGTTCAAAGCCCAAGACAGAAGCTGTAACACCCCGATTTTTAACAGCGGGAGTGTATATTTTTTTTTTGAATGCCATACATAATATTGACAACTGTCTTTTCAGGAAAATAATAAAAATGATTAATCAGAGTACGGACTTTCGATCTAAGTCTTTTCCATACATAGGACCAGCGTAATGCCCACTGTTATAAATATTTGTCCATACACATAAAAATAAGCACTCAGCTTTAATAACAACAACAATGGACAACCTCAAAGCACGACCCTAAGCTGATCTCAAACTCCTAGCCCAAGGACATCGCATCTTGAAAGTCTTCACGACCCCTGGTTACCTTAACTATCACAACTTCTAAACCTGGGTGGTCGTTAGCCACATCATAATAATAGTAGAGGGTCACGATCTAAAAACATCATATATGGAAGAATACACACATACCAGCAGAACATGATATACATAACAACATGAATAAGATGACAATATGATATGCAGAGCAACATAAATGAGATGACAGTATGATATATGTAACAATCACAACCTTTAATTCAACACACAAATGCAAGGCACACCCATTTAATTTAACATACAAATGCAATGCACAACCATTTAATTTAACACACAAATGCAATGCACACACATCCTAAATGCAGACCTATATGAATTTGGTGGTCCCAATTCGTCGGGTACCCTCACCATGCATGAATTCCGGAATTTAACCTCTCCGCAGAGAGTCGTAATACCCCCTTGGGTCCTCACTAACCGTGCTGCCTCGTAGACACCAAAGTGTTGCCCTTGCAAACACCCGGAGTTGCCTCCCTCGCATTCTCCTGACTCAATTTGATCTCATAGGATCGATGACGGCTCAGTCACATCACCTGGTGCAGTAGAATTCCCTTCGGGATTAGGTGATGATTCAGAACCCATCACCCTGGCCCATTCGGCGCCAACTACCTACACGCAACTATGGTATGCATGACTCACACATGCAAATGCAAAAGTTTATATAAACACAATATGTATAAACACAATTCATAATTCAGTTCATATATCTATCACAGATCATATGAACAATCCTCAGTACCAACAGGTGGCTCAGACACACCTCGTGTTGTCCTCCTCGACATACACATCAATCGCAATTCATATATTTATCACAAATCATATGAATAATTCTCATTACCAACAGGCGGCTCAGACACACCTCGTGTTGTCCTCCTCGACATACACATCAACAACAAATCATATATTTATCACAAATCATATGAATGCACATCACAAGTTTAGCATCATAGCATAAACACACATCCCCAACTAGGCACACAATAATGTATATAACCACATATCCCCAACTGGGCACACAATCATGTATATAACCACATATCCCCAACTGGGCACACAATCATGTATATAACCACATATCCCCAACCGGGCACACAATCATCACACATCCCCATAAGGGCACACAATCATGAATACAAACACACATGCATTCAATCACATATAATATCGTTAGAAAGTGCCCTTACCTGAGCAAGCTTCCAACCCAAACAACTTACGCTACGTAAGATCGATTTGTCTCTCACGATGAAATCTCGTATCCGATTCACACTTTCAACCTTATAAAATACACAAAGGACTTAAGTTAAAACCAACTCAGATACATCTACAATAAGGCTGGGTCTTGATCGCTAACCTAAACAATTAGGGCTTTAGGTTTTCACTCCCCGATTACTAACCTAATCGCTCTATAGAAAAACCCACACAATTTAAATTCATTTATTTTGAACAACAATTTGAATTCCAAAAAATCTAGGATTCACGCCATTAGGCCACCCACAGTACATCATATAATAGCTCACCGGCTCCACGTTATATAACAAAAGCACAACACACAGTAAAACACCGACCGCACACACTTTACGTGATAAAACCCAACACTTTTTCAAAACCACAAAAACTAAAATCATCTCTTGCCCTCCAAACCATTTTTAATAGAAAGAACATCCCGTTAGCTTTCCAACGCTTCGAACGGGGATCAAAACCGACTTACGGATCAAAAGATATGAATTTTCGAAGTTTTCGCCGAAAACCCCCCTTTTGCCTTGAAAACCTACGGGTTTTGGCCTTTCCACCCGAAAATCCGACCGATTCAATTATTTTCTTCGAAATAACCACATACTCGTACTCACCTAACATATAGCAGTGAATTAGAACCATTAAACACGATTTCTACGACGTCCGTTTTCGATTCAATTCTTAAAACCCTCATTTCTCAAAAATATCCAAAGTTACGAAATCACCCGAATTCAATCTTACAAGTTTCAATAATCACGGCCTAACATTCCTCGACTAAACTACGCAATTTATTTCGAATTTCACCCGTGAAAACATCGATTTCTATCGATTTTACCAATTTTGCTCAAATATGTAAAACCTAACATTTTCTAACCAAAACCAACCAAACAAACACCTACATATACATATACTATCGTAGGATAATCGAGTTGAGTAAACTTACCCAATTAATCGAAGATTCCAAGCTTTGTTGATCGATTTTCCACTTCTTTCTTCTTTTTCCTCTCTTTTCTCTTTTCTCTTGGTTTTTCTCTTCTTTCTCTCAATCTCATAAAATATCTCTCTTATCTCTATCTTTATATATATATATATATATATATATATATATATATATATATATATATATATATATATATATTCCAAGAAAAGAAAAATATCTTATTTTTCTAAAAATATCTACACCTTTAAAAGACCAATTTACCTTTCGCTCAAATATCTCCCAAACGCTCTCAAAATGCGATCAAACAAAAACATCAATGAAAAATATATATTATAAAATAAACGTCGAGAATAAAATAATAATATATCCGCCAAAAATATCTAATGGATATAATAATAATATCTCGACAAAATATCTAATGGATTTAATAATAATATCTCAACAAAAAAATCTAAAAGATCTTATCTTAAAAACATATAATAATAGTATAACCCAAAAATATCTAGATATTTAATGTCTCACACTTAAAAAAATGTTCTGACTCAGACGAGTCGTAACTCGCTCACGAACAACTTTTTATGAAAACCGAAAAATTTCACCGTCGCATTTTAATTAAAACCACCCAAAATTTTCAAATAAATTTTATTCCGAATAAATTTTTGTTCCTTAACTCAGAAAGATATATTGAGATTAAATTCTCAATATCGGTGATATATAAAACTCCCATTTAAATTTTGACGACAATCGGAGTCCGTGAAAATTTAAA
Source organism: Lathyrus tuberosus (assembly GCA_022829125.1). Taxonomy (NCBI): domain Eukaryota; kingdom Viridiplantae; phylum Streptophyta; class Magnoliopsida; order Fabales; family Fabaceae; genus Lathyrus; species Lathyrus tuberosus. Next base: position 4,324,108 of record JALAZF010000302.1, read on the forward strand.
AGACGGGTATAATTTGCCCGTTTTCCCAAAAATCGGCAGAAACACATTTTTGAAATTTCGAAAACATAGAAATATTCGGAATCCAATAAAACTACCGTGCCAATAGAAAAAGTCTGATTGAATTAAAAAGAAACCACGTGGATCAATCCAGACCACCACCGAACACCCTAGAAATATCGGGTATAATCTGCTTGCTACTCCAAATTTAGTAGAAAAACAGATTAAAATGATAAAACACCATACTATCATACAGACTAAGATATACGGGTCTTACATTACTACCCACCAAAAAGGAGTTTTGTCCTCGAAACTCGAGGTAAATGTAACAACTTACCAATTTATCACTAACACACTCACCAGAACGACCGCGCACCTATTGCAACCCTCTACAAAGTCACAGTGACTCGGACTCTAGACGCAACGCTAAAACCCCACAGTATCTAAGCCGACAAGAATCATTCATTCCATTCAACACAATCTTGTCTACTATCAACAACAGATTAAGGATGATCAGTTCCTCAATTTGTCAATAGGTAGGCGACAACCATGATGGTGGAATAAACCATCGTTACCAACTACAATAGTGTTCTCCTCATCTTGTTCTCAATTTTATGCAAGACACAAGGGTCCAATAATCACTTCGATGTTTCCTAAATGTTTCCTCCAAATTCCTGTTACTTCACTCTCCAAAGTGAGACACAATTTCCCCAAAACAAGTTACGATTTCTTTCACGCTCACTTGGCTTGGAACAACCATTGAGTATCCTCCCAAAACAGTAACAGCTAATACTCGAGTACAAATTCAACCTATTTCACTCCAACGAAGTAGTCATCTAAGTAGAGAACTCCACATTTTCCCCAATGTCCATAATTCCTTAGTTATTCCTTTAATCTCATAATGGTGATGATCCGTATATGTTCAGATTCAAACTTCATTCCAAATTATAACCGGGTTCAGATTCAAACTTTATTCCAAATTATAATCGGAATCATAACATCCCAACATCCGGTTGGTGATTGAAACTTCCCTAATCTTTCCCCCACCTGCCAAACTATGCCATCTACAACACCCAAATTTCCTTTTCACCAGTCTTACACTATTTGGTCACCCTCTACCACAACTACCTTATTTCCAAATCATACTTAGCTTACTCCCGTATGCCTTAACATTAAATGTTCCTCATTGATGGCCATCCCCATTTGACATCCCACATCTTTCGTATCATCCTACATCAGCTTCCAGAAATCCATTTTGTTTCTTTTTCTCTTACCCTCAAATTCCTTCTTCCTCAAAGAGCTCATCAATCAAACCATTTTTGATTGTTCCCCCTATCTCATCTTCTATTGTCAAACTGTTCTCGATGTCAACCTCTGATGTCCAATAAATTCTCGATGCCTATTTTCCATTATGCTTCTTTAGTCTTCATTATAACAAGTACAACGAATCCGAGTCTTACTGGTCTCCGCCAAACATTTCCACTTCATCCTTGATTCGTCCAAATAGGCAAATGTTTAATCCTCTCTACTTCCGAATATACCCAATGCACCTTAGGTGACCCAATCCTCTCTTAAGCATACATTTACCATTACTTTTTCCGGTTCATGGGCGAGGTCATTTCTTGCACGAATTCTAAATCGCCCTAATCCACCTCTCTAACCGTTCCCTTCACACTTTGTCTTGACACCTATTTCCCAAAACCAATCTTTTCACTCCACTTATTCGTTCATCAACGACATAAGGTACTTAGCCTTGTCCAGACTTCCCATGTCTCATGTGGAATCTCCAACAGGCTTTTCACTTAGTAACCTCATCATCCTAATTCTGAATATAACCACCCATCTAGTCACTAATACACTACTCATTAACCTTGTGATATCAAAATTTCCAACCGCAGGATTATTCTCGTACCACTTATACCGTTTCTTAAATATCAACTTTACGTCCGAGCGCAACCCCATCATCTATAGCATACACTCTTGAGGAAATGCTTAGTATCCTTCCCATTTCCATTTGGGGCCATATCCTTGGTAGTCCTTCCTAAACAACGAGGTAGTCAACCTTCTTATTAAAAAATATGTGTTACCTGAGCACTTTCTTGCTTGCATACAACCTTATTCTTCCTTTGTAACCACCTTTACGATACTGCAACTCCAAAGTCCCTTATACTAGATCCTCTTATAACATCTAGGAGTTTCCAACTTCAAAAATCTTAGCAACCAACCGCCTATAGTCGTTTCCCAACCTACCATGACCTCTATCTTGTCAACTTCAACCCACATCTTGACTCTCCTTCACCCAATCTAATTATCCTTGTTCCAAATCAATGTTCGTCCTATCCAACCTACTCTTCGTTGTTCTATCTATCTTCAATTGCTTATGACCATCCAATGGTCATAATATCCTTTTATAACACAACCCAATCCTCTTTCGCATAAGTTCTTGCTAAACATCAGGACACCTCCATTCACTCCTCAGTTTCTTATTCAATCCTAGTTTTTTTCTAAGGTATCAACCAACATTATTATTCTACGATCTAACACTCTAAAAGAATTATCCTTCCAAAACAGACATATCTTACTCATTCATCTAGACACTTAGCACTTATCTCAAATTTTAACACTTGACTTTTAAAGAGCAACTACCCAATCAAAATTTCTTTGCTAACTTTTCTTTATTCTCAGGTTCGATCCCTAAATCCAAATCTAACGTTGATCTTCACGAAATCCATATACTTGTTACACCATATAACTCCATTCATTAATTCTTCATACATGGCTCTGTGTCCTTCCAGATATTAACTTTCAGCATCTTATCACTCTTCTAACAACCCATTGTCTACCCGCGGTATGATATTTCTAGCAAAACCATGTCACCCATACTTGAATTGCTTTAGAACTTCCCTACTCTACTCATATGATTACTTAGATCCATGGTACTATCTTCTACCTTTTTCTCCTAGAAACTGTTATACTCCTTCTCTCCCAAACCCCCACTTCTAGTTTCGAAAACAACTCCACTGATGATCACTTTTACTAAAACTTATCCATGTGATACTTGGTTTCCTTCCTTTAACATCACATGATTCATCCTTACGGTATTTAGTCACCTATCTAACCTAGCTTAAGAAACCAAATTAAACCCTCAAGAACCTACCAATCGTATAACCTTCCTTCAACTTTCCTAGGTTTCGGCCACTTTCAACGTGCAACCCGCTTTCTTTCTAGAGAAGATATCCCATTAATATCCAAGTATAGTAATTGTCTCCAAACGACATCTATAACTGCTCCTTGATTCCAAAGAAATATCACCTTCTTCATAGTCCATAAGCTTCATCTCATCTCATTCGGAACTCACCAGAATGAACATCCAATCATTTTTCTCTCAAAAGGTCCTCCAAATCAAGTCCTTACTTAGAATCCTTTGAAACCTTGACTTCCACTCATCCCTACTCAACACCTCGGAGTGATAAGGACAAACAAAACCTCTCATCCATAACATTGTTGCAGAAAAACCTTGTAGTTCTTACTCGATTCAATCTCACTACCTCTAGATCACTACCTCTAAAGAAAACAGAGACACATGTCGACCAACGTCGACAAATGCTCAAGGGGTTTAACTATGCTTCTTACTGAAGTATTATGGGAGACCTCAGCTTCAGTTAAGAAACAAACGATTACCTAAACACATATCATGCTGGACTCAAGACACAAACCACATAACACATAGGACTCCACACATTTACTCCCACTAAACCCGACACTTGATCAGCTTAGGACACCCGACTCACAACCCCATGAAAATCTTAGACCAAAGCTCTGATACCACAATGTAACAACCCGATTTTTAACAGCGGGAGTGTATATATATTTTTTTGAATGCCATACATAATATTGACGACTGTCTTTTCAGGAAAATAATAAAAATGATTAATCAGAGTACGAGCTTTCGATCTAAGTCTTTTCCATACATAGGACCAGCGTAATGCCCACTGTTATAAATATTTGTCCATACACATAAAAATAAGCACTCAGCTTTAATAACAACAACAATGGACAACCTCAAAGCACGACCCTAAGCTGATCTCGAACTCCTAGCCCAAGGACATCGTATCTTGAAAGTCTTCACGACCCCTGGTTACCTTAACTATCACAACTTCTAAACCTGGGTGGTCGTTAGCCACATCATAATAATAGTAGAGGGTCACGATCTAAAAACAACATATATGGAAGAATACACACATACCAGCAGAACATGATATACATAACAACATGAATAAGATGACAATATGATATGCAGAGCAACATAAATGAGATGACAGTATGATATATGTAACAATCACAACCTGTAACAATGCATCCCCTAAGGCAAAATTGACTTGATGATTGGGTTTATGAGGTCCCTTGTAGTATCTTAAGTTGTACTTTGAAGCAATGTCTCATGCCCAGAGGAAAATTTCCACCTGGAGGCCCTGGTCGAACAAAACCCTAAATTGGTGACACTGACGATCTTGAGGCTTTAATCCACTTGGAAGGTAGCAACTTTGTGCTGGTCCTTGATGTGGGAGTCCTATTGATCCTTTATGGAGGTTTGAGAGGTTAGACAAGTTAAATATCATGTCTTTTCTTGATTGATCCTTTGTCTAAGTGCCCTGAGAGGGCTTGAAACCCTAATTCTTGTTTGTGGTGGATGCTCAAATATCTCTGAGGATATTAGTGAGGCATGATGGTTCATCCATATTGTGATGATGATTTGCACAATGATGGGAAATCTTGGTGGTCAAAATTTGGGGTATGACAGATGCCCCTATTTAATCCTCTTGGACCCGGAGGTGTGAATGGCGAAGGTATTCGGTCATTCGGGGTGCAAGATGATTAAATATCGGAATACGCAAAATTTTGACGGTGGTTATGAATGGCAGTTTGCTCACCCATCTTCTTTTGCTAAGCAATGATGCTTAGAAAAGGTAAACTTCCCCTCGATCCTAGTTTTCAGCCAAGGAACTGGTCTCAGATTCTGAATTAAACTTCCCCTTGATCCTGGTTTCCTACCAAGGAACTGGTCTCAGTTTTCTGAAATAAACTTCCCCTCGATCCTGGTTTCCTACCAAGGAACTGGTCTCAGTTTCTGAAATAAACTTCCCCTCAATCCTGGTTTCCTACCAAGGAACTGGTCTCAGTTTCTGATATAAACTTCCCCTCGATCCTAGTTTCCTACCAAGAAACTGGTCTTAGTTTCTTTTGTCAATAAACTTTCTTGACAAGGGACGCTATGCGTAGCGATTTTCCTCAAACTTCTCGCCGAATTTTCCCGGGGAGATGCTATTTGATGGAAAAAGTTTTGACGTCAAACTTGATGGAGAACCCATTCGTCTAAGTTGTAAAGGTGTACAAACTTCTCTGTTTGGAGACGCCATGTGTCGACTCTACTGGGAAAAATGAGGCTCTTGAGAGACTTATTTCCGCTTGGGGATATTACATCATACTTTTCCTCGAGATCTTCTCGGAGAAATGCCATACAATGTACCCCAATTTTGAGGTGCTGATGACTTCATTAACACTGACTCTCTAAAGAGAAAAATCAATGTGTTGCTGAGAGTCTTTGGTTGTGAGTGTCATACCCCAAATTTTGACCACTAAGATTTCCCATCATTGGGTAAATCCTCATCACAATATGGATGAACCATCATACCTCATTAGTCTCCCCAAAGATGGGTGAGCATCCACTACAATCAAAGAATTAGGGTTTCAAGCCCTCTCAGAGCTCTTAGACAAAGGATCGATAAAGGAATGACATGATCTTCAACTTGTCTAACCTCTCAAACATCCATAATGGATCAAGAGGACTCCCACAGCAAGAATCAAGCATAATGTTGCAGCATTCCAGGTGGATCAAGCCTCAAGATCGCCAGTGTCACCAAATTAGGGTTTTGGTCAACCAGGGCCTCCAGATGGAAATTTTCCTCTAGGCATGAGCCAATGCTTCAAAGAATAACCTATGATGCTCCAAGGAACCTCATGGACCCAATCATCAAGTCAATTTTGCCTCAGGGGATGCATTCATAAAAAAAATCAGGAATTAGGGTTTCTTGACCTAATTCACCCCTTAGTTGACTTTTGGGACAAATCATGAGCCAAGACCTCAAGAGAGGATTTGAGGGTCTCTAATAAACCACATTGATCCATTTGCAACAATGGATTGATCCAATAAGCTTGAGCAACAAGTTTCAATTTCATCTGAACCACAGTTAGGGTTTCGGGGGAAAAATCAACTGTGCCTTTGACTTTTGACCAAGACATGCTCCCAAACCCTAAGACATGATTCAATACACCCTATAACACCTATGAAACCAATCCATCAAGTTCGATTTAGGTCAAGGACTTGATTTCATAGAAGATCGCACAGTTTGGAATTCATCTGACAAAAAGTCAACTGTGCACAAAAGTCAAACTTTGACTTTTTGAGATTTTTCATAATTATGGTTCTTTAACCCTAAAATGATGTTAATGTGTGATTGGAATCATCATTCATCAAGAAAAATCAAGAAAATTGGGATAACTTGTAAAAGGGGTAAACATAAAAACTTAGAAATTTTTCTAAGTTATGGAACAAAGTGGCTAGGGTACCAACTTTGGAGGATCATAACTCCTAAACCACAAGGCCATTTTTTCCCATCCAAAGCTGGATTTGTAGCTCTCATGGCACTCTACAAAAGCTTCAAACATAACTTATTCCAATTCCTCATGGATTTTGAGTTATGGAATGATCAAAATCACAAAAAGTGAAAATGTCACTTTTTTCCAACACTTAGTGAAATTTTCACTAAGTCAGAATCTGCCTTACTTTTTTCCAAATGTAGGGGCATTTTTCACTTGGATCCAAAAAGTATCAAAACCAATTATGATAAATAAATTGTTGTATCATATGAGGGCTTTCCAAAATGGCCAAGAACTCCATCAAAGTCAACTTGAGCCATGAGATATGACAATGCCAATATGCCTTGCTGCAAACTGTCATGGCAAGGCAGATTTTGGAGTTTTCCTCGATTTGCTCAAATTTTGCAAAAGGCAAGTAACTCTATCCATCTGAACACCTCAAGGGGGGACCAAGGAGGAACCAACTCTGATCCCAAGCCTCCCAAGTCTTTGGAACCAAAAATAGCATACCTAACCTAGAAATGCCTAAAAGAGGGACAAGACTCCAATTTTGGATTGGAGCATTTAATGGATGCACCAAGGTGGCATGGACTAAGCCATTTCCAACTGAATTCAGTCAAGACTTATCCAAGACCAAGGGGACCAGTAGCCTGTGCCCTAACCTCTAGTCAATGGCTAGGGGAGACTTGGATTCTCATTGCTCAACATTGGCCAAACCTCTGCTGCAGTTGCCATTCACTATTGCAGCCAAAAAAAACTTGCTCTACTATAAATAGAGCTCAATTGTGTTCAGTTTGAGTACACCAAAGCACTACAACACTTGCTTTCCTCAAAATCTCTTTATCTAGGCAAAAATACCTTCTTTAGCAAGGTAACTCTGAGTTTTTGAGTTAGAGAGCAATTCCAGCACAGCTTATGATCCAAACACATCCAATATATCATATCTAAGCTGTCCAAACTCTCACAAGTGACCTGTAACACCAAAATCACAAAGTCACCTCTCAAAACCTCAAAAATAGGCTTTTGTGCATTTTTCAAGCCATGTCTTGATTCAGTCACTTTCCAAACCAGATAAAATCTCAAACACACTCCAAATATCATCCTTGAACTGTCCCAAATGGTTCCCCCCATCTGGAACACCATTTGAGAGAGTTGCTATTTTGGTCACTTTTGCCCCTTTTGCAAGAAAGAGCTCAAACTTGTTCCTGAGGTTATCAGCTGATTCCAACCATCCGAAAAGCTTCTAAGAGATCATTTGAGGTTGTTCAAAGCATCAAATCATTTCTGGAACAAGTGGCTTGGAAGAATGCACAAAAGCTCCAAAAAGAGGTAAGCATCACAACTTGGACTCTTTGAATCATGCTCTCTTTTGATGTCCACTGATCCTGAATCTCTTATACATGTTATATGTGTTGTGTTTGCACCAATTTATCATGTAATTCAAGCTTGTACCAAGAGATGGCATAGAAAATGCAAATCATGGTCTATTTCAAAACCACTATCGGGTTTTTCAATAGGAGCATGATCTGAAAAAAAAATACCACCACCATTGAATTTCCTTGTGAAATTCTAGGCAGGATAGACCTAAATTTTGTCTCAATCCATGGAGAAATGAGTAAATTATGGCCTTCACGTTTTCAACTAAAATCTTGCCTTGCCTTGCCTTGGGCCAGGCCAAAAACAAGGCAAGCCTTGTATATTTGTGGTTGTGTTTCCATCAACGGATGTATCACCACCCCAGTGGTAAGGCGCACACCCTATACACAAGAGGTCTGGGGTTCGAATCCCCCTCGCCCCAGATCCTCTTTTTGCTATTTTTTTCACTTTTTTATTGTTTTTCTTATTATTTTTAATGATTTGAAAAATTAATAACTCCCTCACTTTAATTATTTTTTATTGGTTCTTTTTGCAAAAAATCACAAAAATGATAAAATATTTTATTCCACAAAAAATTAAATTTATATTAGTTATTTAATATAATTAGTATTTTTGTGAATAAATTCTTTTTTATTTGTTTTTAAACATTTAAAAGTGAATATTTACTTTGAAAATCTAAACCAAATGAGTTTTAATTTATCTTGTGATTAAAACCTCATTTTTCAAACCTTCAACAAAAATCACAAGTGGTTTATTCAAACTTATTTGGTATTTTTATCATTTTATTTGATTTTCTTTAAATATTTCCTTTTAAAAGAAAACAAATTTAGGGTTTCCTTGATTTTCACTCAAACAAAACTTTTTAAACACTTTGGGCCTCTTGGTAGAGTGTAAGACCCAACCCTTTGTAAATACAAACAATTTTGGGCCTCAGTCATTGTATAAGTCCCACTGTATTTTCAAAAACAATGGCGCGATCGTCGCCTTTTTTAGCAAAACCCTTGGGCCTACCCTCGTGTTATAAGCCCCACCACTACTACGAAAACCCCATTTAACGACGCTAGGTTTACCACGGTTTCGTATCCCACCGTTGTATAAGGACTATAAATTTATAACGCCATGTTTAACGACGGTTGTATTACATAACCGTTGTAATACAAGCTGTGTAACAAGCTTCGATTCCCAGCTACTATATATTTTTTTCCATATTTTTACATTTTAAGACGCTTGTATTAGAAGACCGTTCTAATACATGTATCACGCTTCGATTCACAACAATGTATTTTTTGTCATATTTTTAGATTTTAAACATGTATTGATTTTTTAAACATGTCTAACGCCATGTAATGTATGATGTATATTCCCAGCAATGCATTCTTTAGTATTTTTAAGTGCAATAGAGTATATATATAACTTAAAAAATAAAACTGTAAGAGATGAACATATATAGAGATAATTTTTTTTAATATTCTATTGAGAGTACATTGATAAACATATTACATATCAAGATCATTGTCAGAGCCCATAGCATAAAATACATCTTCATAATCTAGACATCTCTCCTCACTCCCCTCATCGAAATCATAATATACAGGTCTCCTTTTCTTCTTTATCTTCTTCTTCTTCGGCTTCTTCTTCTTCTTCTTCTTCTTATCTTCTTGTTGAACTCATTGTTACGAAGAATATATTATTTAGATATGTAAAATTGTCTATTTATAGATGAGGTTGAAGATGAAAAGACTGATAGTTTAATGCTTGTAATGATGATAACTTGTAAACCGTTCATATTCTGGAACGATATTTTCTTGTAAACCGTTCATATGTTGGGAAGTGCAATGGTTAATTATATTACGACGGTTATAAGTTATGACCGTAGCGATATCACTTATAATCCAGGCGTAATTTTAGGAAAATGTTGTTTCCTGGTGTCGAACCTTGTACCACGTATAAGGGGTATCGCTACGGTTATTATAACTAACTGTTGTGATATTATTAAATTAATATATAATCTATCATAACGGTTATTTAAGAAAATCGTTGTGAAAAATTTACCTATATAAGGGAATTAACTTTTCCTTTTTGACAGTCGTGTCGTTTCCTTCACAGCGAAACCCTAGCACCCAAACTTCATCTTTTTTTTAGAATCTGCGAGAAGAAATACAAGAAGTATGAAGCTTTTGATTTAAGCTTCTTCCTCCTTATAGTTCTTCTTGCAGAATCTAAAACTAGATGAACATGGTGATGATGCTGGCGGTAGCAAGCGTAATGTACATATTGTTTATGGAAAATAAGGTAGTCTTCCACTTCAATCTTTTTGTTAAATAGTACTCATTATCTCGTTTGCTTCATGATATTTTTGTTGATTGTTCTCTTTTTGCGCGGATTCGACTTCAATGCTTCACAAGCAAGGTGAACTTCATTGTTATGGTACAGTCCCACTTCTTAGCGTTTTCTTTCAACTTTTGCTTGTTTTGTTTTGAATACTAACTAATTTTCTTCATTGCTTCCCACTTCTTAGGGTTTGTTTCTAATTTTGTTTGTTTTGTTTTGAATAATAACTAATTTTCTTCATTGCTTTCCCACTTCTTAGGTTTGTTTCACATGGTGATGATGATGATGGTACATATATATATGAATTCATTCTAATAAGGTACATATATATGAATTCATTCTGATATTGTACATATGAAATTTAGTTTATTATTCTGATATTGTACATATGAAATTTAGTTTATTATATACTATGTATATTGTTTGTTTTACTATCCTTTTAATGAAAATGCAATCTGTTAAATTGGTATCGAAACTTATAATCTGAAAATTAAGATGTATTTGAAAACCAACCATTATCATGTCAATGTTTTTCGAATCGCATCCATTTCATTCAGCACATTGAATGTTCCTTAACGCATAATATACGATTCAACGGTCTGATTCCTTCTACACATCGATATCTTTTATATTATATAGTTTACCTATTCATCGCCAAAAATCATCATGGTTTTTATGATAATGATTGTTATGATGATAAAATTGCGATGATTTTGGGCGATGGAGAGGTAAACTATATAATTAAAAATATCGATGAGTAGAGTGAATCAGACCATTGAATCGTATATTATGTGTTAAGGAACATAAAATGTGCGGAATGAAATGGATGCAATTTGAAAAACAGTGGTGTGTTAAAGTTGGTTTTCAAGAATATTTTAATTTTCAGATTATATATTTCCTTACTAATTTAATGGTTGTAATTCTTTAACTAGGTGTATGGTAAAACAAGCAATATACATTTGTATATAATAAACTATGGGTACATGTAACAACGATTGAAACTAATATCTGTTGTGATTGATAATATATTTCACAATGGTTGAAACTAATATCTGTTGTGATTAATAAAATATTTCACAATGGTTGATACAACTAACCGTTGCAATATATAGCGCATTTTCCAGAATACAACAACGGTTTCCAGACCGTTGTAGAAACATCGAAGATACAACAACAATCTACATAACAACGCCTTTGCCCGCGTCATTATATGTCATTCCCAACCGTTGTTAAATGGGTTTTTCGTAGTAGTGCATTTTTTAAAAATCATTGGGCCTATAATATAGTGTAAGACCCAATCCCCTTTTAACCAAACCATTTTGGGCCTCAGATATTGTATAAGTCCCTATGTGTTAAAAGAAAACCTCGGCGCGATCGCCATTTCAAAAATCAAACCCTTGGGACTCTCCTTGAGCTGTAAGCCTCACCACTTGTACAAAAATAAACCTTTGGGCCTCTTGAGAGAGTGTAAGACCCATCCCTTTGTACAGAAAACCTTTTTGGGCCTCAGTCACTTGTATAAGTCCTTGTACAATGTACAAAACAACAGTGCAAACACTGATAAAACCTTGGGCCTCTCCTTGAGCTGTAAGCCCCAACAATCTTTTTCAAAGCACTTTCTCCTTTGATTTTGAATATAATATTGTTATCAAAGTTTTCTTTATTGAACAACTAACCAAACAGCATGGAAGCTCTACAACCGAGTAAGTGTTTACCCGCTTTCTCTATCCGCTTTCATATATATAACTGTATTGTGGGGCTGCTCACTGTAAGTCTTCTTTCACAAACTTTTATATACTTGTCAAATATCAACTGTGTAATACTAGTATAGTTATTTAGAGTTTTCCCCGGCAACAACGTCTAGCACTAGGTAAGGCCCTGTTGGTCACTCTTAAATACAAACAAAAATAGATCCCCATAGGATTACCAAACACAGTCTTCCCTCCTCTTGGGGTTAAACAATATGGAGATGTGATAGGAAGCATTCTCGGTGAACCTTTTCTCAGACTGTCACTCTTAAAACTCGTCAAAGAAACTCTAACTCCCCAGAGATGATATTTTCTCCGTGAATGGCATCTCTTGAGTTTCTTCCAAATTCTCGGACTTTCCTGGCTTGATCTATTCTCGTTGAATGGCTTATCTTGAACTTCTCGGGGTTTGGGGACCCACAGGCTTCTTAAAAGCATCCCCGCCTCCTCTTGGGTGTTGTACAAGGACCCTTCGGCTTCTTAAAAGCTCTCATGCCTTCTCTTGGGCTTAGTACAAGGACCCATAGACCTCCACAGGTATAGGAACAGAACCTAGTCATCAATTCGCTAGAGCTGTCTTTCTGAGTCAAGTGTCAGACCAGTTAATGAGTTGACCTTCATCCCTTAACATCTCAGCCTTCTCTTGGGCATCATACAAAGATTATTCACCATCCGAGAATCGATTTATCAAAACACCCGTAGACTTGGACAGTCTCAATACCCTTTGGATGTTCCATTTCTTAAAGAACATGAAATAACCCCGACCCTCCGATCAATCCCTGAGCACAAAATTACCCATATAAGAACTGATTTTCTCTTTATCCAACATACTGGACCTGTCACTAAACTGAAACAGTCACCAGCACACTAGCCTCCTCTTGGGCTTTGTACAAATGATTCTCCCCGACGGAGCTAACCTTTTCAGACTCTCTTGTTGAGTCACCCACTTTCAGCCTCCATCTCGGGCTTCGTACGAGATACTAAATCACTCTCTTGTTGAGTATAAAAGACTCTCTTGTAGAGTCAAACCTTTCAGCCTCCATCTTGGGCTTCGTACGAGATACAAACACTCTCTTTTTTAGTATAAAAGACTCTCTAGTTGAGTCAAAACTTTTAGACTCCATCTCGGGCATCGTACGAGATACAAAACCACTCTCTTATTGAGTATAGAAGACTCTCTTGTTAAGTCAAACACCTTTAGCCTCCGTCTTGGGCTTCGTACAAGACACATATAAAAGCACTCTCTTGTTGAGTCAACCCTTTTAGCCTCTCTCTCGGGCTTCGTACGAGACACATAAAAACACCCTCTTGTTGGGCCAAAAGCCTCCTCTTAGGCTTAGTATAAGGAAAACCCCTGTTGAGTCAATCAACCTTTTAACATCAAAATTTGTACCTTGTTCACAGTATACAAACATCAACAACTCCTTTTCCCCCCATCTAATTGCTGTAAGCAGCAATCCTCTAAATTATTTACATCAACGCCACTGTCCCTCTTTTAGCATGAGAAATTCCTAAGGAAAGATGACATTGCTCTAAACTGAGTTAAAGTCTTCTCCTTCAGGTTAAAATCCCCTATAAAGGAAATTATGGCATTGTTGGATTCATATATCCCAGTTAAAGTAATTCTCCTTTATAATCAATCACCCTAACGGTTGTGACAAACAGACCAAATACCCCCCTTTAGAGATGACAAATTCTCTCTAAAGTCAAACACATTCAGCTTCACATCTTGGGCTTTGAACAAGATACAAACACGTTTATCTTCACATCTTGGGCTTTGAACAAGATACAAACACCTTTAGCTTCACGTCTTGGGCTTTGAACAAGACACCAAAACAACTTTTTTTTCCTCCCATAGAATAGGTCTGATTTCCCTGTTTCGTTAAACGGGAATACGTAGGCATAAGATTGAAGAATCTTAGCGAGCACACTAATCAAAAAACCCAAAATCCCGTACCTTCATACATCAATCGAAAAGCATCAGTCCTAACATCTCACAAATGATCCAGACACTGTGTTCTTAACAAAATAAGCAGAGAGAGGCCCACAATCTAAACTGCATCTGTAAACCAACAGTCATTTGTTTAAACTCAGTATGCAAGCAGGGTTAATTGGAGACATCTATTTCCCTTCCTTCATCAGCTTCAATAGGATAAAAAATGAACGACATGTAGTACCCCAGAGCGACAGTGCTTAAGAACCACGTCCAAAATCGCTCGCTACAGTGAGGCTTTCTATGGGGATTTTTCCTTAATCCGGGAAAGCGAAGATATCATCTTCAATGGTAAAGAGTGACGTTTCTCGAAGGTTTTATGGTCTTTCAGAGGTTCAAGTTATCAAAGTGGTCAAGGTCCAACTTCATCCCAAAAATAAACTGGGGATAAATTGTTCAGACAAAACATTTCCTGACGAGGAAAAAGCTGACAACTCGATCGAGAGGACTTTTATCACTTGGGGATAAGACTGACCAGAGTGATGGTGATGCAACATAAATATGAGTATAAATCAATAATGCATGATGTATGTATGTTTATGCTGACAAAACTGACGCGACATACATACTAATGGATGAACACGACTGGATACTCGGCCACTACAAGGGACGAAGAAATACCACTGGTTCATGAGAGCAATTCTACCTTGCTTAGGAGAGATAATCCTTGTGGGGAACAACCGTTGGTCGGGCTTAGGCGACAAGAACTCTGCCGGGGGTGTCGGACGGAATATTCGCATCTGACACCGTTGATCCTTTATTCAGGCATACTGGTTTAGAAGGAGTACTTTGATTCTGCACTTTGAGGTTCAAACACCTTTGGAGAAGCAATCGACGTTCTTTCGATGTTCAACAGTCAAAAGAATTTCCATCTTTATTTTAAAAGCAACATAAAAGTTTGACAAGTAAAATTCATTTTTGTTTTATTTCAAGAATCGTTGATCATGTTAAAACGTCGTTCTGTAAAGCTAAAACAAATAAGAATTGCAAACAAAAGCACAAGGGCTCAAATTTTATTGATAGAATAGAAATCAGCCAGACACGTGATTCCATAAAGTATTTACAAAGTTAGAAAATGATAATTTAAGGGAAAAGGGCTACATTGAAACATAACGACCGCTACCCTTCTACCAACTTTGAATTCTGGGCATCCTGAGCTTCTATCGAAGATGACCTTGACTGGAATTTTTCTTGATGGATGGCGTGACTGCTACTGGGGAATTTGCCCCTGTTGGACGTAGTTACTTGCCATTATCCCTAACTTTTGCCTGGATTGTACTTTGAGATTTCCAATCCACTGGGATGATTTTTGCTTATGTCTCTAATTTTTTCCTGGACCGCCCTTATGGGTTTTCAATCCACCGAGACGTTTTTTTTTCTTCTTTTTTTTATTTAGGCGAAGTATTTCTTGACTACATCAACATTCGTGGGGTAGGCAAATTCTTCTCCATCCATGGTTGCAAGTTTCAAGGCACCGCCTGAGAAAGCTTTCTTGACCACATAGGGGCCGTCATAATTCGGAGTTCACTTGCCCCGAGAGTTAGTGAGAAATGATTGTATCTTCTTGAGCACAAGGTCTTCTTTTCTGAATACGTGAGGTTGGACCTTTTTGTCAAACACCTTCTTCATTCTCTGTTTATACAACTGACCGTGGCATAGTGCCGTTATTCTCTTTTCTTCGATCAGATTCAGTTCATCGTGCTGACTTTGACACCATTCAGCCTCTCTTAGCTTGGCTTCCATCAATACCCGGATTGATGGGATCTCTACTTCTATGGGAAGCACTGCCTCCATGCCATATACTAGAGAGAAAGGGGTTTCCCCTTTTGAAGTGCGGAAAGATGTGTGATAACCGTGAAGAGCATAAGGTAGCATCTCGTGCCAGTCTTTATAGGTTACAACCATCTTTTGAACAATCTTCTTGATGTTCTTGTTAGCCGCTTCTACCACTCTGTTCATCTTGGGTCGGTAGTGAGATGAGTTATGGTGTTCGATCTTGAACTTAGCGCATAACTTTGTCATCAACTTGTTGTTCAAGTTGGATCCATTATCCTTAATGATCTGGCTTGGAACACCATAACGGCAGATGAGATCCTTGACCAGGTCGTGTTGTGTATGATGCTTGTCTAGCTCTCTACACTGTACAATCTTTCCTGCTGCCACAGTCCAGTCCGTGCTTACCCTTATCCGACTACTTAACTTGGCATAAAATATATTTGGCATGTACATAAGCCCCCCGAGTAATATATCCGTTTATAAGGGTGTAGTACTCGGTAGTAACATGAGCCCGGATATATTTGCTAGGTGCCGATGACTTTAATACGTGTCAAAAATCTTCGAACGGTCGTGCCCCCTAATCTTCCCTAGCGTTATGATGACTTTAATACATCATGAGTGGCTATTCTCTAGCCATATTTTCGAACGTTGGGCTTCTATTAAAGCCAGTCTTCTCTTTCCTTCACTCCTACGTTCTTCTTTAAACGAATTTGATTTCATCTCTAAGTGTTCTTTACTTCAGGTATTTTCTCCTTTCCCTCTTGATTTTCCTCTATTTTCTTTTTAACATAAAATGGTAGTTCTTAGGGAATGTGATAATGAGGGTAAGGTTATTCATAAGAGTGACGAGGAGAGAAAAAGACTATGGGAAGAAAACATACAAGAGATGGTGGATTTTGTAGGGGTAGAAGAGTATAGGCGAGTAATGGATAAGTTTTATAATGAGATTCTCACTTCTGAAAGTGACTTTTACTCTGACTCTTCAGGTTCTGTAAAAATTCTAATAGAGACTACTGCTCCCTTTGATTCTGAGGTTATGAACCATAAGAATAGTACTGCTGACGACCTGGAAATTGCTAAAATTTGATCCCTGAGGATTATATCCTCTACTGGTTTGGAATATGACGTTATTTTGGAACCGTGCGACCCAAAGGAAAGAGTATGTATACTCCGGCCAAAAGATGTTTTTGAAGAATTTTTCTACTTTTATTCTAGTATTATGGAGGATTTCAACATCCGTATCCCTTTTTCCGATTTGGAAGTGGACGTGTTGAAGAACGTCAATATAGCACCTTCCCAACTCCGTCCCAACAGTTGGGGGTTTATAATGGCCTTTGAGAGGGTTTGTGAGGTTTTAGATATTGTTCCGACCATAGGTTTATTCTTTTCCTTCTTGGAGGTAAAAGGAATTGCTAACCGGAGCTGGGTTCAAATTAGTGGAATGCCCGACCGAAGTTTCCTTCAGGCATACACCTCGATTACAAGAATTATAAAGATCGTTTTTTGAGAGTTCGCTGTGGGTCGAGATGTCCACAGGTGTTATATGCCTTAGATGGGCATCCACGCTTTCCTCACTACTAAACCAAAGATCCTTTATCAATCACTGGATTTAACTATGATAAACTAGATGATTTGGAACTCCAGTCCCTGGCCATTCTTGATTCATTCCGTATCATGAGGATTAAGGAATTGTTGCCCTTAGATGACGACTGACTCCTTGCCTTTTTGGGTAATCATTATTTTTCATTTTAAATATTCCTCATCTTCCTTTTTATTCTAACCCCATGTTGTTTGTTTATAGACAAGATGACTGATCTATATGTAGCCGAGCAAAAGAAATTAATGCAAGAAGCTCGGGAAGCCTGGAGAGAAATTGGGGGCGCGTCTGCATCTAAGTCCAACTTAGGTGGATTAGAAGTTCAGGCACCAAAACAGCCCAAGGGTACGAGCACTAAAACCACCCTGAGCAAGGCCGATCCCCAACCTCTCATTTTACCTGCTCAAGACGAGGTTTCTCAAGGTGACCCGAAGAAGCTGAAGGTTCAAATGAATGAGGATATTCATCAAGCTAAAATGGAGATTAACTCCCTCATGAGAGGCCCAGGGGAGAATTCCGCGTCTGGGGAATTCAAGTTTTGGTCCAATGACTTTGATGGTTTCAGATATCTGCGTGATCATCTCAATGCTACTGAGGACGTTAATAAAGTTAAATCCATTGGTCAGTAGAAAATCACTCAGAATCTTATTTCTTATCTGATGAGGTGTACTATTCACGCTCGTGGCTTGTTTGAATTATCTGATGACTCTAAAAAGCTTGAGTTAAAATTTAAGGATGAAGTCGCTCAGTTGAGGAGTTCCCAGGAATCTCAGTCTAACAAGCTTTCCAGCTAGGAGAAGGATTTGGCTAACACGAGGAAGGAAAAAGAGACTTTTGAGTTTGTCCATAAGTCAGCCTTAGCCAAACTTACTGACCAGTTGAAGATATCCGGGGCCTCTAATGCCGAACTCTTATCATCCAATAGCGATCTTAAAGAAGCTACGAAGAAAGCTCAGATCGATATTTTGTCTGCTGGTGATGAAGTTCTCTGTCTCCATCCTAGTTTGGATTTGTCGGAGATGGATTACTTCAAGGTGGTGCATGATGGCCGTCTTTTAGATCTTGGCGAGATGGAGAAGGATAGTCCGGAGAAGTTTCAAGGCCCGATCAATGATGCTGACAAAAATGTGAACCCGACCCTAAATGATGCTGCCAATGATACTTCAGATGCCACTTAATCTTGTTGTTCTTTTTTTTTAGTTAGTCACCCTTCTGGATGCACTTTTTCATTTTGGCAAGGGAGTGTGTTATTGTCCCCCCTCATGCTCATGACTTCTTAGCCTTCGGGTTTTGTAACGTACAATTTTTGGCTACTATTTTTATTTCTGTTTATCGTGTTTCATTTCTTTACAAAATAATCCCGTACATATATCCAGCCCCTCAGGCAATAAGTTAGATTAACTTAAGGTGTCCGATTATAGATTGTCGGGTATTATTTTTACAGTGATTGTGCTTGGTTTCCATGACTTTCCAGATAACTTATTGTGAAGCTAATTATTAAGGAGCCTTTAGTCATCTTGTATGTATAGTCTTTTTTGGAGTCTTGGATTCGTGTAGGCTTAGGCGCCGATTATTGTATGGACTCGGGCGCCCCTTTAACAGAGATTTGCTCCTTTCGTATTGGCAGTTTGCCATGTATGACTTTTTGCTTACAAGCCCCAAGTATCTTTTGACGTGTTTTGGGCTTAGATGTTTCATCATCTTTATGTTAGATTGTCCGGCTTGTGTGCACGGAGCTATTAGACATGTTTGTTCAACCCGTGTACGCGGAGCGTTTATGAGCGACCTATGTACGTGGAGCCAGTCAACACGTTAATAGGAGTTTTAATTAACCCGTCCATGGGCGACCTATGTATGCTGAGCAAGTCGACACATTTATAGGAGTTTAATCAACCCATTCATGGGCGACCTATGTACGCGGAGCAAGTAAACACATTTATAGGAGTTTAATCAACCCGTTTGTGGGAGAATTATGTACGCGGAGCAAGCCAACACATTTATAGGAGTTTAATCAACCCGTTCATGGGTGACCTATATACGCGGAGCAAGTCGACCCATTTATAGGAGTTTAATCAACCCATTTATGGGCGACCTATGTACGCGGAGCAAGTCGACACATTTATAGGAGTTTAATAAACCTGTTCATGGGAGACCTATGTATGCTGAGAAAGTCAACACGTTTATAGGAGTTTTCTGAGTTATAACTCATCACCTCCAGCCGAATACCTATAAACCAGACATAAGAAATTTTTTAAGTCCAGGTGCCTCGTTAAAAACCCTTTCCCTTGCAAGGGAAAAGAGTGCAATATGAATCCTTTATTCATTATTGGATTACATAAGATTTAGCTGAATTACAACCTAAGATTGGATACATTCCATGTCCTAGGTATTTCTATCCCTTCTAATGTTTCCAGCTTGTACGCTCCGTTATTTAGCTTCCGAATTACCCTGAATGGGCCTTCTTAATTGGGTGCGATCTTTCCTTTGTTTTTTGGGTCTGTGATTTTCTTCAAGACCAGGTCCCCTTCTTGGAATTCCCTTTGTCATACTTTCAGGTTTTACCTTCTTGCTAACCTTTGTTTTGTAGCAGCTTCTTTGAACTGAGCTATCTTTCTGACTTTGTCTATTTGATCAGCCGAGATGTTCAAATTCTCCATGTTGGTGATTTCATCAAAGTGTTCACGCCTCCAAGTCGGAGTGTTAATTTCCACCGGTATTATTGCATCAGCTCCATATACCATCCTGAAGGGTGTTTCATTAGTGGTAGAATGTGGTGTTATGTGGTATGACCACAAAATTTCTGGCAAGTACTCGACCCACATTTCTTTTGCTTCCTCTAGCATCTTTTTTATTCCACCTAAGATAACCTTGTTGGCGTCATCTGTTTGGCCATTGGTTTGTGGGTGTTCTACCGACGTGAACCTGTTCTGTATTCCATAATCCTTACAAAAGTCTACAAGTGAAGTGCTTGTAAATTGAGCTCCATTGTCTGAGACTATGGCTCCTGGAAAACCAAATCGGCATATGATGTTCCTCCAATAAAACTTGCGAACCTTCTCGACAGAGATCCCAACAACAGCCTCGGCTTCCACCCATTTTGTAAAATGATTGACGGCAACAATTAGGAACTTGAGTTGTCCTGAAGCAACTGGAAATGGCCCTAGGATGTCTGCTCCCCACTGATAAAACGGCCATGGGGATGTAATCAGATGGAGCGACTCGGCTGGTAAGTGTTTGAATGGAGCGAATACTTGGCACTTTTCACACTTGCTAACGTATTCGATGCAATCTCGCATCATATGTGGCTAGTAGTACCCGACTCTTAGGATCTTTCCGGGTAGTGGCTACCATAAGCTCCTTCGTGGACTTTTTTGATTACCAGTTCCATCTCAGACTCTGATTCACATCTGAGCATAGGTGTCGACTTGCCCATCTTATACAACGTGTCCGAGATTATGATATACCGGGAAGCTATCCTTTTAATCCTCCAGGCTTCATTGACGTCTTCGGGTAATACTTCCTGAGTCAAGTAGCTGATAATGGGTCTCATCCACCCTTGGACATTCTCTATGGTTAACACTTCTTCTGATTGAATACTGGGTGCTTCGAGAACTTCCTGAATTACGGTCTTATTCATTACTAAATTTTTTGAGCTGGCTAGTCGGGCTAGGAGGTCGACCCGAGCATTATCTTCTCTTGGGATGTGGACAACTTCAAATTCTGAGAAAGCTTTGGATACCCCTGAAGCTTTCTGAAGGTACTTTATCAGGGTGGAATCCTTTGTCTGGTACTCATTTTTCATTTGTCCGACCACCAGCTAGGAATCAGTTTTCACCAGCAGGTGTGTTACTTCGACTTCTCTTGCCAATTTCGTTTCGACAATCAAGGCTTCGTACTCTGCCTGATTGTTACTAGCCTGAAAATTGAAACATAAAGAGTACTCTAATGTTAGATCTTCGGGTCATTCCAAAATGATTTCGGATCCACTTCCCTTGAGATTTATTTAAAGATCCATCCACATAAAGGATCCATTGGTTTGAGATTTCTTCTCTAGCCGGTGCACTTAATTCAACCACAAAATCGGACAGTGTCTGCGACTTAATACCGGTCCTGGGTACAAAGTTGATGTTGTACTCGAAAAGCTCTATTGCCCACTTGACCATCCGTCCTGCCAAGTCGGGCTTTCTCAATATTTGTTTGATTGGGTAGTTCGTCTTTATTGTGATGGGGTGAACTTGAAAATAATGTCTCAACTTTCAGGTTGAGATGAACACTACCAGCTCTAAACGTTCAATCTTCTGGAACCTTAGCTCTGCTCCTTTTAGAACTTTGCTGATAAATTATACAATTCGCTCCCCGTCTTCTCCATCTTGTACCAAAATCGAGCTCAGGGCTTTATCTGTGACCGACAAGTATAGGACTAAAGGTTTATTTTCTTTGGGCCTTACTAGGATAAGAGGCGAGGATAAGAAACACTTTACTTCTTGGAAAGTTTCTTCATAGACCTCTGTCCATTCAAACTCCTTAGATTTCCTTATGGCTGCAAAGAAATGTATTGACTTGTCTCCTACACATGATTGAAATCGTGACAATGCAGCCAACCTCCCTGTCACCTGTTGGGCCTCTTTTTTCATGGTTAGATTCTCATGAATATTATCGCATGGCATTTGCTCGGGTTTGCTTCTATTCCTCAGTTGGTGAGCATGAATCTGAGGAACTTCCTGACTTGTACTCCAAAGGTACACTTGTCCGGGTTCAGTCTCATGTTGTAGCTTCTAATGGATGCGAAGATTTCAGTTAGATCCTTCACATGTGACTGGTTTTGACTCGTCTTGATCACCATGTCATCTACATAGACCTCCAGATTCCTCCTTATCTGAGTAGCAAATTCCTTATCCATTAACCTCTGGTAAGTAGCCCCAACATTTTTAAGTTCGAAAGGCAAGACCTCATAGTAGTAATTGCTCTGATGGGTCATGAAAGCAGTTTTTGGTGCGTATATTGGATTCATGTGGATCTGGTTGTATCCGGAGTATGGATCCATGAAATTGAGTACACGAAAACCTGATGTAGCATCTATTAGTCGGTCAATATTTGGCAGTGGATACGGATCTTTAGGACATGCTTTGTTGAGGTCCGTAAAGTCCACACACATTCGCCATTTTCCAGATTTATTTTTTACCATCACAACATTGGATAACCAGGTCAGATACTTGATCTCCATGATGAACCCGACCTGTAATAACTTCTCGACTTCTTCTGCAATTGCCTTTCTCTTTTCATCGCCACCATTTCTTTTCCTTTGAGAGACTGACTTGATATCTGGATCGATTGCCAAATGATGGTACATGAAATTGGGATCTATCCCTGGCATATCTGAAGGTTTCAATGTGATAAGGTCCACGTTGTCCTTTGTCCTTTAGCACCTGGGCGATCTTTTTCTCTTCTTCCGGGGACAAGTTGACTCCGATGTGTGTAACATGGGATGGTAGATGCCTAATTTGAACTTGCTTTGTTTCTTCACTAGACACTATATTATCTTCAACTGAATCATCACGTAGGTCTATGTCGACCAAATGGACTTTGAGGGAATTCTTGGGATCTGCTTCTCTTGCGGGCTCTTTTCTTTTCAATTTCAAGCTGTCCTTATAACACTTTCTCGCTAGCCACTAGTCGCCTTTGACAATTCCAACTCGGCCATCTCCAAGTGGGAATTTCATTGTTAGATATAGAGTTGAAAGTGAAGCTTCCAGGGAGTTAAATGATTGCCGACCTATAATGATGTTATAGGGTGAAGCAGCATTGACTATCAAGTATCTTACTCGAACAATCTTCGCATTTTCCGTGTTACCAAAGGTAGTCGGCAATGCTAGATGTCAGAGCACCTGAACCTGTTCACCCGAGAATTCTACTAAACTGCCTTTGAATGGTAGCAACTCGGTTGCGTCAAGCCCCATTCCTCTGAATGCATCCCAATATAATAGGTCGGCTGAGCTTCCAGGGTCTATTAGTACCCTCTTCACGCTCCAATCTCTTATCTGTACTTTGATAACCATAGGGTCATTCTCATGAGCCAAGACTCATATGGCGTCTTGTTTGGAGAATGTTACAGCATCTAAGTTGCCCTTCGGTTTCTCTGGGGATTTCTGGTTGATATGCATAACTGTTCTAGCATATCTCTTTCTAGCTGAACTTGTCTCTCCACCACCAGCAAACCCCCCAACAATGGCGTTTAGGGTGTGCCGAGCAGCCTTCATCTCGTGACCCTCTTCGGCATCTGAACTTTTCTTCCGGGATGACTTTTTTGTTCCCTGATCATCTTAGCGAGGACTTCTTTTGTTATTTTGTGGTCAAGAATCCTTTACGTACGCTAAGAGGTATCCTCTCTGTATTTGAGCTTCAATTTCCTTTTTCAGTTGCTGACAGTCCTTGGTGTGAAGTCCCCGTACTCGGTGGTAATTACACCAAGCCTCAGTTTGTCTTCCCATGATTGTGTTGGCTCTTTTGGGGCGATGAAGCTCTGGTAACAGATTCATGTGGCCGAATTCTTTAAAGATATCTTCCCTGCATGTATTTAGCAGGGTGAGTTCTCTGTCTGGTTCATACGGCTGTCTATATGGTCTAGGAGCATGTCGCTCACGCGCAGTTCCCCGTGGATGCTCCTTCCTCCTGTTTGACGCCTCTTCTTTGCTCTTTGTCTTTTCATTGCTGTCCCGGGCTCTTTTCTCTTAGTTACTTTCTTCTCCTTTGATGTAACATTCAGCCCGGGTAGTGATCTAGTCCATGATGATAGCCGGCTTCTGAGCCAATGACTCATTAAATTGTCTGACTTGTAATCCATGATGAAAAACCCTTACAAATAGCTCCTGATTTGGATGAGATACTTTGAGGGTTTCCTCATTGAATCGAGCCAGGTACTCACGTAGTGATTCCGCTTGCTTCTGTCGAACACTGAGCAATGCATTCGTGGACACCTTTCGGCGTTTGCTTGCCGAGAAGTGTTGCACTAGCTTCTTAGTTAGGTCCTGGTAGCTTATGATGGAGAGCCGAGGAAGGCTCTTGTACCATTTTAGGGCTACATCCTTCAAGGTTCCGGCCATGAGTTTGCACTTCAGTGAGTCAGAAGGGGCAACTATGGCCATCTGATTGTTAATGGCAATGACATGCTCCTGAGGGTCTGTCTTCCCATCATAAGAAGTTAATGATGGTGCTTTGAAGTTTTCGGGTACGTGGTCGTCCCAAATCTCTTGAGAGAGAGGTTGAGGTTCGAGAACTTCCTCATCACTATCACCGTCAGCTTGAATTTGCAGCTGCAACACTTGTATGCTGTCTTGCAGCATTTTATTCTGTTGTCTCATGGTCTCCATTATAGCTAGTAGTTGAGCCATGTCTGGAGGATCCCCGTCAGAAGACATGTCGTTAGTGAGAGGTGTGGCCTGGGAAAGTTTTACCTAGGCCCCACGGTGGGCGCCAAATGTTCTAGCAAAAAATGGTTAGACCACAAAAAGTGTTAGTTCTCCTTATTCTGGACAAGGAGAGCTACGCTGTCTATACTATAGAGTATGTTTGGGGATTTGAGAGCTATACATGTGTTGTATATTTCCTCAAGATGGATGTGTCTTGCTTAACCCTCACGTGGGAGCCCCTTTTATAGCCTTCTTCTACCTTCATTTAAGCCATGCCATTAAGAGAAGTCTCTTGGCCTTCTGACATTGCATGACCATCATTGCTGTAACTCTTCCTCATGAATGCACGCTTTGAAGACAGGATAACGCCTGCATTGATGCGCCGCCACCGTTACAACTTTTAGAATGACGCTTGTTAAGTTCATGACCGACATCCGTGTCGGGGTGGTGGGGTATAGTACCCGGCCTTGTAAGAACTCGACTGATGGAAGTCGGGCTCCTTGACCGGGTCGGGTTGTGTATGATGCTTGTCTAGCTCTCTACATTATACAATCTTTCCTGCTACCATAGTCCAGTCCGTGTTTACCCATATATATATATATATATATATATATATATATATATATATATATATAAACAAATAATATCACAATGATCTTTAACTCAAACATTGTTATAAGTAGCACACGCTATCCAGAATAATAAAAGGCAAGAATGACGTTGTTGAGATGCGAACCCTAGACCTATAAATTATTTTACAATGGTTGTTTGACTTAACCGTTGTTATAAGTAGCGCGCTACCTAACTTATAACCATGGTCGCTCGCCCATTGTGGAAACCAGCATACGTATAAGCACACGCTACCTAACAATGGACGTGAAACCGTCATTGTATGTGTTTTGCAACCAACATTATATGCGTTTTCTATAGTAGTGGTGGTAGAGAAAAGTATAGGCGGTGTTTTTCGATGATTTGGCATGCAATGGTGTAAAATATCTAGATGGTGCGTAATGATAAGTTGTTTATCGGATCATCAACAAACGTGAAATAGGTGGTTGATAAGAGTATTTTTGTGGGTTTGACTTGGTTTCTTAATAGATCATCATCAACTTCACCCTCCTTCTCCAACTGGCTTTAGAACCCTATCACGTGTCTTACCCAATAACGCATCAAGAGTTTCGACCTTCTCTAGAAGAATATATGATTTTTGATGTTGCTAGTGGTTTTTTGTTTTGTCGATGGTGAGTCTGATGGTTAGAAACCTAATTAAAGATTTGTTATTTTATTCTTTTTTTGCGTCCCTTGTAGGAGATTTGTTAGAATTCTTTCTTTTGGGTGTTCCTTTTTCCCAGTTTTGCCTTTTGTATTTTTAGTATTTTGCTTGGCACGTCATGTGCCACAACCATTAGACTTTGGTTGGTGTATGGCTGGATATATATATATATATATAAATTGTAATCAGGAGCAAAAACTGTCATTCATTTCTTCACCAAGCTCGACAGAGTTACAATATTATTTATTTCCTCCCTCTTTTACGAAATTACAATTATTAGCTTGAGAAGGATTGAGTCAAACAGTTATACACGATTGAGTTTATTTGGTACCGAAGTTAATTTAATTAATAAATCCAAAATTTGTTAAAAGTATATAGTTATTGTAAGTACTATATATTTGCTCACAATATTTTTTTTACTTATGGTGATTCGATGATTGTACGTCTAATAATTTAAAATGTTAAATTTATTTTGACTACTTATCACTATTAGTTTTTACTAACATTGTTGATACACATGTTGATGTTAATGAAAAAGGATTAATATTCATTATAATTTTAGAGAGTTCTGAATTCTAATGTTCATAATTTTTAAATATATTACAGTATAAATTAAAAATATTAGAATATATTTTAAAAATAGGAAATTATTTTTAGCATTTTCACAAATAAATTAAGATGATCTACTAATTTCTTTTAATATTTGATATTAGTTTATGAAATCATAAGTATAAATATTATTATTGCAAATAAATTTATATATTAGAATTATAATATATATCTAACACATTCACAAATGTGCTTTACGCACTTTGGTTTTTTAGGAACCATACAAATACTTTTTGGCTTAAACTCCTAGCTTTAGGGCTAGGGGCCTTGGTATCCGTCTGTCTTCTCCATCGTCCTTCTTCCCTTTGTTCGGCGTGTCTTTCTTGTTGGAGCTTCTTTTTGTCATGGCTTGGACTAATGTTTCTCGTAAGAAACCAAACAAAGGTGCTTCCCGCTTATCTGTATGGAAAGAAAACAGTGGTTACGGAGCGGCTGCCGGTGAACCACTTACTTCATTCTTCATTTCAGACTTCGAAGGCCAAAGTTTACCCCATTTGGACCATAATCCTTTCGACCATGGCTGCCAAATTATTATCTGCTGCCACGTCATGACGTTAAACCTGTTGTATAACTTTGTCAGCATATTTATGCCATTTCATTAGTGTAACTTATACCAAATAGAACAAAACTCAATTTCCATTACCATTTCACAACATGATCCATCATGCATCATTTAACCAAAGTAGATGTGATAATACACATAGAAATAAAGCAAAGTTATGAAGATGACTATGGAGTTAAGCCTTCTGGTATTTTTGGCTTAAACTCCTAGCTTTAGGGCTAGGGGCCTTGGTATCCGTCTGTCTTCTCCATCGTCCTTCTTCCCTTTGTTCGGCGTGTCTTTCTTGTTGGAGCTTCTTTTTGTTATGGCTTGGACTAATGTTTCTCGTAAGAAACCAAACAAAGGTGCTTCCCGCTTATCTGTATGGAAAGAAAATGGTGGTTACGGAGCGGCTGCCAGTGAACCACTTACTTCATTCTTCATTTCAGACTTCCCAGATAAATTTCAAGCTAAGGAGCTCTTTGAGGTTTTCAAAGTTTATGGAGTCATATCGGAGGTCTTCATTCCTAGCAGAAGAGACAAAAGAGGTATGAGGTTCGGTTTTGCCCGGTTCAGGAAAGTCCATGATCCGCGTATCTTGGTTGTCAAGCTTGACAGCATCTTCCTTCATGGGAGGAAACTGCATGCTAACGTGCCGAGATTCCTGAAGGATTTACCGGTCAGAAGGAAAAGGTCTCATCAGAATCAAACCAAGACATTGCAAAAAGACCCAGCTTTCCTTGATAACCCTATTTCTCCTAATATTTCTTTCGCTCAAATGGTCAAGAAAAGTTCACCTGGCAAGGTTATCGTTCCCCCGAGGATTAGCTTTGGCTTTCTGGATGTGAAAAGATTTGAAGGAGCCTATGTCGGTGTGGTTCTTGAAGAGATTAACCCCTTCTCTATCCAACAAGCTTTTTCTGAGGAAGGATTCTTTGACGTCCTGGTCACACCTCTTGGTGCTGGATTATGTCTCCTCGAATCTAAAAAGATCGGTGTTATTCCTCAACTCATTGAGCAATCGCAGCGTTGGTGTGAAAGATGGTTTTCTGAGATTAAACCTTGGAGTATTGAGATTGTTGATAAACAGAGATTGGTGTGGATCAGATGTCTTGGTCTACCTTGTTTTTCCTGGAATCTGGAAGTGTTCAGTGGTTTAGCTAAGATGTTCGGGTCCTTGGTTAAAAGTGATGAAGCTACAAAGAGCAACTTTAGCTTCATTGAGGCTCATTTTCTCATTAAAACTACTTGGAGCTGCATTTTTAATGAGGAGATAGTTGTTGTTATCAACGGCACTGAGTTTCCCATTACCTTGACGGAGGTCAATATGGATCCTGGTGCTTTTGTATTTCCGGTAGGTGATGGTGGGGACGAAGACCTACTGGGTTCCTCGGACGGAGTGAGCAACGATAGTGACAACTCCTGGTCTGACGAAGAGGATGAAGAGGATGATGGGTCTTGTACTCTGTACCCTACAGAGGACCCTAGCAATAACGTTGTTGATGTTTCTTGTGAAGCCGCAGGAAGTTGTACAGGTTTATCTCCCCCCTTTGTTCGTGATTCGTTGGATAACGAGGTCGCAAGTGTGAGTCTCGAGGAGAATAGGGAGGCTGAGTGTCAGGTAAAGGTCAACACTAATACTAGCCTGGAGACTGCATTGATTGACGTGACTCCCTCCAAGGATATACTTTTAGATGATATAACTAAAGGTTTATCTGATCTCATTTCCAACGAGGTAGAAGTGGGCCCTAAACTTTTTCAATATGTTAAAACTGGGTCGGACCGTTTAGATGAAATAGTTCAACAAGAATCGGACCCTATTTCATCTTTCAATTTTGTTAAGGATGGTTGCGAAGTAGGGCACAAAGACAAAAAGAAAAAGCCCCTTTCTGACATTTACAAACTTCAACTCCCTTTTTCGCCGACCTTTTACTCCTCGCTCATTAATTCTGCCTCTTCCAAGAGAACCATTCCTAAGTCCTCAAGATTCCGGTCGAAGGGTTCTCTGAAGAAGTCCTCTCATTTTCGTCCTACTGTGGATGTTGTTGAGCCTCCGGTGGTTGCGGAAAGTTCCTACTCGATCGATGAATCTGATATTTGTAGAGGAAATTCCAGATGCAGGAAGGATTTAGAAAATGTACCTCGCAAAGTCCTTGAATCTGTCAAACTCCTTGGTATTGAAGCTGACAAAGATGAGGAAGCCTTTGAACATGTTATAAGGGATTTGGAAAACCGTGATAGATCTCAATTCTCCAATCAGCAGGTTGTTGGCAACAGTGGAAAATGATTTTTGTATCTTATAATGTTCGAGGGTGCAACTTACCTATCAAAAGAAGAAGGATTCGCAATTCCCTTTCAAAAGGTAACGTTGATTTGTGTCTTATTCAAGAGATCAAAATATCTGTCATGAAAGATTCGCTAGTCAAAAGTATTTGGGGAAATTCGGACTTTCAATGGTCTGCTAGTGGTTCTGAGGGAGCTTCAGGAGGCATCTTGACTGTCTGGAGAAAAGGGTTGTTTAATCCTGTTTACTCTGTTAAAGGTAAAGGTTTTATCTGTTCTATTTTCGAATGGAAGGATTCCCCCCTGTTCGTGGTAAACATCTATTCTCCTTGTGGGCTTTCTGATAAACGTAAATTGTGGAGGGATATCATTAAATTTAAAAGTCTCAATCCGGTCGGTAGATGGATTATAGCAGGCGATTTCAACTCTGTTAAATTACCTGAAGAGAGGAAGGGTAGGAGTGCCTCTTCCCTTGTTGACTGTATGGAATTTAGTGCTTTTATAGATTCTTTGGGTCTGGTTGATCTACCGTTTGTTGGCAATCGTTTTACCTGGTTTAACTCTAACGGTACGTGCTGCAGTAAACAGGACAGATTTTTAATTGATGAATCTCTTTTAGATTGTTGGAATTTTAAGGCCCAATCTGTTAGTAAACGCGACATTTCGGATCATCGGTCGGTTTGGATTAAATCCAATAATTTCAATTCGGGACCAAAACTGTTTCGGTTCTTTAACTGTTGGCTGTATCATAAGGATTTCTTGCCGTTCTTACGGGAATCTTGGCCTTTACTGAATTTCCAAGGCTCTCCTTCTTATATTTTTAAAGAGAAACTTAGTGCCCTTAAAGACCTGTTGAAAGGGTGGAACAAATCTGTCTTTGGCTGGCTTGATCTTAAAATAGAAAACAACTTGGATAACATCAATGAATTAGATGAGTTTATGGAAGAGAGAATGGACGGTTTGTCTGTAGAAGAGATCTCTTTGAGAGGAAAGGTCCAAGAGGAGCTTTGGAGTAATCTACGATTCCGGGAGAGATTGATTTTTCAAAAATCTAGAACCAAATGGTTGAAAGGCGGAGATGCTAATAGTCAATTCTTTCATGCTGCGATGAAGACTAGGAACAGAATGAATCATATTTCTGGTGTGGGTTCGAACAGCAATGTTATTGAGGATCCTGCTTTACTGAAAGAGGCTGCATTTGATTTCTTTAAAGATAAGTACAATAAAGCTAGTTTTACTAGACCTGCCTTGAATCTGTCCAATATCAAGCACTTGTGTGAGGCGGATAAAATCATCCTGGAGGCTCCCTTTTCGCGAGAAGAAATTCGTGCAGCTGTCTTCGTTTGTGAGGGTGGTAAATCCCCTGGCCCGGACGGTTACTCTTTTAGATTCTTCAAGGAGTGCTGGGAAATTATTGGCCCTGATCTTGTGAGGTGTGTCGTTCATTTTTCTTCCACTGGTACGCTCCCGAAGGCTTTCACTTCCTCTTTTATTGCTTTGGTTCCTAAAGTGGATTGTCCCCAAAATTTTAGTCAGTTTCGGCCTATCTCTCTCGTTGGTTGCATATCTAAAATTATTTCCAAGGTTTTGTCTTCAAGGCTTTCCACTGTCATCTCTTGTTTGGTTTCTAATGCTCAAACGACGTTCATACCTGGGAGGAACCTTTTAGACGAAGTTTTATTAGCTAATGAGATCATAGATTCGGCTAGAAGAGATAAGCGTCAGTGTTTCCTTTTCAAAGTCGACTTTGCTCAAGCTTACGATTGTGTTGATTGGGACTTCTTGATCCATGTTCTAAGATCAATGAATTTCGGTCCTAACTGGATAAAATGGATAAAAGGGTCGGTGTGTACTTGCTACGCCCCGGTTCTGATAAATGGTAGTCCGACAAGAGATTTCAAGGTTTCTAGAGGATTAAAACAAGGCGATCCGCTTGCTCCCTTCCTCTTTGTTCTAGTAGCTGAAGCTTTGGCTTTGCTGGTCAAACGCGCTACTCGTCTTAATCTATACTCTGGTTACAATTTCTCTGAAGATGCTTCTATTGAGATTCTGCAATTTGCAGACGACACTCTATTGTTTTGCGATGGTGGTTACGCCAACTTGTGGGCTTTGAAGTCTATATTAAGAGGATTTGAAACGGTTTCGGGGCTCAAAATAAACTTTTCTAAAAGTTGCATATATGTTGTTGGTTTCGACCCTGTCTTCATTAATGCAGCAGAGAACTTCTTATGCTGCAGATCTGGAACTTTCCCTTTCAACTTTCTTGGCATAAGCATAGGCGGTAACCACAGAAGAATCTCTTATTGGAACCCTGTGTTGGCTTCATTCAAAGCTCGACTTAATTCTTGGGTCGGTAGGAACTTATCCATTGGCGGTAGGGTCACCTTGATAAACTCCGTCTTCGTGAACTTGCCTATTCACTATCTATCTTTTTACAAAGCCCCGTCGAAGGTAATTAAAAACATCATTGCGATCCAACGGAGATTTTTGTGGTCAGGTTCTGCGGATAAGAAAAGTATAGCTTGGATTAAATGGAATTATGTTTGTAAACCTGTTGAGAGGGGTGGTTTAGGAATTAAACATATAGGGCTGTTCAATAAAGCTCTCCTAACCAAATGGCTTTGGAAATTTTCGGTCGGTGGTGACGAAATCTGGAGGGTTTTCCTTACTTCCAGGTATGGCAATCTCAATTTGTTGGCTGCCCAATACGATACCGATATCCTCCCTGCTTCTGCCTCCTTATGGATGCGTGATATCCTCAATATTGGAAGGATAGGCCCCTTTTTCAACTTCCAGTCTAGCATTGCTCCTGTAATTGGTAACGGAGAAATTGTTCGTTTTTGGTACTCTTCTTGGTGCGGTCCGCAGTCGCTTAAAGATCGTTTTCCTGGTCTGTTCTAAGCTGCTGTTAACAAGAATGCTGTCGTCGCTTTCTACGGCCAGTGGAATCATGAAACGTGGAGTTGGTCTTTCCGTAATTGCTGGACGACAGGTACTGAGATCGATTTATCCTCTGTCTTAACGCTGCAGAACCTTGTTTCGGAAATACCGATCAAGCGTAATACGCCGGATAAGTGGGCTTGGATTTTGGATTCTAGCAAGACTTTTTCGGTTAGATCCTGTTATGCTCATCTTAGTGCAGTTCTTCCTAGTTTTTCATTCCAAGAATTGGAGGAGCTTTTCCTTAAGGTTGTTTGGAAAACTAAAGTTCCTCTTAAAGTTAAAATTTTTTGCTGAAGGTTGGCTTGCGATAGGCTCCCGACTCGTGATAATCTTGCTAACAAAGGTATTCTCGATTCTTCCCATGACAAAGTGTGCGTCTTTTGTTTCCATAACGACGAGAGTGCGGAGCACTTATTTTTGACTTGTCCTAAAACCCATCGGTTGTGGGATAAGATAGCCGATTGGCTAGGATTTTCTCCGGTAATCTCTTCCTCTATTACTACCTATGCTCTTCGCTGGTTTTTGGCCTTATTCGATAAAGGAAATGAGGATATGAGTTTTTTTGTGTGGATCATATCCACTTAGTGTATTTGGAATACTAGAAATAATATTATCTTTAATGACGTTGTTTGCGACGTCGATGAGATTTTCCATCAGATTTTTCTTCTATCTTGGAGATGGTTGGAATTAGGACGTAGGAGATGTAATCTTTATGATTGGATGAAACATCCTAGTGACCACTTGTAATTTTAGGTCGCTTTTGTCTTTCTTTTCTCCTTTCTATTTTGATTGGTTTTTTGTATCGGGTTGGAGAATCCCTGTTTCTCCATTTTAATACAAATTGCTTATAAAAAAAAAACAAATACTACTAGGACAATCTATATCGGAACTACATAGATACAAACCTGTCAAATATAAAAAAAAAAGAAAAAAGAATGTTAATAATAGAGAATGAAACATTGTAAGTAAAATAAAGAACAGAAATTTACAGAATAGACTTACAGTCTGTTGCAATGGTAAACAAGAAAAGAAAAATAGTTATAACATAAACATATTTGAAAGTTTTTTTCATATTTTTTTCTTGTTTGAATGAAAAAATAGAAAGTATTTTGATCACTTTATAATTTAAAAACCACTATTGTTTAAATTAAAATTATTTTGAAATATCTCTTAAGTGATTTAATGCATTTGTTATTTTCAATAAAATAGGTTTTAGTACTCACAGGATTGCAATGAATCATTCCTAAAATTAAAATGATTATTAAATGTCTCTTTGTTGTATCAATGTGTTGAAATTGTCTTTTAGCTCACTTAATTGATCAATTTACCATAATAAAGATATAACTTAAATATGTTAATGTTTATTAGAGTTTATTCATTTATACTAATGTTTCATTATTTTATTTCTTTTTTTTTTATATAGATATAGTTAAGAGTCCCACATCAGACAATATATGGCATAAACATGTGTTTATAAGTGGGGGGTAATCCTCACTCTACCGACCACAATTTCTTAACATGATATCAAGAGTCTCGTTTAAGATCCGATGTGCCACCTTCTATGGTTTCCGCTATCGGACCACCCACCATTTATTTCCACGCTGCAGTTGTCTAACCCTGAGCGTGAGGGGGTGTGTGAGACCATTCAAAGTCTCACATCGGCCATATATTAAAGTTTGGTAAGGTGAGGGTGTCACTCTATATAAATCCTTTATGAGTTTTATCTTTAGTCAATGTGAAACTTTAGGATCTTTCTAATAGATATGGTAAAATATAAAAAAAAGAAAATACTAGATAGGAATGCATGATACCTTAATGAAATAGTCATATACATTATTTAACTTGATTTATTACTCATTTTATGACAAGCTATATTTTAATTATGAAGTCTTATTCATAAATGTTCAGAAAATGATTTAGAGGTTAGTAACGTTTTTTGAATAAGCACTATTATAATTAAAACAACTTGGTTCTTCCTTAACCATTGTACTGCATTCCTTTAGCTGTGCTTTACTGTTTGGAGGTTGTTTTGATTTTACCTAGTAATGCTTAATAGAAATATGGAAGCTTCCATCTAATATTGGATTGGTACAAAAGAATTGGCTTGATTTGGATTATTAGATCAACATGAACACAAACTAATCAAATGGTGAATAAAGAAGATGGAGGGTGAGAGTATGTTTAAAAGCGAAAGAGGAGAAACTTAAGTCTACACAATGGGATAATGTAGGAGGATTGAGGCACAAAGACCATGAGGATAGAAGACCAAGAACATCCTTCTTTTTCACGGCATTACCAGAAAATTATGGAGCGAAAAGGAAATGTATGAGGAGTGTATCAGATACAATAGCATTGATGAAATGGTGATACTAAACAAGAGAGACGTAAAGGGGTAGGATGTATAAATTTGTTAGATTTTTCAATGTGTTGAATGAAAGAATGTTAACTACCAAGCCCAATATGTTGTTTTTCGGTTTTGAAAAAAAATTGCAAAAAAAAAATTATCGGGATGAGTCGCGTATTAGGTCGCTTTTTTTAAGACTTTTCGTCGTACTAGTAAAATTATGCAATTCAGTCACGTTTCGACAACGTCTCCAAAATAAAATAGTCCCTTCAAAAATACGATTATCACTTGCACTGTGATAAATCGTTCGTAGAGATACACCTTCAGATGGTGTTTAAACCACTCGTATCTGAAAGTAATTCCAGTCGTCGATGGTGCGATAAACTACTCGTAAATCAGAAAAGAAAAAATTAAGATGAAGAGAATGAGAAGGAGAAGAGAGATTCTGAAAAATGTTTAGAATTTTTTTTGGAGTTCTTTAACTGATACGAGAGATTCAAGTTATATCCTAGGAACTGATATTACGGAGAGAAAATAGTGTGAGAGTGGAGAGAAAATAGTGGGAGGGAGTTATTCTGTCAAAACTAGGTTAAGACTAAGTTTTGGTGAGTGACTCGTTATAATTATTAATTAATAATTAATTAATATTAATTATTTAATTTCCACGTAATCAAATAAAACTAACTTCCATTAATTAATCGAATGACCCTTTCAAATTCACATAAAGTTTTCCAACAATCACCCACTTGAATTTAAAAGGTAATTTTAGAAGTAACGTCAAACATTTCTAAGATTGTGCATAAGCAAAGGTGTCTACGACTTGAACCTTTGCGTAGCAAGTAAGATTCCTATTCAACAAGAGTGACACCATTGTCTTGAACTTTATCTCAGACGTCAAACCCGCACACAACCTTTTCTTAAAGTGTATTCTAATAGCCCGTGCTTTAATGGCCCTGCACGTGTATCCCGGTTTAGTGAAGACTCTTGGAATTCTGCCTCAAAATTCCATAGGAACTGACCTAAGTTCCACAATCACAAAGGTGAGTCTAAAAATAATACTCCTGTACCTTAGGTGCTCCCTCATACAGAGTATAGATCTCATTAAGAGATTCTATTATCTAATCCTCTTATTACTTCAGGATTCATACCTCACTTGCATGATCATCTCATATTGCTCACGTCTTGTTACTACTCATTGAACCTATTTCTTGGGATCTCTAGTCATCTAGGTCGGGTTACCATCATGAGCAATTCATTTCTTTATAGGCATTATTCCAATCTTCTTGGATGTATTGTGGACTTTCTGTCTAGCTAATCCTTTCGTCAAATGATATGCTAAGTTTTCATCAGTGCGTACATGATCCACTCTTATAGCTCCTTTAGAGATACAATCTCTAAAAGTGTCGTGCTTTCTTCTAATTTGACGTCTTTTACCATTATAATAACGGTTCTCAATTTTTGCAATAGTTGCGGTACTATCACAGTGGATTAACACAACTGACATAGGTTTCTCCCACACAGGGATCTCTGCTAGCAAGAATTTTAACCAACTTTCTTCTTCACTAGCTGTGACTAGTGCTATCATCTCAGACTCCATTGTAGACTGGGCCATGATAGTCTGTTTCTTTGATTTCCAAGATATAGTTCCTCAAACTATACTAAATATATAGCCACTTGTAGCTTTGGAATCATCCGATAGGGTGTTCCAATCTGCATCACTGTATCCTTCTAGTACAACAAGAAATTTCTGGTAATGTAGGTCGAGATCCATGGTCCTTTTAAGGTACCTCATGACTCGCTCAATAGCTTGTCAGTGCTCGTTACTCGGTCTAATCGTAAACTTGCATAACAATCCTACAACATATGCAATGTCAAGTCTAGTACAATCAATGGCATACCTAAGACTGCCAATGATGCTCGCATATTCTATTTGTCTGAGACTTTCACCAGTGTTCTTAAACAATTTCACACTTGGATCATATGGCGTGCATGCAGGTTTACATTCAAAGTATTTATATTTCTTTAAGATCTTCTCCACATAGTGTGATTAATCAAAAGAGATTCCTTGTTCGGATCTCGTGATCTTGATACCAAGAATCACGCTTGCTTCTCCAAGCTCTTTCATATCAAAGTTGTTGCACAACATTGATTTTACATAATTAATGGTCCAAATGTTTAATCCAAATATGAGTAGATCGTCTACATAGAGACATATGATAGTGCAAATGCGATTTTCAGATTTGTAATAAACACATTTGTCACTTTCATTCACTTTGTACCCAGTTGATATCATTAAGTTATCAAAATTTTCATGTCATTGCTTAGAAGCTTGTTTTAGTTCATACATAGACTTGTCTAACTTACAAACCTTGTTTTCTTGTCCATGGATCACAAACCCTTCTGATTGTTCCATATAGATTTCTTCTTATAAATCACCATTTAAAAAAGCTGTTTTAACATCCATTTGGTGTACTATTAAGTTATAAATAGCAGCTATTGAAATAAGTACCCTAATGGATGTAATTCTAGTGACTGGAGAAAAGTGTCGAAGAAATCTATATTTTCTCTTTGTCTAAAACCCTTGGCTACAAGGCGAGCCTTGTATTTATCAATAGTCCCATTAGGTTTTAGTTTTTTTCTTCAAAACCCATTTACAACCGATTGGTTTGCATCTAGGAGGCAAGTCTACTAAGTGCTAGGTCTTGTTAGAATCTAGAGATTCTATCTCATCATTTATAGCTTCTTGCCATAAATTTGCATCCAGAGATGACACGACTTCTTGAAGATTTATTGGATCTTCTTCTATATTATAAGCCGCATAATCAGTCCTATAATCTTTAGCAACTCTAACTCTTTTACTTCGTCGAAGTTCTGTTTCTATATTGTCGTCGCTTTCTGTGCTTCTTATCACAGAGATGTGACTTGATTGAGTGCCCCCACTATTTCTCGATTTGAAGGGAAATTTATCTTCATATAATTCAGCATCATTTGATTCTATGACCACTTTTGCATTTAGGTCATAAAACCTATATGCCTTACTGTTTTCTGCATACCCAATAAATGCACATTCATAGGCTCTTCTAGGGAGTTTAACTTGTTTCGGATCCGGAATTCTGACATAAGCCAGACAACCCAAAGTTCTCAAATAAGACAAGTTTAGGTGTCTTTTCTTTAGTATCTCATATGGTGAGATCTTACTTTTTGACTTGGGAACTCTATTCAGGACATAGCAAACAGTCAATAAAATTTCCCCCCACCAGTGAGGTGCAGCACCAGAATTCATCATAATTGCAATAACAAGTTCAGTAAGAGTTCTATTATTTCTTCCTGCTTTACCATTCATTTAAGGAGAATATGGAGCAATGGTCTCATGTACAATTCCATGTTTAATATAAAAATCATAAAATAACTCAGAATCGTATTCAGTTCCTCTATCACTACGAAGTCTCTTAATCTTCTTACTAAGTTGATTCTCAATTTCAGTTACATACATCTTAAACATGTCAAGTGCTTCACTTTTATTCTTCATTAAGTATACATAAGTGTAATCAGAGCAATCGTCAATAAAAGTGATGAAATAATGTTTACTATTTCTAGTTAAGGTTCCATCTTATTCACATATATCAGAATGTAATAGATATAAGGGATCAGATTCTTTAATAATTTATTTATGAGACGTCTTAGTAATTTTAGTTTGACTAGAATATTCACATTTATTTGTATCATTGACATTTAATTTAGGGATTAGGCCTAAGTTGCTTGCATTAGAGATAACTCACTTATTAACGCGACAAAGTCTAGCATGCAAAATATTAAAATCACACAAAGAGTAAACAGAAGGAGAAATTTTATTTAAATCAACATTCAACTTAAACATGTCATCAGTGGCGTACCCTTTCCCAACAAAAATACCATTTTTAGTGATGGTGTACAAATTTGCCCCAATATAATGACTAAACCATGCCTTATTCAAAAGAAAACCAGAAACAACATTCTTCCTAATTTCAGGAACGTGCATGACGTCCTTCAAGATTAAAGTCTTTCCTGAGGTGAAGTTCAACTCAACGTCTCCAATTCCAGCAACATCAGTGGTGTGAGCATCTCCCAACAACACCTTCTTATCTTCAGCATTCGTGTATGTCTTGAACATACCACGATCATAGCAGACATGACGAGAGGCGTCAGTGTCTATCTACCAACCATGTTGATTTCAGTGATCATAGTAATGAATTGCTCATCAGACAGGTTAACCTGTGCATTAGAGCCAGAAGGTTTAGGCCTGCTCTTATATCTCTTAGCCATATAACGCAGTTTTCCACAATTAAAGCAAATGAAAACCGGAGCGTCGTTTATTTGGGTTGGTGGTTGATGTCTAGCACTTGGAGCAGATGGGCCCCTTGAAGGATTCTCATTCTTAATTCGGTTCATAGCATTGCAGTTCTGATTCTTTAATGGTTTGCCCATGGGGTTCAGAACTGCACTGAATCTCTTTTTGTTGTTAGAAACAACTAAGACTTCATCCTTCTGATATTGTCTTCTAGCTTCCTTTTCAATTCAGAGGTGAGTGATTAGACTCTCAATTGAAAACTCTTTTGTTTTAGGTCGAAGTAAATTTTTGAAATCTTTCCAACCAGGGGGCAGTTTGTCAATTATCACATCAATCTGAAATTGTTCATCGAGAGGCATACCTTCAGTTATGATTTCATGAGCAATTTTCTGAATTTCGTGGCTTTGAGCTTCCACAGACTTTTCATCCACCATCTTATAATTCAGGTAGCGGTTGACAACATATTTCTTTGCACCTACTTCTTCAGTATCATATTTCTCCTGCAGAGCTTCCCATACCTGTTTAGTAGTGTTATAATTACTATAGTAATCATACAGATCATCAGCAAGGCTGTTCAAAATGTGGTTTTTGCAAAGATAATCATTATCTTTCTATATGGCAATCTCTTTCCGGAGCTGTAAATCATTTGCCTTAGTCTTAGCAGAAGAGTCTGATTATGACAAGTTGAGAGTCCCTTATGAATCGTTAGTTGTATTACCATTAGTTTGTTCAGTTGATCCAGAAGGAGCACCAGGGATATCCTT
Organism: Lathyrus tuberosus; assembly: GCA_022829125.1. Taxonomy (NCBI): domain Eukaryota; kingdom Viridiplantae; phylum Streptophyta; class Magnoliopsida; order Fabales; family Fabaceae; genus Lathyrus; species Lathyrus tuberosus. Next base: position 4,364,074 of record JALAZF010000302.1, read on the forward strand.
AGCCAGAACATGGACAACCTTCTTCAGAGTTAAGAAAATTTTCATCTTAGCTTACCAACGTTTGAAGTGAGAACTGTAACACCCAAAAATAATTATAACATTTATTTAATTGAATTATTATGATTATTCAGTGTTTTGGCGAATTCTGATCGATTTTGTGACGTTGAGGACTTTGTGTGGTGTTATGGGGTAGCCTTGGGTTAAGGGAACATTGAGGTCTCTTAGATGTAATAATTAATTGGATTATTTTATTAATAATAATAGTAGAATAATTTGAATATTTAGAATATTATTTAGATTATTATTATTATTGTTAATTAAAATAATTAAGGGAACCATTAAGGGTAAGACGGTAATATTGAAGAGATTAATTGAGGACAATACGGGTAAATCATGATTAGGGCCCAAAAGAGAGGTTTAACAAAAAGAAATTAGGGAATTAGGAGAATTAGTATGTGCAACCCTAAGAAGTGAAGACAGAGCTAGGGAAAGAAGGCTAGAGCACATAGAACGAGGAATCGACCGTGGAATCCAAACGAAGAACCTTTTGCTGGAAAAATTCGAGGTATGGGGGGTTAATCTGGGTTCATATGTTTGATATGGGTTCAAGGTAGAGGTATTTTGTGTGTTTGTGTTTTTGATGAATCTGTGCTGAATTTGTGCCGAATCTGTGGTGAATTTTCGTAACTGTGTATATGAATGATTTCTGTCATGAATCTGTATGTGTTGCTGAAATATCTGTGAAATTCGTGTGAATGATTATTGATGCCTTGATGAATGCGTGAACAAACGAGATCTGTAATCGAAAGTGGGTTTAACGAATTAGGACTTAATAATAAGGAAGAAATTGATGTAAACAATGAAGTAGGATAAAAACGTAGATCTGTGATGAATCGAAACTGGTTTGAGTCTGATTTTGGAGGATTGAAGGTGCTGGAATGGGAAGGTTTTAGTTCAGATGCGAAATCTGAATTTGGGGTGAATTCTGGCAATATGCGTAACAGGGTAGGCGTTACGCGTAAGAGGGGACATTCCCAGGGTATTACGCGTAGCATACGCACCCGTCCCCAGGGCCAGCACGGCCCTCTGCCAGTACTCGTAATATACGCGTATGAGAATAGAGGCAATATGCGTATGGGATGGCAATACGCGTATGGGTTCTAGGGAATGGTGCCTTACGCGTATGGGCTAGCCATTACGCGTAAGGGGAATCTGAAGGATAATTTTGAGAGGAAACCCTCTCTGGTGATACGCGTAACAAGGAGGTCATTACGCATAAAGGAGGCCTGGGCAAGGGACCCTACACGTATGATACGCAGGCCAAGGGGCGTGAAAATGATCCATACGCGTATGGGCAGGGCTGTTGGCAGATTTTCCCATTTTTGCAATTTCTGTCCCGATTTTGCATGTGATGCAGTTTCTTTGAGACATAAGGCTATGGTAGGGTAATAAAACATGATTAGACTAGTAATAAAGATGAACGGGACAAAATCAGGGATTTTTAAGTGACGAGCATAATATGACGAATTGTGAGGTATAGTGACGTTATTTGACGAGTGTGACTTGGTGTTATATAAAGATGTTTATTTGATGATGATTCATGAATGATGATGCAATTATGAAGATTTTATGATGATGATTATTATGACGATTTGCATCATGCATTCATGGCATACTTAGGACTCCGGTCCAATTGGTGGCTTTAATCCCATTGTGTGGATTGAAGTGTTTTATGACGTGCTTTAGTTCTTGTGTAGAATCGATCCTATTGGTGGGGATCTTTTGAGGGTGATGGCCAAGTGTCCATCAATTATGACGAGTTAGTACCACATGCATGAGTCTATAATGTTGCATTGCATATTGTGTGGCATTACATTATATTGATGTGATTGATGTATTCTTGACGTTGTGAATGACTTGAGGATGTTTGTGCTTGTGCTTTATCTTTTGCTTATATCTTATATATTAATTCGTGATTACTCACCCTGCCTGTTTGAATGTTGCCTCCACGTGGGTAACGTGTAGGTGATCAGGCTTAGCTTTCTTGGCGCATGAAGATTTAGCTTTTGAAGTATTTTGATTTCTCCATCGATTAGAGGGTCTTGCTCTGATATGTAACATCGGGTCGGGACGTTTGAGTCGAACAATTTACATTCTTTTGTTTTGCTGGCATGATGTTTTCATGAGTTTTATTTTAAGAAGTTTTGGATTATAAAAGTGTTTCCTTAAATTATGATTTCCGCTGCGTGATGTTTAAATAAATTTAAGATGGTAAAACCCGTGTTACGGAGTAGGTGATTAATTGATGTTTTGTGACGACATGTGATTCCCTTTTGGGATTGTACTCTGATAAAATAATCGTATTTACTCGTGATATTTGTTGGGTAGAAAAAGGGTGTTTCATTAGTGGTATCAGAGCAGGTCGGTCCGTCCGGCCAGGATTTACAAGATGTCAGTCCCCTGTCAGTCGACGAGTGTGTGTACACTGTCGATGTTTTGCTTCTTCTAACCTTGGTGGTGGTATGCAGGATGGCTGGAAGAAATGATTGTGCTATCGGTGATGCGTTGGAGTCGCTTGCTCAAGCAATGGCTCAGAACAATCAGAATGGTGGAGTTCTGGATGAGTTTCGTGCTTTGGGGAAGTTTCAGAGGAACAATCCGCCGACTTTTGTGGGTACTCATGATCTAGAGAGTGCACATAAGTGGCTGAAGGTGATTAAGAAGATCTTCCGGGTGATGAGGTTGTGGATTGGTGGGATAACACCATTCAGAGACTGGAAGATGTTGGCACTGTGATAACCTGGGTTGTGTTCAAGCAGGAATTTCTGGGAAAGTATTTTCCAGATGATGCTCGTGGCAAGAGAGAGGTGGAATTCCTTGAGCTAAAATAAGGAGACATGACTGTGGCAGAGTATGCTGCAAATTTCGAGGCGCTGGTGAAGTTCTGTCCTCACTACAACTGTGCTGATGCTGAGATGTCCAAGTGTCTCAAGTTCGAGAATGCGTTGAGGCCAGAAATCAAGCAGGGTATTGGGTACCAATAGATTCGCAGGTATGCTGAGCTGGTGGATAAGAGTAGAATCTACGATGAGGATAGTCGAGCTCGATATGCTCACTACAAGCAGTTGAGTGAGAAGAAAGGGCAGTATAGGGGAAGCCTTATACGACTTCAGCTGACAAAGGGAAGCAGAAGGCTTCAGATGGGAAGAAGACAAGTGGGGGAGCAGCTCCTGCTTTTGGGAAGTGTTATAGGTGTGGCGAGTAAGGCCACCGTGCCGATGTTTGCACCAATAGTGTGTTGAGGTGCTACACGTGTGGTATGAAGGGTCATAGAGCTACTGATTGCAAGGATGATGGTCTAACCCGTTTTAATTGTGGTGAGAAGGGTCACATCAGTACCCAGTGTCAGAAACCGAAGAAGACTGCTATTGCTGCTCAGACCAATGGCAGAGTGTTTGCTTTGAGTGATGCAGAAGTTCCAGAGAAGGACAACCTGATTCGAGGTACTTGTTTTATTAATAATGTTGAGTTGATTGCTATTATTGATACTGGTGCTACTCATTCGTTTATCCTCGCTTGAATGTGCTAATAGATTGGGTTTGAAATTGTCTTATATGAATGGTAATATGGTAATATAAACTTCAGCTAATGATTCTGTTACTGCTATTTTTGTGTGTTTGAGATGTCCTTTGATGATTTTTGGAAAGATTTTTGTGATGGATTTGGTGTGCTTACCCTTGCACCAAATCGATGTAATCTTTGGAATAAACTGGTTGGAGTTCAACCATGTTCATATCAATTGTTATAACAAGACCGTAGATTTTCCTGAGTTTGGTGATGGTGAGGAGTTGATGTTTTTGTCTGCTAAGCAAGTAGACAAACTTCTTGAAGACGAATCATTGGTGTTTACAATGTTTCCATCGTTGTAGGTTGATCGTGAAGCTGAGAGTGTTGAATTGCCTGTTGTCTGTGAATTTCCAGATGTGTTTCCAGACGACATAAGTGATTTGCCTCCAGAACGTGAAGTAGAGTTTCCAGTGGACTTGGTACCAAGGTACGAGTCCAGTGTCAATGGCTCCTTACTGGATGTCAGCTTCTGAGTTAAGTGAATTGAATAAAAAATTAGAAGAATTACTCGAGAAGAGGTTTGTTCGACCAAGTGTTTCTCCGTGGGGTGCTCCAGTGCTGTTAGTGAAGAAGAAGGACGGAAGTATGAGGTTGTGTGTTGATTATCGGCAATTGAATAAAGTGACTATCAAGAATAAATATCCGCTTCCGAGAATCGACGATTTGATGGATCAGTTAGTAGGCGCCTGTGTGTTTAGTAAGATTGATTTGAGGTCAGGTTATCATCAGATTCGTGTTATGCCTGATGATATTTCGAAGACAGCTTTCAGGACGAGGTATGGTCACTATGAATACACTGTGATGCCGTTTGGAGTGTCCAACGCACCTGGTGTGTTCATGGAGTATATGAATCAGATCTTTCATGAGTGTCTGGATCAGTTTGTTGTGCTTTTCATTGATGATATTCTGATATACTCTAAATCTGAAGAAGAGCATGTTGAGCATTTGAAAACTGTGTTGCAAGTGTTGAAGGAGAAGAAGTTGTATGCAAAGTTGTCGAAGTGTGAGTTTTGGTTGAAGGAAGTGAGTTTCCTTGGCCATGTGATTTCAAGTGGTGGAATCATTGTTGATCCTTCTAAGATTGATGTTATGTTACAGTGGGAGACTCTGAAGTCTGCTACTGAGATACGAAGTTTTCTGGGATTGGCGGGTTATTACCACAAGTTTATCGAGGGCTTTTCTAAGTTAGAATTACCTTTGACTCAGCTGACTCGAAAGGGTCAAGCTTTTGTGTGGGATGTAGCTTGTGAAGAGAGTTTTGTGGAATTGAAGAAGAGGTTAACGACCGCTCCAGTGTTGATTTTGCCTAATCCGAATGAATCTTTTGTAGTGTAGTGTGATGCGTCGAAGATGGGACTTGGGGGAGTGTTGATGCAGAATGGTCAAGTTGTTGCTTATACTTCCAGGAAGTTGAGGGTTCATGAAGTGAATTACCCAACCCATGACTTAGAGTTGGCAGCTGTGGTGTTTGTGTTAAATATTTGGAGACATTACATGTTTGGCTCTAAGTTCGAAGTGTTCAGCGATCATAAGATTTTGAAGTACTTATTTGATCAGAAAGAGTTAAATATGAAGCAGAGAAGGTGGTTAGAATTGTTGAAGGATTTTGACTTAGATTTGAATTACCATCCTGGTAAAGCAAATGTAATGGCTGATGCGTTGAGCAGGAAGTCATTGCATATATTGATGCTTATAGTGAAAGAGTTGGAATTAATTGAGCAATTCCGAGATTTGAGTTTGGTATGCTAAGAGACTCCAGACAGTGTGAAATTAGAAATGTGAAATTGACACGTGGTATTCTGGAAGAGATCGGAATGGGACAACAATCTGACTTGAAGTTAGTTGACTAGTTGACATTGATCAACCAAGGTAACAGAGGTGAATTCTGAATTGGCGAGAATGGTGTGATGATGTTCAGAGATAGGGTGTATGTACCAGATGTTCCAGAAATTAAGAAGACCATTCTTGAAGAAGGACATCGAAGTAGATTGAGTATTCATCCCGGTGCTACGAAGATGTACCAGGATTTGAAAAAGCTGTTTTTGTGGCCAGGGATGAAGAAAGATATTGTGGAGTTTATTTATGCGTGCTTGACTTGTCAGAAGTCAAAGATTGAGCATCAGAAGCCTTTAGGTATGATGCAACCGTTGAATATCCCAGAATGGAAATGGGATATCATTTCATGGACTTTGTGTCAGGGTTGCCGAGGACGACAAAAGGAAATGATTCAATTTGGGTGATTGTGGATAGATTAACTAAATTGGCTCATTTCTTGCTGATGAAGATTAATCATTCTATGCAGAAGTTAGCCAAGATGTATATTGAGGAGATTGTGAAGTTGCATGGGATACCTTCGAGTATTGTGTCGGATAGGGACCCGAGGTTTACATCGAGGTTCTGGAAGAGTTTGCAAGATGCTTTGGGTACTAAGTTGATGATGAGTTCTGCATATCATCCACAGACGGATGGTCAGACGGAAAGGACTATCCAATCTTTGGAGGATTTGTTGAGGGCTTGTGTGTTGGATCATGGAGGATCTTGGGATAGCCATTTGCCGTTGATCGAGTTCACGTACAATAATATTTTTCATGCTAGTATTGGAATGACGCCCTATGAAGTTTTGTATGGAAAGAGATGTAGAACTCCTTTATGTTGGTATGAGTCAGGCGAGAGTGTTGTACTCGGACCTGAAATTGTGCAAGAGATGACTAAGAAGATTAAGATGATCCAAAAAAGGATGAGAGCTTCGCAGAGTCATCAGAAGAGTTGTCATGATAAGAGGAGGAAAACACTTGAATTCCAAGAGGAAATCACGTGTTTTTGAGGGTGACGCCAGTGAATGGTGTGGGTCGAGCTTTAAAGTCTAGGAAGCTCACTCCACGTTTCGTTGGTCCGTATCAGATCTTGCGGAGGATAGGAGAGGTAGCCTATCAGATCACTTTTTCCGCCGTCTCTTGCGAATTTGCATGATGTGTTCCATGTGTCTCAGTTGAGGAAATACATTTCGGATCCGTTGCATGTGATTCAGATGGATGATGTACAAGTGAGGGACAATCTGACAGTGGAAGCATTACCTGTGCGGATTGATGGTCGTGAAATAAAGCAACTGCGAGGTAAAGACATAACTTTGGTGAAGGTGTTATGGGGTGGACCAACTGGTGAAAGTTGGACTTGGGAGCGTGAAGATCAGATGAAGGAGTTGTATCCGACTCTGTTCCCTTCAGGTAATTTTTGAGGGCAAAAATTCTTTAAGTGGGGGAGATTTGTAACACCCCAAAATAATTATAATATTTATTTAATTGAATTATTATGAGTATTCGGTATTTTGGCAAATTTTGATGGATTTTGTGACGTTGAGGACTTTGTGTGGTGCTGTGGGGTAGCCTTGGGTTAAGGGAACATTGATGTCTCTTAGATGTAATAATTAATTAGATTATTTTATTAATAATAATAGTAGAATAATTTAAATATTTAGAATATTATTTAGATTATTATTATTATTGTTAATTAATATAATTAAGGGAACCATTAAGGGTAAAATGGTAATATTGAGGAGATTAATTGAGGACAATACGGGTAAATCATGATTAGGGCCCAAAAGAGAGGTTTAACAAAAAGAAATTAGGGTATTAAGAGAATTAGTCTGTGCAACCCTAAGAAGTGAAGAGAGAGCTGAGGAAAGGAGGCTAGAGCACATAGAATGAGGAATCGATCGTAGAACCCAAACGAAGTACCTTTTGCTGGAAAAATTCGAGGTATAGGGGGTTATTCCGGGTTCATATGTTTGATATGGGTTCAAGGTAGAGGTATTTTGTGTGTTTGTGTTTTTGACGAATCTGTGCTGAATTTGTGCCGAATCTGTGGTGAATTTTAGTAACTCTGTATGTGAATGATTTCTGTCATGCATCTGTATGTGTTGTTAAAAATTCTGTTAAATTCATGTGAATGATTATTGATGCTGTGATGAATGTGTGAACAAACCAGATCTGTAATCGAAAGTCGGGTTAACAAATTAGGATTTAATAATTAGGAAGAAATTGATGTAAACAATGAAGTAGGATAAAAACGTAGATCTGTGATGAATCGAAACTGGTTTGAGTCTGATTTTGGAGAATTGAAGGTGCTGGAATGGGAAGGTTTTCGTTCAGATGCGAAATCTGAATTTGGGGTGAATTCTGGCAATACACGTAACAGGGTAGGCGTTACGCGTAAGAGGGGACATTCCCAGGGTATTACGCGTATCATACGCACCCGTCCCCAGGGCCAGCACGACCCTCTGCCAGTACACGTAGTATACGCATATGAGAATAGAGGCAATACGCGTATGGGTTCTGGGGAATGGTGCCTTACGCGTAAGGGGAATCCGAAGTGTAATTTTGAGAGGAAACCCTCTCAGGTGATGCGCGTAACAAAGAGGTCATTACGCGTAAGGGAGGCCTAGGCAAGTGGCCCTACGCGTATGATACGCATGCCAAGGGGCGAGAAAATGAGACATACGCGTATGGGCAGGGATGTTGGCAGATTTTCCCGTTTTTGCGATTTCTGTCCCGATTTCGCTTGTGATGCAGTTTCTTTGAGACGTAAGGTTATGGTAGGGTAATAAAACATGATTAGACTAGTAATGAAGATGAACGGTGTAATACCCCAAAATTCACCCTCTTATTTATTGCCTTATAACAGTGGCTTATGCTTCACATTCATCTGCATCTCCATTAGGTCATAACATTCATGATCATGCATTTCATTGAGCTCCTAAGACATGGGATCAAAGTATTTCCTCGTGATTTGAATTCTCTTGTTCAGAGACGATTTATCTGACTACCACACTCAAGATTGAGACAAAAGCTGAGCTATCAACATCATGAGTATATTCTTATCAGAGATTATCAATTTACATTGTCATGTTTTTCAGGGTTTCTCAAGTCCCAAGTGATTAAGGTTTTATCAGGGTTTCAACTGGGAATGTTATTGAACTAATGGTTTATTTCCCTTCAGCTTCTCAGACACTCTTTCCCAATACAACATCAGAAGCTTCAAGGCTTGCAGAATTTTTGATTCTGCAGACTGGTATGACTGCATTTAGGAAAGCACATTACAGGAACAAAGGTGATCTTGTGCCTAATCTTGCAACGAAGCTTGAGACACTCCGAGATGAGTATATGCGTCATGGTACAGAGAAATGTTTGTAAGTGCTAAGAGAATACCATTCTGCGGTTGAGACAATCACAGATTTTGCTTGAAAAAGGAAAAATGCAACAATAAGTAGATAACAACAAATATCAAAATTCCATGACAGAATGAAAATTATTTACCAATTCACAACAGCTCACAGAAAAAGTTCAATAGCAGAAAGATTACTTAACAGAAAAACTACAAAAAAACTCATAACGGTTTTCCAATTCAAAGCTCTCATAACTGATCACAATTTTTTATTTTTTTCATAGCAGAACAAAAACCAACATTCACAGCAAAAACCAGAAGAAAATACTGCTAACAGATTTTCACAACTCCATTTTTTCTAACATCTCCCTAACTGTCATAACTCATAACCAACTTCTACAACAGAAAACTAACTTTTCCTAACTGCTTCTAACCATAACCTCCTAACAGTATTCGTAACCGAATTCTCAGAAACTCTAATAAAAATACTTCTTCTGACTTCAATGTCCCTCTCTCTTATATTATTCATCACGCTTCAATCAACCTTCAATTCCCGGTAACAATCAATACCTTCAACCTATCTTCATCGATTCCGTATCTGCAGAATTCATCAACATTGCACCTTCCATCACATGTCATCTTCAAATTCGGCAATTCTGCGTCAAAAACCAATCTGCAATAATCAGATTCAAAAAGAATTCACAACAACAATTCGACGCAACCAATTCAAGGTCTGCATCACAAATCGCGACATCCATAATATCGCATCATCATCATCAATCGAGAGAAAAATTGGAGAAGAAGATTGATCAGAAAGAATACGACGACATCATACCTGAGAAGAATCCACGTTCTCAATTGTTCTTTCCCGTTCCATGTTCAACTTCTCCTTGAATCCTCCTCAAACTTTGGTTCGGTTTCACCAAATCAACACCTGAAAATCGTGTTCTCCTTCCAATATTCTCTTTGTCATGATGTATTCAACACAACTTCACAACGTATTCAGCGAATTATGCATTTCTGGATCAAGTTGAATTGGAGAGGAGGAAAACGAAAGAAGAACACAAGGAATGAAGCAAAGATTTGAAGATTTAGCTTTCAGGTAAACATCTTCGTTAACAACCGCTTTTCGTCGTTCTCGGGGTAATAGGTTTCGAATCCTGTTTGTGAGGGGGAGATTTGTGTGAATCGGATCATAAGGTTGAAGGGGATGTTTCTTACGGTTGTGGTGAGAAGAAGAGGAAGATAAGAATCAGACGGTGATATTTGTTGTTTGTTGTTGACGGAGGAGGAAGGCGAGGGGGTAGTGATGTTCAAGGGCGGTGAATTAGAAAACCGTGGGAGGAGTTGAGATGGAGGGATATGGAAGAATAAGGTGTGGCGACGGCGCCGGGAAAGAGATTTGGTACTGCAATCCGCTTAGGGTTTCTTTAAGAAGAACAAATTTTTAGAAGTGGACCGGTGTCATACCCCAAATTTTGACCACTAAGATTTCCCATCATTGTGCAAATCATCATCACAATATGGAGGAACCATCATACTTCATCAGTCTCCCCAAAGATGGGTGAGCATTCACTACAATCAAAATTAGGGTTTCAAGCCCTCTTAGAGCCTTAGACAAATGATCAATCAAGGAATGACATGATCTTCAACTTGTCTAACCTCTCAAACATCCATAATGTATCAAAAGGACTCCCACTACAAGGATCAAGCACAAGGCTGCTCCCTTCTAGGTGGATAAAGTCTCAAGATCGACAGTGTCACCAAATTAGGGTTTTGGGTCGACCAGGGCCTCCAGATGGAAAATTTTCATCTGGGCACAAGCTAATGATCCAAAACATAACCTAATATGCTCCATGGAACATCATGGACCCAATCATCAAGTCAATTTTGCCCCAGGGGATGCACTCATCAAAAGTCAGGAATTAGGGTTTCTTGACCTAATTCACCCCTAAGTTGACTTTTAGGGCAAATTATGAGCCAAGACCTCAAGAGAGGGTTTGAGGGTCTCTAATGAACTATATTGATCCATTTTCAACAATGGATTAATCCAAGAAGCTTGAGCAACAAGTCTCAATTTCATCTGCACCACAGTTAGGGTTTTAAGGAAAAAGTCAACTGTAACTTTGACTTTTGACCAGGACATGCTCCCAAGCCCTATGACATGCATCAATATACCCTATGACACCCATGGAACATGTCCATCAAGCTTGATTTAGGTCAAGGATATGATTTCCTGAAGAATTGCACAGTTTGGAATTCATTTGATAAAAAGTTAACTGTGCACAAAAGTCAACTTTGACTTTTTGAGATTTTTCACCAAAATGGATTTTTAACCCTAAAATGATGTTAATGTATGATTTGAATCATCATTCATCAAGAAAAATCAAGAAAAATTTGGTAACTTGTAAAAGGGGTAACCATAAAAAACTTAGAAAATTTTCTAAGTTAAAAATAAAGTGGCTAGGGTACCAACTTTGGAGGGTCATAACTCCTAAACCACAAAGCCATTTTCTCCCATCCAAGGCTTGATTTGTAGATCTCATTGCCCTCTACAAAAACTTCAACTAGACCTAATTCCAATTCATTATGGATTTTGAGTTATGGAGTGATCAAAATCAAGAAAAGTCACTTTGTTCCAACACTTAGTGAAAATTTCACTAAGTCAGATTTTACCCTACTTTTTGCCAAATGTAGGGGGATTTTTCACTTGGATTCAAAAGAGATCAAAACCAAATATGTTCAAACAGTTGTTGTATCATGTAAGGGCTTTCCAAAATGGCCAAGAACATTACCAAATTCCATTTGAATCATGAGATATGACATTGGGAAGTTGCCTTGCTGAAATCTGCCAAGGCAAGGTAGAATTTGCACTTTTGCTCGATTTGCCAAAATCAGACAAATCCAAATGCTCCTATCCACTTGGACACATCAGAGGATTGAATCTAAAGGGGACAATCACTGAGCCAAGCCTCCAAAGTCTTTGGAACAAGAAATAGCATGTTGAACCTAGAATGGCCAAAATAGGGACAAGACTCCATTTTTGGATTGGAGCATTCAATGGAAGCATCAAGGTGGCATAGACTGAGCCATTTGCAACTAAATTCAGTCAAGACTTATCCAAGACCAAGGGAACCACAACCCTGTGCCCTAACCTCTAGTCAATGGCTAGAGGAGACTTGGATTTCCATTGGCCAACATTGAACAAACACCTGCTGCAGTTGCCATTCACTGTGGATCACAAAACAAACTTGCTCTACTATAAATAGAGCTCAATTGTGATCAGTTTGAGTACACCAAAGCCATCAAACAGATGCTTTCCTCAAAATCTATTCTTTCACTCCAATTTTGCCTTCTAAGGCAAGTCACTATCAGGTTTTGAGTTTGAGAGCTTTTCCAATCAAACCAATCACTCACACACCTCACATACATCATATAGAAGTGATCCAAACACTCATTTAACATCTGGAACACAGATTTCACAAAATCACCAGTTAATTGCTCAAGGTTTTAACCAAAGTGCAATTGAGATGCCATGAAGTGATCCAGCCATTCTCAGTCAAGTCCAAGCATTCAAACACACTCCATAGGGTGTAGGGAAGCTGTTCAGATCATCACAACTCATCTGTAACACCTCCTACTCAGAAATCAATTTGCTCTTGCTGTCACGACCTAGAGGTAAGCTTAAACTTGGTCATCTCTCAATCTATGCATATTTCCTCGCACAATACTTTTGCCAAATGTTCATAATCATGCATGGAATGTTTCCCCTCAAGTAATTGCTTTGTTTGAATCGTGTATTAAAAATCCCAGCCTTCATGCAGAAATTAGGGTTCATAAGAATTTATCGTGATTTCTTGTTTTATGCTTAATTTAAATGAAATTAATTGTCATAAACATGATCGTGAGGTTGAGACGAGCATATTGATATGTGGATTGCATGATATAATCAAGTATTCAGTGAGATTGGATAGAAAATGCAAATCTGGGCAAGGCAGAAAACGCGCGTGTTCTTGGTCCATGTTCTTGGCGCCATTTTCATAAATTCAAATATTTGAATTTTGTGATTTTATTTAATTGATTCAAAAATTAATTTCTCTCTGAGTTTTAATGATTTTGAGTTGATTCTTTTTTTAATAATTCACAAAAATGTTAAAATATTTTATTTTCCCAAAAAATCCCAAAAATATTATTTATTTTGTATAATTGATATTTTTGCAAAGAATTAATGTTTTAATTGTTTTTAACATTTAAAATATTTTTTCCACCTTGATTTTGCAACTTTTAATGCTTTCTAATTATTTTGTAGGTCAATACTTAATTTTTGAAGCATTAATCCAAGATCACAATTTGTTTTCCATATGTTAAACAATTTTAATCATTTTAATTGAATTTTTATTCAATTAAATACATTTTTGAAAATAAATTAGGGTTTTTTGGATTAATTCAACCCTCATAAATCATTTTCAAAACATTTTGGGCCTCTAATAGAGTGTAAGACACAATCCTTTTTTGACCAAACCATTTTTGGGCCTCAGTGTATTGTATAAGTCCCGATACCGTCAAAAACAAACGGCGCGACCGTCGCCCTTTTGAAAAATAACCTTGGGCCTCTCCTTGAGCTATAAGACCCATTCAAAACTTTTTGGGCCTCTAATAGAGTGTAAGACCCAACCCCCTTTTAACCAAAAACTTTGGGCCTCACTTATTGTATAAGTCCCTCTGCGTTAAAAGAAAACCTCGGCGCAATCACCATTTCAAACGGAAAAATCATCTGGGCCTACCCTCGTGTTGTAAACCCCGCTCTTTTTCTTTAAAACTTTTTAGGCCTCTTAAGAGAGTGTAAGACCCATCCCTTTCTACAGAAAACAATTTTTAGGCCACAGTCACTTGTATAAGTCCCTCTGTACAAATTTAACAGTACAATCAGTGATAAAACCTTGGGCCTCTCCTTGAGCTGTAAGCCCCAAATATTTCTTTTTCAAAGCACTTTCTCCTTTGATTTTGAATATACTATTGTTTTCAATCTTTCTTTGTTGAACAAACTAACCAAACAGCATGGAAGCTCTACAACCGAGTAAGTGGTTATTGCTTTCATTTACCATTTTCATATACATATAACTGTATTGTGGGGCTGTTTCACTGTAAGTCTTCTTTCATAAACTCATATCAACTGTGTAATAATAGTATAGATATTTAGAGTTTCCCCGACAATTACGTCTAGCATTAAGCCCGTTGATCGCTTTTAATTACGTCTAGATCCCCATAGGATTACCAGACACAGTCTTCCCTCCTCTTGGGGTTAAACAATATGGAGATATGAAAGGCAGCATTCTCAGTGAACCCTTTCATAGACTGTCACTCGTAGAAGTTGTCAAAGAAATCTACTCCCCAGAGATGATCTCTTCTCCGTGAATTGCATCTCTTGAGTTTCTTCCAAATTCTCGGACTTTCCTGGCTTGATCTATTCTCGGTGAATGGCATGTCTTGAACTTTTCAGGGTTTGGGGACCCACAGGGTTCTTAAAAGCACTTGTCAAGAAACTCTACTCCTCAGAGATGATCTTTTCTCCGTGAATGGCATCTCTTGAGTTTCTTCCAAATTCTCGAACTTTCCTGACTTGATCTATTCCTTGTGAATAGCTTGCCTTGAATTTCTCGGGGTTTGGGGACCCATCGGCTTCTTAAAAGCATCGGCCTCCTCCTGGGCATCGTACAAGGACCTACAGGCTTCCTAAAAGCAACCCTAGCCTCCTCTTGGGCTTAGTACAAGGACCCGCCGGCTTCTTAGAAGTATTCACAGCCTTCTCTTAGGATTCGTATAATGATCTCTTTCTCCGGGAATTAGAGCCTCCTCTTGGGCATCGTACAAGGACCCGTCGACTTCTTAAAAGCTTCCAGCCTCCTCTTGGGCTTCGTACAAATTGTCCCGACGACCTCCTAGAGGTATAGGAACAGAAATTAGTCATCTGCATATAACAGTCCTTTCATAGAGTCTACTACTGTTTCTCAAAGCACAGTACAAAAGAAGACAATCTAGACTTGGACAGTCTAATCTCCTTGAGTCTCAAGTGATCCCTTCAAAAATAGGAAGAAAACCCCTAGACTCGGACAGTCTCAATACCCTTCGGATTTCCCACTTCCTTAAAGAACAGGAATAGCCCGGATCCTCGAATCAAATCCTTGAGTACAGTGTTGGTCATATAAGAACTGATTTTCTCTTTAAATCAGCATACTGGACCTGTCACTTAACTGAACAGTCGCCTCAGCCTCCTTTTAGGCTTTGTATAATGATCCTTCTCCAGTGAAGTTAGCCTCTCTTGGGCTTTGTATAATGATTCTCCCCAGCGGGTCAAACAACGATTAGCCTCTTTCTCGGGCTTTGTACGAGACACATAAGAGACTCCCTCGTTGAGTCAATCACCCTTTTGCCTCCATCTCGGGCTTTGTACGAGATACAAAAACTCTCTTGTTGAGTCAAATAGCCTCCATCTCAGGCTTTATGCGAGATACCAAAAGATTCCCTCGTTGAGTCAAAAACTTTTAGCCTCTCTCTCGGGCTTTGTACGAGACACATAATAGCCTTCTCTTAGGCTTTGTATAAGAAAACCACTGGTTGATCCAATTAACCTTTTAGCATCAAAGCTGTGCCTCGTTCACAGTACACAAACATCAACAACTCATTCCCCTCCATCTAACTGCTGTAAGCGGCAAGCTTCTGGATCGTCTACATCCATGCCAATGTCCCTCTTTTAATATGAGAAATTCCTAAGGAAAGATGGTATTACTCTACACTGAGTTAAAGTCTTCTCCTTCAGGTTAAAATCCCCTATAAAGGAAATTATGGCATTACCGGATTCACAAATTCCGGTTAAAGTAATCTTCCTTTACAGTCAGTCACCCAACAGTTGTGACAAACAAACCCCTTTAGAGATGACGAATTCTCTCTAAGGTCAACACCCTTTTAGCTTCACATCTTGGGCTTTGAACAAGATACAAATAGACTTTTCAGCTTCACATCTTGGGCTTTGAACAAGATATAAATCACCTTTTGCTTCACGTCTTGGGCTTTGAACAAGACACCAAAACACCCATTTCCTCCCATAGAGGAACTACGAACGCTCTGATTTCCCTGTTTCGGTAAACGGGAATACGTAGGCATAAGATTGAAAGAAAAATCTTAGCGAGCACACTAAACAAAAAGCCAAAATCCCATACTTTCATATATATCTGTCCTAACATCTCAACCGATAGCCTAAAGCACCCCTCGTCAACAAAATAAACCTAAAAAAAACCCCGAATCTTTGTAGCATTTGTAAACCAACAGTTTTGACTGTTTAATCTCAGTATGCAAGCAGGGTTAGTTGGAGACATCTATTTCCCTTCCATCATCAGCTTTAATAGGATAAAAAATGAATCGAACTGTAGTACCAGAGCGATCGTGCTTCGCAACCACATCCAAAAATCACTCGCTACAGAAAAATGGCGACTCTGTTGGGGAGACGCATGTCTCTTTAGGGATCTTGTTCTTTTTTGTGGAAACCTTGACGTCACTAGGATCTTAGGTCAAAACGCCGTTAATTTGAAATGAAACCACAGGATGGTGATTCCGCTGGGGAACCCAATTTCTGTCAGGAACTTAGGATTCATAGCTTTAAAGGTCTAGGATGATTAGGACAAATATATATATTGCTTTTCCTAATTTCTATACGTGTTTATTTTTCAGATAATGGGAATGCGTGTGATGCCGCATGTGGAAAGATTGAGTATACACTTAAGATAAGTGATGGCGACGAGGTCGACCCAACCCATTCTCTCACCTAGACAATGGGACGATTGTGATGTCTGAGAAGCTGAGGAGCCAAACCCTTTTGTAGTACGGAAACTATCGGGAATAGTTGTTACGCGATACTACCCTCATTTGAGGCTGGTGATCTATTCTCGGTGAATGGCACTTACTCTAAGATTGCTCTACAACTCGCTGGCGATCCGCTTGTTGTTTTTCTTTTCTGGGAGGAGTTGATGATAATGAGTACAGGTACAAAAATCACCCTAGTATAAACCTTTGGGGATGGGTAGAGCCTTGACTTCATGACAACGACCCTTTGACCCCATGTTTTTTCTATGTTTTTGTGTGCTGCATTCATGCATTCATCTAAAAAACATTAAAACATTCAAAAAAAATTTTCTCTTCTAGTCTCTCTGTTTTTCAAATTAAATTGAGACTGTGATTGCAAATATCAGAAAAAAGGATTGCACTAATGGATTTTGGTAGAAGGAGAACTCATAGTTATACCTTCAAGGTTCCAAAACTAGAGGATTTGAGAAGTTTAGCGAGGATGATTACTAACCCAGAGGCTTTCAGAGCCAAGCACGGAGGTTTGCTACCACTGTTAAGAGTCCATGTGATTGAGGGAATCATGGATGCGCTCATTCAGTTTTACGATCCGGTTTATCACTGTTTCACATTCCCGGATTACCAAATCGCACCAACCCTGGAGGAGTATTCTCATCTGATTGATTTACATATCACTGATCGAGCTCCATTTTCTGAACTGGAAGAAATTCCAAAGGATCAGACCATTGCAAGAGCAATTCATTTGGACGAGTCTGAGGTTAGGACTCACCTAACTACCAAGGGTGGAATCCAAGGTTTTCCAGCCCAGTTCTTGACAAAGAAAGCCCTGTATTTTGCCAGTATAGGAAACGTGACTGCTTTTGAAAGCATCTTTGTTTTACTCACCTACGGGTTATTTTTTTTTCCCAACATTAATAATTTTGTCGATATCAACTCCATTAAGGTTTTTCTCATTGGAAATCCTGTGCCGACTTTGCTCGCAGATGTGTATCATTCTGTACACTTGGGAAATTTGTACAGCGGAGGGGAGATCACGTGCTGTGTACCTCTGCTTTATAAATGGTTTATCTCTCACTTGCCCAAGTCTGCTGCTTTTTGGGATTGCAAGAGTGCCTTACGTTGGTCGCAGAAGATCATGTCTCTTACCAACTCTGATATAGATTGGTGTAATAGGATCTACGATGGAATCAGGATCATTTACCATTGTGGAAACTTCCCCAACGTACCCCTTATAGGAACTAAGGGAGGAATTAACTATCATCCAGTTCTCGTTCATCGTCAATTTGGATACCCGATGAGACACGTCCCACGGGGTGTTCATCTGGAAGGTCTTTTCTTCAAGGAAGGAGAAAATGACAGAGCACTAAAGATGGAAATAGTGCACACTTGGAGGCATGTCCATAAGAAAGGACGAGAGTCTCTAGGAAAACCGGACTGTGTCTCGGTGGAGCCTTATCTCCACTGGGTACAAACTAGAGCTCTCAAGATAAAGATGCCTTATCCTCATTATGGAATTCTTCCGCCGAGGGAATCTGTCATGTACTTCATGACGGAAACTGAAAAGCTTCAGGTTACTCTCAACAAAGTTCAAAAGGAAAGAAGGGCTTGGAAGAACAAGTACCGCACCCTTGACGTAGAGTGCATCAAAATACAACAATTACTAAAAGAGAAGGATGTTCTGATCGAAATTTTGGAGCAACATGCTGTAGAGAATCAAGATGACCAAAGGAATTTGCTCACTCCTTTCACCTGGCAAAGGAATGACAACCCGACAATGGGTCAAGAGCCCCGGTCAAAGAAAAGGAAGATACCAGAATCAGCACCCGATTTCTCTTCAGAGAGGACTCAGGACCCATTAGCTTAGGTTTTTGTTTCTGCACCTTGTAATCTACTGTATTTCCATTTCTGTAATCCTTTGAATTCAATAAAAGGGGTTTCCCCACCGTTTGATATTTACAATTTAATTGTCGAAGTTTATTTTGATTAAACCTTAAACAATTAATATAATCATTGCATTCATCATTCTCACATCGCGTATTCTTCTTACCTACGAATCTTATGTTTGTGTCTCGGTTCTAGAGTCAAACTGTCTCATTCGTATAATACTCGGGCCAATCGTCAGAAAAAGATGGATGATCTTGAGGAAGAAAACAGAGAGTTGAAAGAAGAGATCGACGCTCTGAGAGAGGATATGAGAAAGCTTCATAACGACATGCAAGCCATGGCAGAAGCTCAGCTACAAAGAACTGTGATCTCAGAGATCACCTCAACGCCCATAGTAGAGAAGTATGATCCTAGGTATCAAATACCAAAAGATCGTCCTTAGGGCATGCCTGTTAACTATATTCCGGAAGGATATGTTCCGCCGATCACTGAATATCAAGGAATCACAACAGAAGCCGTTGGGCTTGAAGGTTACAAACTTCGGGAAAGCAAAGATGCCAGAGGCATACTGAAGACTCCTGAAGGTTACAAACTTCGGGAGACGCCAAGACTCACTACCGTAGTCACGGTACCACCCCCTGTGGTGCACACTGTCCCGGAAGGACAGATTCCACAGACACCTTCTGGTAAGAAGGAAACTATGTTTGACAGAATGGAGGAGTTCCAGGAACAGTTTTGGGAAATGCAGAAGGAGCTGCAAGCCATTCGCGGTCAGGATCTATTTGGAAAGGACGCCGCAGATCTCTGCTTGGTCCCAAATGTGAAAGTCCCGCACAAATTTCAAGTGCCCGACTTTGAAAAGTACAAGGGTAACTCTTGCCCTCAAAGCCATCTGGTGATGTACGCTCGGCGGATGTCAGCTCGGACGGAGAATCAGGACCTACTGATTCACTACTTCCAGGATAGTTTAACCGGTGCCGCATTAAAATGGTACATGGGTTTAAACCGTGCCACGATCAGTACATTCAGAGATCTTGGCACTGCCTTCGTCCAATAATACAAATACAATTTGGACATGGCACCCGACAGAGATCAACTCAGATCGATGTCGCAAAAGGACAAGGAAACCTTTAAGGAGTATGCTTAAAGGTGGCGTGAAATTGCCGCTCAAATTTGTCCACCTCTTGAGGAAAAAGAGATGACAAAGATCTTCTTTAAGACCTTAAGCTCATTTTACTATGACCGAATGGTTGCCAGTGCGCCCAGTGATTTCATCGAAATGGTTGGCATGGGGGTACGTCTTGAGGAAGCTGTCCGAGAAGAACGTTTGGTAAAAGACACTGGATCGACGAGTGGTACTAAAAAATACGGTAGTGCTCTCCCTAAGAAAAAAGAGCAAGATATTGGGATATCTCTCTCGGAAAGCAAAGGCGACGTTATCAACCGGTAGCAGCTGTAACTCCTACTATCAGCACCGCGCCTACGTATCAACCTCAGGTTGCGCAAAGCCAACCTGATCAGCAAAGGACACAACAGTCTCTTCAGCAGGCTCATCCTCAATACAACAACAACCGTACAACACGACCATCAGGGTTTGATCCTATACCCATGTTGTACGCATAACTATTTCCATTACTACTGGCTAAGGGGTACATTTAGACTAAATCTCCTCTTACAGTACCGGAAAATCCGCCTTTTTGGTTTAAGGTGGATCAAACTTGTCCTTATCATCAAGGAGGTCTAGGGCATAACATAGAGACTTGTCTCAATTTCAAGTCCGACGTGCAAAAGCTTGTTAGGAGCGGGGTCTTATCCTTCAAAGATACAAATCCTAATGTTCTCACAAACCCGCTGCCTCAACATGAGAAGGCTGCAGTCAATTTGATAGAAGGAGAGACTAACGATGTCTATCAAATTCACGATGTACTCTTGTTGAAAACCAATTTGGTCAAGATGCATTGTAGACAGAGTGGATATGGCCATGTGCCACCTCATAATTATCACCAGTGTGATATCTGCTCTAAAAATAATCAGGGATGTTCTGTGGTGCAAGCAGCTCTGCAAGAATAGATGGATCTTGGATGGATCCAAGAGCACCGAGTTCGTGGCGTTAACATGGTTTACACGAATTCTAACGTCATTCAGAACCACGATATCCGTGCGATGAATGTCAACTTGGTGGCGATGCACTCAAGGCAAAGCCAGTATCATAATTTGTCGCGGCACGATTACAGTTCCTGTCTGACTTGCTCGGTAAACAAACAGGGACGCTCTTTCATACAAAAGGCCCTCCAGCGTCAGATGGATCTTGGATGGATCCAAGACTACCATGATAGGAATTCCTATCACATCAATATGGTTCAGATCTTCGATATTCGCGTGATGAATACCAACCTGGTAGAGTTACATGCTGAGCAGGTCCGACTCGGATTCTTAATATCACACGACTATTAAAGCTGTAAAGCGCGTTGCGAAAACGATCGAGGTTGTACCCTTGTCCAGGAGGCACTTCAGTACTTGTTAAATCACTGGCGGGTGCCAATATATATGGATGAAGATACTCAGCGGATTAGTATCAATAACAGAAACCCCACTCGGCGTCAGAGTCAGGATGTCCGATCTGTGGAAGCTAACCTAGTGAGGTTACATTGTATTCAAAGTGGGCGTGGCCAGGTGCCACCACACAACTATGAACTTTGCGGCGTCTGTTCGGAAAGTAACCAAGGGTGTTACTTTGTGAGAGCAGCTCTTCAGGGTCAGGTAGATCGTGGAGAGATTCGCCCATATCCAGGTTATGGACCCATCAACTGGACGCCGAACTACCTTGCCGAGCAAGTTGAGGATGTTGTCCCGATCTCTGGTCATCACAGGACCAGGGATGTTTTTTCCATTATCCCTCTACTTGACGAATCTAAAGTTCCCAACCAGGAACGGATCGAGATTAATTATGATGGTCAGAAAAATCAGAAGGTTCCCATAGTCATCTATCTACCGGGACCACTACCGTATGAATCAACTAAGGCTATCCCTTACAAATACGGTGCAACGACAGTTGAAAATGGAAAGGAAATTCCATTACCCTCCGTCGTGAATATTGCAGACATCAGTTGTGTAACACGGAGTGGTAGAATCTTCAACCGAGGGGTTAGGGAACTTAACAAGGAAAAGGAACTTCAGACAGAAACTCCTGATCCACCAGTCGGTCAATCCAGTAATCCCGACCTTTCAAAAAATAATGATGAGATGCTGAAGCTCATCCAAAGGAGTGAATACAACATTGTCGATCAACTGTTACAAACTCCTTCAAAGATCTCGGTATTATCACTGTTACTCAGTTCAGAAGCCCACAGGGAGGCTCTACAGAAAGTCTTGGAGCAAGCCTTTGTGGAACAGGATGTAACAATCAGACAGTTCGATATCATTGTCTCTAACATCACTTCCTACAATAATTTGGTATTTAGTGATGAGGAATTACCCGAAGAGGGTCGCCGTCATAACATGGCGCTTAACATTACAGTTAACTGCCAGGACGATGCTTTAGCCAGCGTATTGGTAGACACAGGGTCAGCCCTGAATGTTATGCCGAATTCCACTTTGATGCAATTATCATTCAAAGGCCCTCCGATGAGAATCAGCGAGGTCGTCGTCAAAGCGTTCGACGGATCCAGAAAAACAGTTATCGGCGAAGTTGATCTTCCTATAACTATCGGTCCTTACACTTTCCAGGTCATGTATATCCGGGCATTGTACAGTTGTTTATTAGGAAGACCTTGGATACACCAGGCTGGAGCGGTCACTTCAACCCTCCACCAAAAGCTAAAGTTCGTCAAGAACGATCAACTTGTCACAGTTTGTGGGGAACAAGCCTTGCTTATAAGCAACTTGTCATCGTCTACTGGTATAGAACCCGAGAAGGTTATTAGAACTCAGTTCCAAGCACTGTCGGTGAGCAAGAGCAATCAGTTCAAAGAAGGAACTTCGATTTCCTCATAAAAAGATGCTATCAATGCAGTCGAGAGTACCGATACGACAGGATGGGGACAGCTTGTCATTCCTACTAGCAATACGACAAAGAAGGGTCTTGGTTTTTCTGCAACCTGTACCCAGACAGCTGCCAGCGATGAAAGTCTTCATCCCCTTCAAAACTTCTTCCACAGTGGAGGTTTTCTTCACCCAGTGTCTCAAGCAGTACATGCTATCAATGAGGAAGATCCCTCTGACACGGATGAAGAATGGAAGTCCTATCTAAATGAGGACGGTTATATGTCTCAGGAAGCGGTGCCTACGCCATTTTGCTATCCCGCACAAAGTCTGAGATTTATACCACGGTCAGATGTCAAAATGATATATGGAGATTGTGATCCGGAAGGATGCCGTGCTCCGCCAAATTCATTAGAGGAAGACACTCTGATGAAAGACAACTTTGACCACAATTACTATAGCCCAATGGATGGTCTGCCAATGTGGCAGCCTTACCCAGGAAACTTGGGGCAAGAGAGTCATCCGAACAATGAAAATCAGCTGACCGTCATTGAACAGAATACCTGTGTCCCCACCATGTCATGGGATCAACACTCAGGTTATTCAGAAACTACTCAACATGAAGATGAATTTGCAACGTTTGCAGGACTTGAATTCATCAACTATGCTTTTCCTGAGGTCAACGTCATCGAGAGAGATGACTCCTCCAGTTCCACAGAAGTTTGGGACACCTTGGGACAATCGAGTGGAAAATATGACTTCATGGTCAGGTACACCGCTCCCGAAAGCTCTCGTATCAGGCTCGGAGACATCCAGCCTACTGGATGGGGAGATACAGCTGAGAGCACAAATGCTATGCAAAATGTAACAGAGGAATTCTCCTACGACAACTCTGCCTGGGAGACTGATTCCAATGATCCTGCTCCACCAGAAATCAGCGTCATTTCTGAAGACAAATCAAGGAAGGTGCCAGACTTTGTGATTCACCGAGGAGTTCGCCGCCAATGGGTCGCAGTCGATGTTCCGAAGGTCATTCATCAGTCAAAGTAATTGCCATCTTTAACCTTTCACCCTGCCCAGGTGAAACGGATGTTTTGATAGGGCTCGCTTTCTGTAAATTTTCCCTCTTCGCTTTGCCCAAAGTGACAGAGTTATGTTTTATAGGGTTGTAGTTTCAAGGATCGACTTGTTCATTAATAAAATAATGTCGTTCTGTAATTTCCGCATTAATTGCTGTTTTCTCTTTTTGCTTTTTCAGAAAATGGTAATCCTAAAAAATAATTCAAATAAAAACAAGCAGTAAAATAAAAACACTGCACACACTTGCATTTTCTCTATCTCTTCTAAACACGAATCATCACGTCATGCAGATTGCTTGTTTTAAACCCCGTTGAAACATACGATCTGATGCCTTCTCCCGACTATGAGTTCCCGGTATTCGAGGCTGAAGAAGAAAATGACGACAAAATTCCAGAAGAGATCTCCCGACTACTCAGACAAGAGGAAAGGTCCATTGAACCTCATAAAGAACCGTTGGAAACGGTAAACTTAGGTTTAGAAAAAGAGAGAAAAGAAATCAGGATTGGGGCACTGCTCAGTCCAACTGCCAAAGAGAGTTTGATAAAGCTTCTCAAAGAATTCCCCGATGTATTCGCTTGGTCCTATCCGGACATGCTAGGGCTGGATACCAGCATCGTGGAACATCACTTACCATTGAGATCGGAATGTCCACCAGTAAAGCAAAGGTTGAGACGCAATCACCCGGACATGGCCATCAAAATCAAAGAGGAGGTGCAGAAACAGATTGACGCGGGTTTCCTCGCCACATCTGAATATCCTCAATGGTTAGCTAACATCGTACCCGTTCCGAAAAAGGACGGAAAGGTCAGAATGTGTGTCGACTACAGGGATCTAAATAAGGCTAGTCCAAAGGACGACTTTCCTTTACCACACATTGACATGCTGGTAGACAGCACATCAAAGTTCAAAATTTTCTCCTTCATGGATGGATTCTCGGGCTATAACCAGATCAAAATGGCGCCGAAAGACATGGAGAAAACTTCGTTCATTACCCCATGGGGCACCTTTTGTTACAAGGTAATGTCGTTCGGTTTGAATAACGTCGGGGCAACCTATCAAAGGGACATGACTACTCTGTTTCATGACATGATACATAAGGAAATCGAGGTATATGTCGATGATATGATTGCAAAATAAAAAACAGAGAGTGAGCACGTTGAACATCTGTCAAAATTGTTCGAACGTTTAAGAAAGTTCAAGCTCCGCTTGAATCCCAATAAGTGCACCTTCGGTGTCCGTTCAGGGAAACTACTTGGGTTCATCGTCAGCCAGAAAGGAATTGAGGTTGATCCTGACAAGGTCAAGGCCATTCAAGAAATGCCTTCTCCGAAAACTGAAAAACAAGTCAGAGGATTCCTGGGACGTTTGAACTACATCTCTAGATTCATATTCCTTATGACCGCGACATGTGCGCCAATTTTCAAATTACTCAAAAAGAATCAGGATTGCGTTTGGTCAGAAGATTGTCAAACCGCCTTCGACAGTATCAAGGAATATCTGTTGAATCCTTCGATTCTATCACCGCCAGTGGAAGGAAGACCACTGATCATTTACCTCACAGTCCTAGAGGACTCAATGGGATGTGTACTTGGCCAACAAGACGAAACCAAAAGGAAAGAGTCCGCCATTTACTATTTGAGCAAGAAATTCACCGACTGCGAGACTCAGTACACAATGCTTGAGAAAACTTGTTGCGCTTTGGCTTGGGCAGCCAAACGTCTACGTCAATACATGATTCATCATACTACTTGGTTAATCTCCGAAATGGATCCAATCAAGTACGTCTTCGAAAAACCTGCTCTCACGGGAAGGATTGCCCGTTGGCAGATGCTGTTATCAGAATATGACATAGAGTACCACGCTTAGAAAGCCGTTAAGGGGAGTATATTAGCCGATCATTTGGCTCATCAACCGATTGACGATCAAGAATCAATCGGGTTTGACTTCCCAGAAGAAGATGTCATGTATCTAAAAATGAAAGATTGCGATGAACCGTTACCTAGTGAAGGGCCAGAATCAGGTTCCTAATGGGGACTTATTTTTGACGGAGCAGTTAATCATTATGGAAATGGAATTGGGGCCATCATTGTTACCCCTCAGGGTACCCACATTCCTTTCACTGCCAGACTTACATTCAAATGTACGAACAACGAGGCCGAATACGAAGCTTGTATCATGGGTCTCGAAGAAGCAATTGATTTAAGGATCAAAAACTTGGACGTATACGGCGACTCAGCCTTGGTTATGAATCAGATAAAAGAAGATTGGAACATATACCAATCAGGACTGATCCCTTACAAAGATTACGCAAGAAGGTTGTTACCTTTCTTCAACAGAGTTGAGTTTCATCACATCCCTCGTGAGGAGAATCACATGGCTGATGCATTAGCCACTCTCTCTTCCGTGATTAGTGTAGGTCAATGGAACGACCTACCTAAGATCGACATAATGCACCTTGAAAGGCCCGCTTACATCTTCACGATTGAAGCAGTCATAGATGACAAACCTTGGTATCACGATATCCAATGCTTCCTTCAAAAACAAGAGTACCCACTTAGGGCACTAAGGAAGGACAGAAAAACCCTCAGAAGATTGGCTGGAAACTTCTTCCTGAGCGGTGACACTCTCTATAAGAGAAATTTTGACATGGTCTTGCTCCGATGCGTCAACAGACCAGAAGCAGACATGCTTATGAAAGAAATTCATGAAGGGTCCTTTGGCACTCATGCCAACGGACACACAATGGGGAGAAAATTTTTAAGAGCATGGTACTATTGGTTGACAATGGAATCTGACTGCTACAAGTACATGAGGAGGTATCACAAGTGTCAGATATACTCCAACAAAATTCATGTACCACCATCACATCTCAAAGTTCTTTCTTCCCCATGGCCTTTTTCCATATGGGGAATCAACATGATTGGCATGATTGAACCTAAGGCTTTAAACGGACATCGGTTCATCCTGGTAGCCATTGACTATTTCACCAAGTGGGTCGAAGCAGCGTCATTCGCCAATGTAACCCGACAAGTGGTGGTCCGATTTATCAAAAACAATATCATCTGCCGTTATGGTGTTCCGAGCCAGATCATTACTGATAATGGATCTAACTTGAACAATAAGATGATGAAAGAGTTGTGTGCAGAGTTCAAGATTGAACATCATAACTCATCTCCCTACGGACCCAAGATGAACGGAGCGGTAGAAGCGGCTAATAAGAACATCAAGAAGATCGTTCAAAAGATGGTTGTAACCTACAAAGATTGGCACGAGATGCTACCCTTTACTCTTCACGGTTATCGAACATCTGTCCGCACTTCAACAGGGGCTACCCCTTTCTCTCAAGTATATGGCATAGAAGCAGTGCTCCCCATAGAAGTAGAGATCTTGTCAATCTGAGTATTGATGGAAGCTAAGCTCACCGAAGCTGAATGGTGTCAAAGCCGACACGACGAGCTTAATCTGACCGAAGAAAAGAGAATCACGACACTATGCCATGGTCAGTTGTATCAACAGAGAATGAAGAGGGTGTTTGACAAAAAGGTCCGACCTCGTGTTTTCAGAAAAGGAGACCTCGTGCTCAAGAAGATACAGTCATTTCTCACTGATTCGCGAGGTAAATGGACTCCGAATTATGATGGCCCCTATGTGGTCACGAAAGCTTTCTCAGGCGGCGCCTTGAGACTTGCAACCATGGACGGAGAGGAATTTGCCTACCCCACGAATGTTGATGTAGTCAAGAAATACTTCGCCTAAACTAAAAAAAAAAAAAACGTCTCGGTGGATTGAAAACCCGAAAGGGCGGTCCAGGCAAAAGTTAGAGACATGAAAAAAAATCTTCCCGATGGATTGGAAATATCATGGTACAATCCAAGCAAAAATTAGGGATAATGGCAAGTAACTATGTTCAACAGAGGCAGGTTCCTCAGCAGCAGCAGTTACATCATCCGCCAGAAAACTCCAGTCAAGGTCATCTTCGACAGAAGCTCAGGATGTCCCGAATTCAAAGTTGGTAGAAGGATAGTGGTCGTTATGTTTCAACGTAGCCCTTTTCCCTGTAAATTACCATTTTCAAACTCTGTATATACTCTTTGGAATCACGCGTTTGGCTGATCTCCATCTTATCAATAAAATTTGAGCCTTTGTGCTTTTGTTTGTAATTCTTATTTGTTTTAGCTTTATAGAACGACGTTGTTAACATGATTAACGATTCTTGAAATAAAACAAAAATGAATTTACTTGTTAAAACTTTTTCTGCTTTTTAATAAAGACGGCAATTTCTTTTGACTGTTGAACATCAGAAGAACACCGGTCGCTTCTCCAGAAGTAATCGAACCTCAAAGTGCATAATCAAAGTACTCCTTCTACGCTAGTACGCCTGAATGAAGGGATCGACTGTGTCAGAGACCTTGTTTCGTCTGACACGCCTCGGCCGAGTTCTTATCTCCTAAGCCCGATCAACGGTATTCCCCGTAGGGACTATCTCTCCTAAGCAAGGTGGAATTGCTATTCTGAACCCACGGTACTTCTTCGCCCCGCGATGGCCGAGTATCCAGTCGTGTTCACCTGTCAGTTTGTATGTCGCGTCCGTTTTGTCAGCATAAACATACATACATCATGCATTATTGATTTGCATTCACATTTCATATTGCATCACTATCACTCTAGTAGGTCTTGTCCCCTAGTGATAAAAGTCCTCTCAATTGAGTTGTCAACCCTTTCCTCGTCAGGAAGTGTTACGTCTGAACATTCTCTCTCCTCCATTTTTATTTCTGGATTGAGTTGGGTCCTCGACCACATTGATAACTTGAATCTCTGAAAGACCAGAGAGCCCTCAGTTAACATCACTCTTTGCCATTGAAGATGATATCCTTGTTTTCCCGGATTAAAGAAAATCCCGAGAGAAAGCCTTCTAAGTCGGAGATTCGGCAGTACAGCAGTTTTTCTCCGAAAAACCCACTGATGAAAAGGTCATCGGAACCTCAAAATTGGATCACATCATATGGCATTTCTCCGAGAAGATCTCCGAGAAAAGTATGATGTAAAGACCCCAAGTGAATGCAGTCTCTCAAGGGACTCGGATTCCCCAAGTAGAGTCAACAACTGGCATCTCCAACAGAGAAGTCTGTACACCTCTACAACTCAGACGACTGGGTCCTCCCAGCGAGTCTGACATTAGTGTTTTTACCTCAAATGGCATCTCTCCAGGAAAATTCGGTGAGAAGTTTGAAGGAAAGCCGCTACGAATAACGTCCCTTGTCAATAAAGTTTATTGACAAAAGAAACTTAGATCAGTTCCTTGGTAGGAAACCAGAATCGAGGGGAAGTTTAAATCAGAAACTAAGACCAGTTCCTTGGTAGGAAACCAAGATCGATGGGAAGTTAACAAGAGAAACTAAGACCAGTTCCTTGGTAGAAAACCAGGATCGAGGGGAGGTTTATCCCAAAAGGAAACTGAGACCAGTTCCTTGGCTGAAGACCAGGATCGAGGGGAAGTTTACCTTTTCTAAGCACCATTGCTTATCTAAAGAAGATGAATGCGTAAGCTACCATTCATAACCACCATCAAAATTTCGGGTATTCCGATATTTAATCCTCTTGCACCCCGAATGCCCGAATACCTTCGTCATTCACACCTTCGTGTCCATGAAGATTAAATAGGGGCATCTTTCATACCCCAAATTTTGACCACTAAGATTTCCCATCATTGTGCAACTCATCATCATAATATGGAGGAACCATCATACTTCATCAGTCTCCCCAAAGATGGGTGAGCATTCACTACGATCAAAATTAGGGTTTCAAGCCCTCTCAGAGCCTTAGACAAAGGATCAATCAAGGAATGACATGATCTTCAACTTGTCTAACCTCTCAAACATCCACAATGGATCAAAAGGACTCCCACTTCAAGGATCAAGCACAAGGCTGCTCCCTTCTAGGTGGATCAAGTCTCAAGATCGACAGTGTCACCAAATTAGGGTTTTGGTCGACCAGGGCCTCCAGATGGAAAATTTTCATCTGGGCACAAGCCAATGATCCAAAACATAACCTAATATACTCCATGGAACCTCATGGACCCAATCATCAAGTCAATTTTGCCTCAAGGGATGCATTCATCAAAAATCAGGAATTAGGGTTTCTTGACCTAATTCACCCCTAAGTTGACTTTTAGGGCAAATCATGAGCCAAGATCTCAAGAGAGGGTTTTAGGGTCTCTAATGAACTATATTGATCCATTTGCAACAATGGATTAATCCAAGAAGCTTGAGCAACAAGTCTCAATTTCATCTGCACCACAGTTAGGGTTTTAAGGAAAAAGTCAACGGTAACTTTGACTTTTGACCAGGACATGCTCCCAAGCCCTATGACATGCATCAATATACCCTATGACACCCATGGAACATGTCCATCAAGTTTGATTTAGGTCAAGGACATGATTTCCTGAAGAATTGCACAGTTTAGAATTCATCTGATAAAAAGTCAACTGTGCACAAAAGTCAACTTTGACTTTTTGAGATTTTTCACCAAAATGGATTTTTATCCCTAAAATGATGTTAATGTATGATTTGAATTATCATTCATCAAGAAAAATCAAGAAAAATTGGGTTACTTGTAAAAGGGGTAACCATAAAAAACTTAGAAAATTTTCTAAGTTAAAAATAAAGTGGCTAGGGTATCAACTTTGGAGGGTCATAACTCCTAAACCACAAAGCCATTTTCTCCCATCCAAGCCTTGATTTGTAGATTTCATTGCCCTCTACAAAAACTTCAACTAGACCTAATTCCAATTCATTATGGATTTTGAGTTATGGAGTGATCAAAATCAAGAAAAGTCACTTTGTTCCAACACTTAGTGAAAATTTCACTAAGTCAGATTTTACCCTACTTTTTGCCAAATGTAGGGGGATTTTTCACTTGGATTCAAAAGAGATCAAAACCAAATATGTTCAAACAGTCGTTGTATCATGTAAGGGCTTTCCAAAATGGCCAAGAACATTACCAAATTCCATTTGAATCATGAGATATGACATTGGGAAGTTGCCTTGCTGAAATCTGCCAAGGCAAGGCAGAATTTGCACTTTTGCTCGATTTGCCAAAATCAGCCAAATCCAAATGCTCCTATCCACTTGGACACATCAGAGGATTGAATCTAAAGGGGACAATCATTGAGCCAAGCCTCCAAAGTCTTTGGAACAAGAAATAGCATGTTGAACCTAGAATGGCCAAAATAGGGACAAGACTCCATTTTTGGATTGGAGCATTCAATGGAAGCATCAAGGTGGCATGTACTGAGCCATTTGCAACTGAATTCAGTCAAGACTTATCCAAGACCAAGGAAACCACAGCCCTGTGCCCTAACCTCTAGTCAATGGCTAGAGGAGACTTGGATTTCCATTGGCCAACATTGAACAAACACCTGCTGCAGTTGCCATTCACTATGGATCCCAAAACAAACTTGCTCTACTATAAATAGAGCTCAATTGTGATCAGTTTGAGTACACCAAATCCATCAAATAAATGCTTTCCTCAAAATCTCTTCTTTCACTCCAATTTTGCCTTCTAAGGCATGTCACTATTGGGTTTTGAGTTTGAGAGCTTTTCCAATCAAACCAATCACTCACACACCTCACATACATCATATAGAAGTGATCCAAACACTCACATAATATCTGGAACACAGATTTCACAAAATCACCAGTCAATTGCTCAAGGTTTTAACCAAAGTGTAGTTGAGATGCCATGAAGTGATCCAGCCATTCTCAGTCAAGTCCAAGCATTCAAACACACTCCATAGGGTGTAGGGAAGCTGTTCAGATAATCACAACTCATCTGTAACACCTCCTACTCAGAAATCAATTTGCTCTTGCTGTCACGACCTAGAGGTAAGCTTAAACTTGGTTATCTCTCAATCTATGCATATTTCCTTGCACAATACTTTTGCCAAATGTTCATAATCATGCATGGAATGTTTCCCCTCAAGTAATTACTTTGTTTGAATCGTGTATTAAAAATCCCAGCCTTCATGCAGATATTAGGGTTCATAAGGATTTATCGTGATTTCTTGTTTTATGCTTAATTTAAATGAAATTAATTGTCATAAACATGATCGTGAGGTTGAGACGAACATATTGATATGTCGATTGCATGATATAATCAAGTATTCAGTGAGATTGGATAGAAAATGCAAATCTGGGCAAGGCAGAAAACGCGCGTGTTCTTGGTCCATGTTCTTGGCGCCATTTTCATAAATTCAAATATTTGAATTTTGTGATTTTATTTAATTGATTCAAAAATTAATTTCTCTTTGAGTTTTAATGATTTTGAGTTGATTCTTTTTTTAATAATTCACAAAAATGTTAAAATATTTTATTTTCCCAAAAAATCCCAAAAATATTATTTATTTTGTATAATTGATGTTTTTTGCAAAGAATTAATGTTTTAATTATTTTTAACATTTAAAATATTTTTTCCACCTTGATTTTGCAACTTTTAATGCTTTCTAATTATTTTGTAGGTCAATCCTTAATTTTTGAAGTATTAATCCAAGATCACAATTTGTTTTCCTTATGTTAAACAATTTTCATCATTTTAATTGAATTTTTATTGAATTAAATACATTTTTGAAAATAAATTAGGGTTTTTTGGATTAATTCAACCCTCATAAATCATTTTCAAAACATTTTGGGCCTCTAATAGAGTGTAAGACCCAATCCTTTTTTGACCAAACCATTTTTGGGCCTCAGTGTATTGTATAAGTCCCGATACCGTAAAAAATAAACGGCGCGATCGTCGCCCTTTTGAAAAATAACCTTGGTCCTCTCCTTGAGCTATAAGACCCATTCAAAAATTTTTGGGTCTCTAATAGAGTGTAAGACCCAACCCCCTTTTAACAAAAAACTTTGGGCCTCACTTATTGTATAAGTCCCTCTGCGTTAAAAGAAAACCTCGGCGCGATCGCCATTTCAAACGGAAAAATCAACTGGGCCTACCCTCGTGTTGTAAACCCCACTCTTTTTCTTTAAAACTTTTTGGGCCTCTTGAGAGAGTGTAAGACCCATCCCTTTGTACATAAAACAATTTTTGGGCCACAGTCACTTGTATAAGTCCCTCTGTACAAATTTAACAGTACAATCACTGATAAAACCATGGGCCTCTCCTTGAGCTTTAAGCCCCAAATATTTCTTTTTCAAAACACTTTCTCCTTTGATTTTTGAATATACTGTTGTTTTCAATCTTTCTTTGTTGAACAAACTAACCAAACATCATGGAAGCTCTAAAACCGAGTAAGTGGTTATTGTTTTCATTTACCACTTTCATATACATATAACTGTATTGTGGGGCTGTTTCACTGTAAGTCTTCTTTCATAAACTCATATCAACTGTGTAATAATAGTATAGATATTTAGAGTTTCCCCGGCAATTACGTCTAGCATTAAGCCCGTTGATCTCTCTTAAATAGTCAAAACTAGATCCCCATAGGATTACCAGACACAGTCTTCCCTCCTCTTGGGGTTAAATAATATGGAGATATGAAAGGCAGCATTCTCAGTGAACCCTTTCATAGACTGTCACTCGTAGAAGTTGTCAAAGAAACTCTACTCCCCAGAGATGATCTTTTCTCCGTGAATTGCATCTCTTGAGTTTCTTCCAAATTCTCGGACTTTCCTGGCTTGATCTATTCTCGGTGAATGGCATGTCTTGAACTTTTCGGGGTTTGGGGACCCACAGGCTTCTTAAAAGCACTTGTCAAGAAACTCTACTCCTCAGAGATGATCTTTTCTCCGTGAATGGCATCTCTTGAGTTTCTTCCAAATTCTCGAACTTTTCTGACTTGATCTATTCCTTGTGAATAGCTTGCCTTGAATTTCTCGGGGTTTGGGGACCCATCGGCTTCCTAAAAGCATCGGCCTCCTCTTGGGCATCGTACAAGGACCCACAGGCTTTCTAAAAGCAACCCTAGCCTCCTCTTGGGCTTAGTACAAGGACCCGCCGACTTCTTAGAAGTATTCACAGCCTTCTCTTAGGCTTCATATAATGATCTCTTCCTCCGGGAATGATAGCCTCCTCTTGGGCATCGTACAAGGACCCGTTGGCTTCTTAAAAGCTTCCAGCCTCCTCTTGGGCTTCGTACAAATTGTCCCGACGATCTCCTAGAGGTATAGGAACAAAAATTAGTCATCTGCATAGAACAGTCCTTTCATAGAGTCTACTACTGTTTCTCAAAGCACAGTACAAAAGATGACAATCTAGACTTGGACAGTCTAATCTCCTTGAGTCTCAAGTGACCCCTTCAAAAATAGGAAGAAAACCCGTAGACTCTGACAGTCTCAATACCCTTCGAATTTCCCACTTCCTTAAAGAACAGGAATAACCCGGATCCTCGAATCAAATCCTTGAGTACAGTGTTGCTCATATAAGAACTGATTTTCTCTTTAAATCAGCATACTGGACCTGTCACTTAACTGAACAGTCGCCATAGCCTCCTCTTAGGCTTTGTATAATGATCCTTCTCCAGTGAAGTTAGCCTCTCTTGGGCTTTGTACAATGATTCTCCCCAGCGGGTCAAACAACGTTTAGCCTCTTTCTCGGGCTTTGTACGAGACACATAAGAGACTCCCTCGTTGAGTCAATCACCCTTTTGCATCCATCTCGGGCTTTGTACGAGATACAAAAACTCTCTTGTTGAGTCAAATAGCCTCCATCTCGGGCTTTATACGAGATACCAAAAGATTCCCTCGTTGAGTCAAAACCTTTTAGCCTCTCTCTCGGGCTTTGTACGAGACACATAATAGCCTTCTCTTAGGCTTTGTATAAGAAAACCACTGGTTGATCCAATTAACCTTTTAGCATCAAAGTTGTGCCTCGTTCACAGTACACAAACATCAACAACTCCTTCCCCTCCATCTAACTGCTGTAAGCGGCAAGCCTCTGGATCGTCTACATCCATGCCAATGTCCCTCTTTTAGTATGAGAAATTCCTAAGGAAAGATGGCATTACTCTACACTGAGTTAAAGTCTTCTCCTTCAGGTTAAAATCCCCTATAAAGGAAATTATGGCATTACCGGATTCACAAATCCCGGTTAAAGTAATCCTCCTTTACAGTCAGTCACCCAACAGTTGTGACAAACAAACCCCTTTAAAGATGACAAATTCTCTCTAAGGTCAACACCCTTTTAGCTTCACATCTTGGGCTTTGAACAAGATATAAATCACCTTTCGCTTCACGTCTTGGGCTTTGAACAAGACACCAAAACACCCATTTCCTCCCATAGAATAGGAGGAACTACGAACGCTCTGATTTCCCTATTTCGGTAAACGGGAATACGTAGGCATAAGATTGAAAGAAAAATCTTAGCGAGCACACTAAACAAAAACCCAAAATCCCATACTTTCATATATATCCGTCCTAACATCTCAACCGATAGCCTAAAGCACCCCTCGTCAACAAAATAAACCTAAAAAAAAACCCCGAATCTTTGTAGCATTTGTAAACCAACAGTTTTGACTGTTTAATCTCAGTATGCAAGCAAGGTTAGTTGGAGACATCTATTTCCCTTCCTTCATCAGCTTTAATAGGATAAAAAATTAATCGAGCTATAGTACCAGAACGATCGTGCTTCACAACCACATCCAAAAATCACTCGCTACAACCGGGTCTAGGTCCGTGTTGTCATCGGTCTTCTTTTCACACCCATTCCTCTTTTCAGCACACCCCTGGTTATTCTCACACCTCCCCAAATCAACAGCTATGTTCCATGTTCCTGGTAATGAGGTTTTTGTTTTCAATTTGATTCATTTTTGTTACTTTAAATTAGATATTAATTAGATAGCCACTTTAGAAGTAAATCTTAACTATAAATGTTACTATTAGATTAGTTTTGGGTTTAGAATAATTAGAAATGAATTTTGATTAATCATGTCTGGACTTAATTGTTAGAATTAGAATTAGAATTAGATTTAATTTTTTATTTTAGTTTAGTTTTCAATTAGAAATTAACAGTGTTCCTAATTGACTTTTTACATGATATTAGTTACCTCTTGTAGGATTTTTTGCATGTCAATTAGGGATAATTTTTCATGCTTGATTCGAGATTTTTTTGCATGTCAAGTAGTGTTAAAGTTTTCATGCTTGATTAGGATTTTTTACATGAATATTGATTGAATATCATGTTGCCACTTGATTGAGATTTTTCACATGATATTAGTTGAATATTAAGTTGCTTTGATTAGGATATTTTTTCATGGTATTATTTGAATATCATGCTACTCCTTATTAGAATTGATTAACATGCTTTTTTTGTTTCATTTTCATTGGAAGCTTATTGATTAACTTTGGTTATTTTTCTTTAATTAGTGAATTAACGTAATAAGCTTTGAGTTCTATGCTTGTCACTTTAGAGAGTAATAAGGATTGCTTGACCTTAAGGAGGTATGCTTGTTTAGTAATGATTGCTTGATCCCATTGAGGTATGTCCCTTCTTGGACATTAGTTAATTGAATGAATGTAGAAGTTGTTGTTGTATACATTGATGTTCTGGAAATGTAAGCTGTAGAATGAAGCTATTCTGTCTGGTTGATTACATACCTGTCCTGTTCTGGAAATAGTAGCTGTTATAAGCTGTTTTTGCTTGTTGTTGGTTTTTATGGTTGTACAGGTGTTGAAGTGCTGTTGTTACTGCTGTTTGTGTTTTATTGCAATTGCTTGTTATTACTAATGTGTTTGTTGACTTGTGCAAGGCATCTCATGGAGGCTTTCAACTGCGGTGTGATTGGTTCATTCCACTTTCATTTGTAAGTTAAGTCCACTTCTAACATTTTTGTTCATTGGTGTTAATAGGCTCGAGGTTTCAAGTGCTTACGTTGCTATCCGGTAGTACTCTTCATCCCTTCTACTCACTTTCTCATTTTCAAATAACATGAGAAGTAGGATTGGAGTCCTGACCATTTCTTTTTGGCGGGCATTTTTCTGGAAAGTCCTCAAAGTAAGCTCTGAATGTGCGTGTTTGCATTTTGTGCTAAAGACCTCTATGAGGCATCCCTTTCCCTATCCCCAGGATAAGTCCTCAAAAGAAGGTAAGCGAAGGAGGGACTAGCAATTAGTCCCCGCACTTTCCATGAGTCGTTCACTAGCTCACATTACGCGTTGATGCTTTGAACACAGCTCTCCTATCGAGTTGGTCAAGTGGAAGCAGGGTTTAGCAATCAAACCCCCACGATTAGTCTCTAGCTCGCATCAGGCCGATGCTGACGCTGATGTGATCTCATTCACATCCCCTTTATGCCCCGCTCACCATGATTTTCAATATCACTGGTTGAGACTCTTGTGTCTTCCCTCCAGCTAGCTTGTTTGCCTCGGTTGATATGACCCCTTGGCTAAAGCTCCCCCTTTTCCTTTCTTTGAGTGTTTGATGTTATTGTTGATTGACACTGCTTACTCTTTCATTTACTTGTAGTTCCTTTTGTTTATGGATTGAGTTACATAATGTCTCCTCGTTTCGCATGTTCCCCATAGGGCTCCTAGATTGAATCTAATTTTGGATTAGGTTCAAAGTAGGATAGACATTAGGTTACCAATCCATGTATGCTAACTTAGGTAGAGATCTTTCGTTTCTTCCCCGTTAGATTTTCTTTTCAAACCTTGAGTCGTCTCTTCTCTCATCTCAAAACAAAATAAAAAACATGCAATAAAGACAACACGTATTGTACGCCATGATCCTTAAGTACATGGGAAATGAAAGGGGGAGGGTCTCCTTTCGCCTTCCTAGAGTGTTTAGCATACGTCCTGTTGGGGACGACCATGCGACACATTCGTTCCTATGTCATAGACTTTAATGCAATATGAGTTACAAACAATAAATCAAAACATTTTCTCATAAAAAACAAAAAAAATACAATTGTCTTTCTCTTCTCATCTCAAACTCTCACTCGACGTAAGGGCATGCTTCTCCTTGTTCTACTGCAAGTCGGTAACACGAGCCTCGATTCAGCGAGTCGTAACACCTAAGCTAGAACATTAGCATTACCCAGTTAAAAACACAAACAAAGAAGGGGTCACCCTTAGTTAGGGGAACTACGTCGTTCTGATTCTTTATTGGTTAATAGAGATACGTGGGCAGGAGATCGTGCGAGATCTCTATAAGCACAACCTTATTTATCAACCTCTTTGTTTATCTTTTCTTTTCTACCGATTTTGACAGGTAGAAGGAGCACCCTTCCTTTTGTTATAAGTCCGCCTTCGGCCGGCGATCCTTTTGTCTCCCTTTAGCAACCCGTAGTGAGCCGAACTACGATGCTCTGATTCTCATTTAGATACGTAGGCACAGGCGCGATGCTTGTCGAGTCACCTTTCGTGTTATCTCCCCCCGTTCATTTATTTTCATTTCATTCCATTCCAGTAACAGTGAAGCATTCAGATGACGGCACCCTTTGATCGATAACAACAAGCATGGATCCCATCGAGTACGATGGACGCGAGGGGGTGTTAATACCTTCTCTCGCGTAACCGACTCCCGAACCCAGGCCATGGTTGCGATGACCATTCCTTTCCCTTTCTTGAGGTTTTCTTCGATTGTTTCCTTTCTCTGCATCGGGATAAATAACGTTCGGTGGTGACCCTTCTGTTCTCTTCCGCCGGTTGATTTTCGCAGATGCGACAGTTGGCGACTCTGCTGGGGACTTTCCCATCCCTAAGCGAGTCAATCCTAGCGTCTGCTTATTTTCTGTTATAGGGTGTTTATCTGTGTGCTTTACTCGCTTTATTTATGGCATTGTTGCATGTTTATTGTTTTATTACATCTACTTATTTTTCATTTCATTGTTGCCATATATTATATGCTGGACTGTGCTGTATTTTTCTGTTTGGTGGGCAGGGTGTTCTGAGAGATAAGCCCACTACCCAGGCTTGAGTATACACATAGGATTTAGAGTGGATAGTCGTGTCGCTTGCGTGGTGGTGACCACGTGTAGTGTTCACGAGACCCACAGCCAGACAAGGTTCTTATAGGAGATATCTGATACTACATGTTGATGCAGGACATTGGATAGCTCCTTTATGAGCTTTCGACTCTGGTGACCATTTCCCTAGGATTCAGCATAGGCACTCCTTCAGGGAGCGATAATGGCAGACCAGAAATGGTAAACCCATTACGTATCCTGCTGAGGACCCGAAACTGGGAACTTGCTATGGGATGACCTTATTTTTGGGGGAATCAGTGGATGAACTATTTATTTGGTGATAGTATTGTACCCATTAGGATGAATGTACTATTGCTTCTCAAATCGAGAATCCGAAACTGAGGATCCCGTGTTTTAGAACCCACATGTGAGAGGGGATGGGTGTTTACAGGTTTGCAGGTAACCTTGACCTTCCACCTACCCGGTTCTATGGTTTTCTTATTGAAACAGTTGATCTTATCGTATCCAGCCAGTTGTTACTAAAATAGCTTAGCACAGACACCTATTATTCACACAGTTCAGCACAACAGTTATCCAGATTATGTGGCAGCTTTTATCCCATGTCTTTGCATACATGACATCATATCAGTTCAACATACATGTTCTATTATTCCTGAGGATCTTAGCTTTAGGAATTTCTGTTGAGCATTCCATTTAGTTCTTGTGGTTTATTTTGTTTAAACTTGAATCGAAGCAGAAAGATTCTTTGGAAATAACCGAACATGTCATTTGCATACATCCATGCATACATGCATTCATAACAGGTGCTCAGAGGCAGATTCCTCATTCTGATTTGGTCTTCTCTTCAGAATTTCCAACTTGAATTCTTCCCACTACTCAACATCCGACGATCAGAGTTCAGTTATGGAACAGATCCGTGTAGAGTTGTCTGAGATGAAAGTTCAGATGGGGCATTTTATGGTGGATATGCAAGCATTGTCCCAGGGTCAACAGCTGAAGTCAACCAGATAAAGACTCAAGTAAGCCTGGTTATGAAAATCCTGAATACGGTGTTAAGGAAGGAAAACAGTCATGTGCCCAATGCTGCATCAGTAGTTCCTGTTCCTCCCATATCTTTGGGATCTTCTCTAGACCGTGGTGTGCCTACTGAATCTCCTCCAAAACCAGAGCTTTCCCATCAGCAATCACTTCCTACTCCCCAAAAGGACCATGAGCCAGAAAGGTCTGAGAAAAAGTTTGATCCGATCCCAATGCCATATGCGCAGCTACTTCAACACTTGCTCAAACTTTAGCTAATTGAGTTTGTCGCCGTGGAATCTCCTCCCGCAAAGCTTCCTATGGGGTATAATGCTAATGCTAGATGTGAGTTTCACCCTAGGGCACTTGGTCATAACATGGAGACTTGTAATGCATTCAAGCGCAAAGTCCAAGAGCTCATTGATTCGAAGGCTATCAAATTCGCTCCAGTTGGCACAAGTACACAGAGTAATCCCATTCCAATTGCTGTGAAAAGGGTAGACACTCCTTTACTTTCTCTAGGATCTTATTCAGAACATATGACTTTGCTTCCGGAACCCTCACGTCAGCACCTTTTTCCCGTTCCTCAGTCAAGTCTGAAGAGGAAAATGTATGGGCAGATTAAAGATCCAAGTCAGTATCAATAAAAGAACTGCTTTTGGAAGAGACCACTAAGATCAAGAAATCCTGAGAGAGTGTTCACTCCGATTCCTATTCCTCGTAGCCACCTGCTTGCTCGTTTACTCCAGGGATCCTTGGTTCATCTAGTAGAGGCTAAGTCTGTTCTGAGCATTTTCCCTTGGGATTTTGACATAAATGCTAGGTGTGAGTACCACTCAGGAACACTCAGACATTCAACCGAGAATTCCAAAGCTTTCAGGCACAGGGTGTAGGACTTGATCGACTCAAAGGTCATCACGCCATATGGTACGCCCATGATTTAAAGTTTCTTGCCAGAATGAGCATCCAGATGGCAAGGACATCGTCAGAAGTAATAAGTCCAGACGGAGTCAAGTCTCCTCAATAATGGCAATCATTAGTTTCTTTACTGCATCTTCATATGTAGCTTTCATTTGTTTGTTTAAACATTGTTTACATGTAAGAACTTGTTCGTTTTTAAATGGCAATCATAATACAATGAACATGTTTTTCTTGAAGTAATCCATTCATGATCATTCTTAAATGTTTATGTGCTTTGCAATACTGACTTTCTTGCTTAAACTCTTAGAGGGAGAATGATGAAGTAAAAACACAAAAATCTCTGATCGTGTGCTTTTGAATAAGACCCAGTTGACGATGTACATGCATTGTTTCGAACTCCCAAACACTAGAGATATAAGGGAGATAGACCCTCGTTAACCCCTTTGAGCCTTAGAGTATGAGTTTCTTTTCGTATGAAAAAACCCTCACATTTAATCCAGGGGCAGGGTAGGCGTCAGTTAATTTGACCAAGCGTCCAAATTTCAAGAGGAGTGTGCATCTGAGGATCCATTACCTTTTATTCCACCATCAAGAGGTCAAGAGATGTGAAACCAAAATGGTTATCCATCAGCAATCAAGGAGTGAGGCAGTCACAACCATTTCAAACAAGTCAGACAAACCGGTGTCGCACGATTTGGTAAAAAAAAAAGAATCAAAAGAAAAAGAAAAAAGCCCGCTAAGTCGAAACTTGAAAACAAGCGACTTAGGCAAAAGTTAGGGCATCCCGCTGGACTTCAAAATCTAAAGATTCAAAAGAATCAGTCCAGGCAAAAATTAGGGATCAAAAAGCAAAATAATGAGAAAGTGAAAAACAAAAGGATTACAAAAGAAAATCCTCGAGCAAGAACAAAGTCGTGTGACTATGAACAAAAGACAAAAGGGGTGACTGTCACTCCAAAACCTCATTAGGTGTCAAACCATCAGTTGCATGGGTTCCTTAAAGATCATAACATCTTTTTTAGAGATGAGCACTTGTGCCAGATTAGCTGAACGTAGGAATGGAGAACATCACGAAGAGTGGGTGGGCACCAATAAACTTTGAGCCGTAAATCTTTTTTCTAAAAACCGTGAACCAGGCCACGATACAACCCTCAAAAGACCTAATTGAAACAGGGTTTGTTTCGAGAGCGTACTCCGATGAGATAGCGTTCCTGACTCCCATGAGTGATGCTAAAAGATCTTGTTGGTATTGCATGTGCATGTTTTCTTTCATTCAAAAATCAATGTCGTATTCTAAGCAGTGATTCACTCACGTAGATTTGCGACATCTTTTCAATAAAGGACTTCGAGATTAACATGTGTGTTGCATTAGAGTAATCATTTTCAGAATAAATATTTTCTGCTTGCATACATTTGTTTGACATCAAAGAAGCTTACATGATGAACAACAGTCGAGAAGCTTGATCATGCCAAGTTGAGATGCCTGAGACTCCAGAGGACATGTTTCTGAAAGACTATGTGGGGAAAAGGCGTTCCCAGCCAGTTGTGTTGAGATGTAACCAATCTGGGGCAATCGCATCGAGAAATTTCTTCGAGGTTCAGCCAATCTGGGACAATCACGTCGAGATTCGATAAATCTCTCCAAAAGCAGTGTAATCAGGGACAGTCACGCCGAGAAATCTCTTCGAAGTGTAGCCAAGCTGGGGCAGTCAAGTTATGAAAGTCTTTTCAGAGAGCGGTCAATCATGGGCAGTCACGTCGAGAAATCTCTTCAAAGTTTAGCCAAACTGGGGGCAACCACGTTGAGATCCGTTGAATCTCTCCAAAAGCAGTGTAATCAGGGACAGTCACGCCGAGAAATCTCTTCGAAGTGTAGCCAAGCTGGGGCAGTCAAGTTATGAAAGTCTTTTCAGAGACCGGTCAATCATGGGCAGTCACGTCGAGAAATCTCTTCAAAGTTTAGCCAAACTGGGGGCAACCACGTTGAGATCCGTTGAATCTCTCCAAAAGCGCTTAATATGGGGCAATCAGGTCGATTTGGAAAATCTCTCTAAGATCGGTTAGGGGCAAAGTTTCTTCAAGACTCGAGGCAGGCCACCTCAAGAGTACGAGAAGTTGTCCTTTCCAAAACATGACTAGTCAGAAGCACCTCTCAAAGAGTTTGAAGACACTAGGGCATTTTGAATGCTACGTCTTCTGTAAAATCCTCTCGAGGCAAAATTCTTTCATAAACCTCGCAGTCCGGGGCCAATGGAGAATTAAATGAATCGTTGTTCACTCATGACGATCAATGGGCAGTTGATCAACTCAGAAGCTTGAAACAGAGGTCATTTCCAGCATGAGGTGTCTTTGATCTCTTTTCTCCAGTAGAATTCAGTATGCTATCTCTTCCCAACAGAGTATCAGAATGTCTCTCCTCTAGCAAGACATCAAGAAGTTTGATTTCCCCAGTGGAGTCCATGGTCATGGCTCTCCCTAAGCAGAAGTGGGTCCCTC
This sequence comes from Lathyrus tuberosus, assembly GCA_022829125.1. NCBI lineage: Eukaryota > Viridiplantae > Streptophyta > Magnoliopsida > Fabales > Fabaceae > Lathyrus > Lathyrus tuberosus. Next base: position 4,407,014 of record JALAZF010000302.1, read on the forward strand.
AATAGGAAAGTTCTTCCTTGAGGTTGTTATCCCCAGCAGTATAGAAGAATTACTCACTCCTAGCAATGTAAAGTGATGGAATATTCCTAAGTAGTTTTGAAAATGGTGGAAAGTCAGAGTGTTCTCCTCCTCTAGCATATCATATCAGTGATGTTGCCTGCAATTAAAGTCCAATGGTTGTAGACAATTCAGACCCATCGGTTGTTCAGAGGTTATCCCCATCAAGAAATATGATTGATTTCAGTCCCCTAGCAAGTGCTTCTATCCTCAGCAGAAGTTGGGTTGATTTCAGTCCCCTAGCAAGTGCTTCTTTCCTCAGCAGGAGTTTTGGTTGATTTCAGTCCCCTAAAAGTGTTTCCTCCCTTAGCAAGAAATATGGTTGATCTCAGTCCCTTAGCAGTTTGTTCCTTCCTCAGCAAGAGTTCGTTTGATCTCAACTCCCTAGCAGCCAGGCCAGAAGGTTGTCATTTCCCCAGCGAAGTTCTAGGGTTATAGTTCTTCCCCCAGCAGATTTGGTTCAGATGAGGCCCCCCCAGTACGGTCATTATTCCCTATAGTAATCCTCAACAAGTTTAGCAGTCCCGAGCCCAGACTGTGTCAACGTTATCCCCAGCTGAGTTGATGTTTTCCCACAGAGAGTCGGAAGATCAAATCGATGTCTATTTCCTCAGCAGAAGTGTTATTATCCCCCAGCAGGGAATTCTCTTTGCATTTTGCATGTAATGATCATTACATTGCATCCTCAAAAACGCGTAGCATTTCCATCGAGATGGAGCATTACGCCATGGAAAAATTCAAACATATGCATACGAAGCATAAACTAGTTTTGGTACCTTGTGCGAAAGACCAAAATTGTTTCTCTTCGATCAGACCGAAGAATCCTTAGAAAGAATGCCTCGTTCATTCCCCAACAGATATTTCAATCAGTACCCGAATTTCACCTCTTTTCTCCCCACCAGAGTTTTATCTTTTGGTTTGTAGATCTATTGATCCTACACCTTAAACCGTAGATTTCAGAGGAACCATTCCCGATAGGTTTCCTTAAGAGATTCCCGATAGACGTATAGGTCAAGCTTATTTCATAGGAACTATTCCCGATAGGATACCTTCAGCCATTCCCGATAGGCACTTTTATAAGTTTTGAACCTTAACCATTCCCGATAGGTGATTAGGTTAAAACTTCTCTTTAGGAACCATTCCCGATAGGTTTCCTTCAGCCATTCCCGATAGGCACCTTTTAAGTTTTGAACCTTAGCCATTCCCGATAGGTGATTAGGTATCAAACACTCTTTAGCCAATCCCTATAGGCACCTTAAATCCAAACTTCTCTTAGAAATCATTCCCGGTAGATTTCCTTTTAGCCATTCCCGATAGGCCGGTTTAATCAAATTTCCCCTAGGATCCATTCTCGATAGGATTCCGTTAGCCATTCTCGATAGGCTCTTCATAAATGTTTCCTTCAGTTATTCCCGATAGGCACCTTATAAGTTTTCCCTTTAACCATTCCTGATAGGATTCCTTCCATCATTCCGGATAGACGCTCATAATTTTGACCGTAGTCATTCTCGATAGACAGTTAGGTCAGATTGCTCCCCTAGAAACCATTCCTGATAGGTGTTTCAAGTTAAATCTTGACCACTATCCCTTTAGAAACCATTCCCGATAGGTTTCCTTTAGTCATAGACGCCCTAGGTTCCCGACCTTACCTATAGTCATTTCTGATAGACGTCATAGGTTCCTGACCTTCTCTCCAAATATCTTTTCAACAACTGTTTCTTTCGGCTCACCCCCAGTATAGTCATATATCTATGTCTTTTCCCACAGAGTGTAAATTTTTTGGTTTTTCTGGTATTCAATTCCTATTTACCTTGAATGTCTGACAGCCGCTGCTCTCATCCCTTCAGGTCCATAGTTGATTGAATAGGGGCAGCTGTAATACCCCAAAATTTGCCCTCTTATTTATTGCCTTATAACAGTGGCTTATGCTTCACATTCATATGCATCTCCATTAGGTCATAACATTCACGATCATGCATTTCATCGAGCTCCTAAGACATGGGATCAAAGTATTTCCTGGTGATTTGAATTCTCTTGTTAAGAGACGATTTATCCGACTACCACACTCAAGATTGAGACAAAAGCTGAGCTACCAACATCATGAGTATATTCTTATCAGAGGTTATCAAGTTACATTGTCATGTTCTTCAGGGTTTCTCAAGTCCCAAGTGATTAAGGTTTTATCAGGGTTTCAACTGGGAACATTATTGAACTAAGGGATTATTTCCCTTCAGCTTCTCAGACACTCTTTCCCAATACAACATCAGAAGCTTCAAGGCTTGCAGAATTTTTGATTCTGCAGACTGGTATGACTGCATTTAGGAAAACACATTACAGGAACAAAGGTGATCTTGTGCCTAATCTTGCAATGAAGCTTGAGGCACTCCGAGATGAGTATATGCGTTATGGTACAGAGAAATGTTTGTAAGTGCTAAGAGAATACCATTCTGCGGTTGAGACAATCATAGATTTTGCTTGAAAAAGGAAAAACTCAGCAATAAGTAGATAACAACAAATATCAAAATTCCATGACAGAATGAAAATTATTTAGCAATTCACAGCAGCTCACAGAAAAAGTTCAATAGCAGAAAGATTACTTAACAGAAAAAATACAAAAAAACTCAACGGATTTCCAATTCAAACCCCTCATAACTGATCACATTTTTCTATTTTTTTCATAGCACAACGAAAACCAACATTCACAGTAGAAAACCAGAAGAAAATACTGTTAACAGATTTTTCACAACTCCAGTTTTCTCTAACATCTCCCTAACTGTCATAACTCATAACCAACTACTACAACAGAAAACTAACTTTACCTAACTGCTTCTAACCATAACCTCCTAACAGTATTCGTAACCGAATTCTCAGAAACTCTAATAAAAAAACTTCTTCTGACTTTAATGTCCCTCTCTCTTACATTATTCATCACGCTTCAATCAACCTTCAATTCCCGGTAACAATCAATACCTTCAACCTATCTTCATCGGTTCCGTATCCACATAATTCATCAATATTGCACCTTCCATCACTTGTCATCTTCAAATTCGGCAATTCTGTGCCAAAAACGAATCTGCAATAATCAGATTCAAAAAGAATTCACTACAATAATTCGACGCAACCAATTCAAGGCCTGCATCACAAATCGCGACATCCACAATATCGCATCATCATCATCATCAATCGAGAGAAAAATTGGAGAAGAAGATTGATCAGAAAGAATACGACGGCATCATAACTGAGAAGAATCCATGTTCTCAATTCTTCTTTCCCGTTCCATGTTCAACTTCACCTTGAATCCTCCTCAAACCTTGGTTCGGTTTCACCAAATCAACACCTGACAATCGTGCTCTCCTTCCAATCTTCTCTTCGTCATGACGTATTCAACACAACTTCACAATGTATTTAGAGAATTATGCATTTCTGGATCAAGTTGAATTGAAGAGGAGGAAAATGAAAGAAGAACACAAGGAATGGAGCGAAGATTCGAAGATTTCGAACCTGGAGAATCTCTGGTATCTTCAACTGAATAAACCTGTAGAAATTCAGAACGCACCACAAGAACTGTTTGCAACACCAATTCATGACGTAACTCAAGAGTCATCGCATCAACAAGTCGAGTCAAAGAAACCGCAACGAAATGAAGTGTGCGAAGAGAATAGGAATCGAAGTAGCGTCGAGTGCAAAATATTGAGTCTATACCAAGATTCGCTTCTAGATAAACATCTTCGTTAACAATCGCTTTTCGTCGTTCTCGGGGCAATAAGTTTTGAATCCTGTTTGTGAAGGGGAGATTTGTGCGAATCGGACCGTAAGGTTGAAGGAGATGTTATTTACGGTTGTGGTGAGAAGAAGGGGAAGATGAGAATCATATGGTGATATTTGTTGTTTGTTGTTGACAGATGAGGAAGGCGAGGGCGTAGTAATGTTCAAGGGCGGTGAATTAGAAAGCCGTGGGAGGAGTTGAGACGGAGGGATATGGAAGAATAAGGTGTGGCGACGATGCCTAGGAAGAGATATGGGACTGCAATCCGCTTAGGGTTTCTTTAAGAAGAACAAATTTTCAGAAGTGACCGGGTCTAGGCCCGTGTTGTCATCGGTCTTCTTTTCACACCCATTCCTCTTTTCAGCATACCCCTGGTTATTCTCCCACCTCCCCAAATCAACTGCTACGCTCCATGTTCCTGGTAATGAGGTTTTTATTTTCAATTTGATTCATTTTTTTAACTTTAAATTAGATATTAATTAGATAGCCACTTTAGAAGTAAATCTTAATTAGAAATGTTACTATTAGATTAGTTTTGGGTTTAGAATAATTAGAAATGAATTTTGATTAATCATGTCTTGACTTAATTGTTAGAATTAGAATTGGATTTAATATTTTATTTTAGTTCAGTTTTCAATTAGAGTTTTCAATTAGAAATTAACCGTGTTCCTAATTGACTTTTTACATGATATTAGTTACCTCTTGTAGGATTTTTTGCATGTCAATTAGGGATAATTTTTCATGCTTGATTAGAGATTTTTTTGCATGTCAAGTAGTGTTAAAGTTTTCATGCTTGATTAGGATTTTTTACATGAATATTTATTGAATATCATGTTGCCACTTGATTGAGATTTTTCATATGCTAGTAAGTTACTTTGATTAGGATTTTTTTCATGGTATTGTTTGAATATCATGCTACTTCTTATTAGAATTGATTAACATGCTTTTTTTGTTTCATTTTCATTGGAAGCTTATTGATTAACTTTGGTTATTTTTCTTTAATTAGTGAATTAACTTAATAAGCTTTGAGTTCTATGCTTGTCACTTTAGAGAGTAATAAGGCTTGCTTGACCTTAAGGAGGCATCCTTGTTTAGTAATGCTTGCTTGATCCCATTGAGGTATGACCCTTCTTGGACATTAGTTAATTGAATGAATGTAGAAGTTGTTGTTGTATACATTGCTGTTCTGGAAATGTAAGCTGTAGAATGTAGCTATTCTGTCTGGCTGATTACATACTTGTCCAGTTCTGGAAATAGTAGCTGTTATAAGCTGATTTTGCTTGTTGCTGGTTTTTATGGCTGTACAGGTGCTAGAGCGCTGTTGTTACTGTTGTTTGTGGTTTATTGCAATTGCTTGTTATTACTAATGCGTTTGTTGACTTGTGTAAGGCATCTCATAGAGGTTTTCAATTGCGGTGTGATTGGTTCATTCCACTTTCATTTGTGAGTTAAGTCCACTTCTAACATTTTTGTTCAATGGTGTTAATAGGCTCGAGGCTTTCAAGTGCTTACGTTGCTCTGCTTACGTTGCTATCCGGTAGTACTCTTCATCCCTTCTACTCACTTTCTCCTGTTCAAATAACATGAGAAGTAGGATTGGAGTCCCGACCGTTTCTTTTTGGCGGGTATTTTTCTGGAAAGTCCTCAAAGGAGGCTCTGTATGTGCGTGTTTACATTATGTGCTAAAGACCTCTATGAGGCATCCCTTTCCCTATCCCCATGATAAGTCCTCAAAAGAAGGAAAGCGAAGGAGGGACTAGCAATCAGTCCCCGCACTTTCCGTCGAGTCGTTTACTAGCTCACACTGTGTGTTGATGCTTTGAACACATATCTCCTATCGAGTCGGTCAAGTGGAAGGAGGGTTTAGCAATCAAACCCCCACGATTAGTCTCTAGCTCGCATCAGGCCGATGTTGACGCTTATGTGATCTCATTCACATCCCCTTTATGCTCCGCTCACCATAATTTTCAATATCATTGGTTAGGACTCTTGTGTCTTCCCTCCAGCTAGCTTGTTTGCCTCGGTTGATATGACCCCTTGGCTAAAGCTCCCCCTTTTCCTTACTTTGAGTGTTTGATGTTATTGTTGATTGACACTACTTACTCTTTTATTTACTTGTAGTTTCTTTTGTTTATGGATTGAGTTACATAATGTCTACTTGTTTCGCATGTTCCCCATAGGGCTCCTAGATTGAATCGAATTTTGGATTAGGTTCAAAGTAGGATAGACATTAGGTTACCAATCCATGTATGCTAACTTAGGTAGAGATCTTCCCTTTCTTCCTCATAATTCAATCATAGGATCAATGACGCATGCTAACACTAGGATTGAGTCCCCCATTAGATTTTCTTTTCAAACCTTGAGTCGTCTCTTCTCTCTTCTCAAAACAAAATAAAAAACATGCAATAAAGACAACAAGTATTGTACGCCATGAGCCTTAAGTACATGGGAAATGAAAGGGGGAGGGTCTCCCTTCGCCTTTATTGAGTGTTTAGCATACGCCTTGTTGGGGACGACCATGTGACGCATTCATTCCTATGTCATAGACTTTAGTGCAATATGAGTTATAAACAATAAATCAAAACATTTTCTCATAAAAAAAAAACAAACAATCGTCTTTCTCTTCTCATCTCAAACTCTCACTCGACGTAAGGGCATGCTTCTCCTTGTTCTATTGCAAGCCGGTAACACGAGCCTCGATTCAGCGAGTCGTAACACCTAAGCTAGAACATTAGCATTGCCCAGTTTAAAAACACAAACAAAGCAGGGGTCACCCTTAGTTAGGGGGACTACGTCGCTCTGATTCTTCATTGGTTAATGGAGATACGTAGGTAGGAGATTATGCGAGATCTCTGCGAGCACAACCTTATTTATCAACCTCTTTGTTTCTCCTTTCTTTTTTACCGATTTTGACACGTAGTAGGAGCACCCTTCCTTTTGTTGTAAGTCCGCCTTCGGCCGGCGATCCTTTTGTCTCTCTTTAGCAACCCGTAGTGAGCCGAGCTATGACGCTCTGATTCTCATTGAGATACATAGGCACAGGCGCGATGCTTGCCGAGTCACCTTTCGTGCTATCTCCCCCCGTTCCTTTATTTTCATTTCATTTCATTCCAGTAGCAGTGAAGCATTCAGATGACGACACCCTTTGATCGATAACAATAAGAGTGGATCCCATCGAGTACGATGGACACGAGGGGGTGCTAATACCTTCCTCTCGCGTAACCGACTCTCGAACCCATACTATGGTTGCGATGACCATTCCTTTCCATTTCTTGAGGTTTTCTTCGATCGTTTCCTTTCCCTGCGTCGGGATAAATAACGTTCGGTGGCGACTCTTCTGTTCTTTTCCGCCGGTTGATTTTCGCAGAAGCGACAAACGGGACGAAATTGGGGATTTTTATGTGATGAGCATAATATGACGAATTGTGAGGTATAGTGACGAATTTTGACGAGTGCGACTTGGTGTTATATAATGATGTTTGTTTGATTATGATTCATAAATGATGATGCAATTATGACGATTTTATGATGATGATTATTATGACGATTTGCATCATGCATTCATGGAATAGTTAGGACTCTGGTCCATTTGGTGGCTTTAATCCCATTGTATGGATTGAAGTGTTTTATGACGTGCTCTGGTTCTTGTGTAGAATTGATCCTATTGGTGGGGATCTTTGGAGGGTGTGGCCCAGTGTCCATCAATTTTGATGAGTTGGTACCACATGCATGAGTCTATGATGTTGCATTGCATATTGTGTGGCTTTGCATTATATTGATGTGATTGATGTATCTTGACGTTGTGAATGACTTGAGGATGTTTGTGCTTGTGCTTTATCTTTTGCTAATATCTTATATATTGATTTGTGATTACTCACCCATCCTGTTTGAATGTTGCCTCCACGTGGGTAACGTGCAGGTGATCAGGCTTAGTTTTCTTGGCGCATGAAGATTTAGCTTTTGAAGTATTTTGATTTCTCCGTCGATTAGAGGGTCTTGCTCTGATATGTAACATCGGGTCGGGACGTTTGAGTCGAATGATTTACGTTCTTTTGTTTTGTTGGCATGATGTTTTCATGAGTTTTATTTAAGAAGTTTTGGATTATAAAAGTGTTTCCTTAAATTTTGATTTCCGCTGCGTGATGTTTAAATAAATTAAAGATGGTAAAACCCATGTTACGGAGCACGTGATTAGTTGATGTTTTGTGACGACATGTGATGCCCTTTTGGGAGTGTACTCAGATAAAATAATCGTATTTACTCGTGATGTTCATTGGGTAGAAAAAGGGTGTTACAAGAACCCTCAAACTTAAATAGTTTGTCAGAGACAGAAGCGGTCGCAGTAGTACCGATAATTTCCTCAGTAGCCATGACAGTTACAAAAATAGTCTTAAAATTGTTGTGTTTCGGTATTGCCACAAATAAAATTATCGGGACGAGTGGCATACTAGGTCGCTTTCTTTAAGACATTTCGTCGTACTGCTAAAATTATGCAATGCAGTCACGTTTCGACGACGTCTCCAGGATAAAATAGTCCGTTCAAAAATACGATTATCACTTGCACTGTGATAAATCGTTCGTAGAGATACACCTTCAGATGGTGTTTAAACCACTCGTATCTGAAAGTAATTTCAGTCGTCGATGGTGCAATAAACCACTCGTAAATCAGAAAAGAAAAAATTTAGATGAAGAGAATGAGAAGGAGAAGAGAGATTCCAAAAAATGTTCATAATTTTTTTTGGAGTTCTTTCAACTGATACGAGAGATTCAAGTTATATCCAAAGAACTGATATGATGGGGAGAAAATAGTCGGAGAGTGTAGAGAAAATAATGGGAGGGAGTTATTCAGTAAAAACTAGGTTAAGATTAGGTTTTGATGAATACCTCATTATAACTATTAATTAATAATTAATTAATATTAATTATTTAATTTCCAGGTAATTAAATAGAATTAAATTCCATTAATTAATCAGATGACCTTTTCAAATTCACATCAAGTTTTCCAACAATCCCCCACTTGAATTTAAAAGGTAATTTTAGAAGTAACGTCAAACGTTTCTAAGATTGTGCATAAGCAAAGGTGTCTACGACTTGAACCTTTGCGTAGCAAGTAGGATTCCTATTCAACAAGTGTGACACCATTGTCTTTAACTCTATCTCAGACATAAAACTTGCAAATAACCTTTTCTTAATGTGTATTCTAATAGCTTGTGCTTTAATGGCCCTGCACGTGTATCCCGGTTTAGTGAGGCTCTTGGAATTCTGCCTCAAAATTCCATAGGAACTAACCTAAGTTCCACAATCACAAAGATGAGTCTATCAATAGTACTCATGTACCTTAGGTGCTCCCTCATACAGAGTATATATCTCATTAAGAGTTTCTATTATCTCATCCTCTTATTACTTCAGGATTCATACCTCACATGCATTGAACCTATTTCTTGGGATCTCCAGTCATCTAGCTAATCCTTTCGTTTTTCATCAGTGCGTACATGATCCACTCTTATAGCTCCTTTAGAGATACAATCTCTAAAAGTGTTGTGCTTTCTTCTAATTTGACGTCTTTTACCATTATAATAACGGTTCTCAATTTTTGCAATAGTCGCGGAACTATTACAGTGGATCAACACAGTTGGCATATGTTTCTCCCACACAGGGATCTCTGCTAGCAAGAATTTTAACCAACTTTCTTCTTCACTAGCTGTGACTAGTGCTATAATCTCAGACTCCATTGTAGACTGGGCCAGGATAATCTGTTTCTTTGATTTCCAAGATACAGCTCCTTCAGCTATACTAAATATATAGCCACTTGTAGCTTTGGAATCATCCGATGGGTGTTCCAATCTGCATCACTGTATCCTTCTAGTACAACAGGAAATTTCAAGTAATGTAGGTCAAGATCCATGGTCCTTTTAAGGTACCTCATGACTCTCTCAATAGCTTGTCAGTGCTCGTTACTCGGTCTACTCGTAAACTTGCACAATAATCCTACAACACATGCAATGTCAAGTCTAGTACAATCAATGGCATACCTAAGACTGCCAATGATGCTCGTATATTCTGTTTGTCTGACATTTTCACCATTGTTCTTAAACAATTTCACACTTAGATCATATGGTGTGCATGCAGGTTTACATTCAAAGTATTTATATTTCTTTAAGATCTTCTCCACATAGTGTGATTAATCCAAAGAGATTTCTTGTTCGGATCTCGTGATCTTGATACCAAGAATCACGCTTGCTTCTCCAAGTTCTTTCATATCAAAGTTGTTGCACAACATTGATTTCACATAATTAATGGTCTAAATGTTTAATCCAAATATGAGTATATCGTCTACATAGAGACATATGATAGTGCAAATGCGATTTTCAGATTTGTAATAAACGCATTTGTCGCTTTCATTCACTTTGTACCCAGTTGATATCATTAAGTTATCGAGATTTTCATGTCATTGCTTAGGAGCTTGTTTTAGTCCATACAGAGACTTGTCTAACTTACAAACCTTGTTTTCTTGTCCATGGATCACAAACCCTTCCGATTGTTCCATATAGATTTCTTCTTATAAATCACCATTTAAAAAAGCTGTTTTAACATCCATTTGGTGTACTATTAAGTTATAAATAGAAGCTATTGAAATAAGTACCCTAATGGATGTAATTCTAGTGACTGGAGAAAAGTGTCGAAGAAATCTATATTTTCTCTTTGTCTAAAACCCTTGGCTACAAGGTGAGCCTTGTATTTATCAATAGTTCCATCAGGTTTTAGTTTTTATTTCAAAACCCATTTACAACCGATTGGTTTGCATCTAGGAGGCAAGTCTACTAAGTGCTAGGTCTTAATAGAATCTAGAGATTCCATCTCATTATTTATAGCTTCTTGCCATAAATCTGCATCCAGAGATGACAAGGCTTCTTGAAGATTTATTGGATCTTCTTCTACATTAAGCAACCCTTACTCTTTTACTTCGTCGAAGTTCTGTTTCTACATTGTCGTCGAAGTTCATAGAATTCAACATCATTTGATTTTATGACGACTTTTGAATTTAGGTCATAAAACCTATATGCCTTACTGTTTTCTGCATACCCAATGAATACACATTCATAGGCTATTCTAGCGAGTTTAACTTGTTTCAGATCCGAAATTCTGACATAAGCCAGACAACCCAAAGTTCTAAAATAAAACAAGTTTGGTTGTCTTTTCTTTAGTATCCCATAAGGTGAGATCTTATTTTTTGACTTGGGAACTCTATTCAGGACATAGCAAACAGTCAATAAAATTTCTCCCACCAGTGAGGTGCAGCACTAGAATTCATCATAATTGCAACAACAAGTTCAGTAAGAGTTCTATTCTTTTTTTCTGCTTTACCATTCATTTTAGGAGAATATGGAGCAGTGGTCTCATGTACAATTCCATGTTTAATATAAAAATCATTAAATAACTCAGAATCGTATTCAGTTCCTCTATCACTACGAAGTCTGCTAATCTTCTTATTAAGTTCATTCTCAATTTCAGTTACATACATCTTAAACATGTCAAGTGCTTCATTTTTATTCTTCATTAAGTATACATAAGTGTAATCAGAGCAATCGTCAATAAAAGTAATGAAATAACATTTACTATTTCTAGTTAAAGTTCCATTTAACTCACATATATCAGAATGTATAAGATCTAAGGGATCAAATTCTTTAATAACTGATTTATGAGACGTCTTAGTAATTTTAGCTTGACTACAATATTCACATTTATTTGTATCATTGACATTTAATTTAGGGATTAGGCCTAAGTTGCTTGCATTAGAGATAACTCGCTTATTAACGTGACAAAGTCTAGCATTGCCAAATATTAAAATCACACAAAGAGTAAACAGAAGGAGAAATTTTATTCAAATCAACATTCAACTTAAACATGTCATCACTGGCGTACCTTTTCCCAACAGAAATACCATTTTTAGTGATGGTGTACAAATCTGCCCCAATATACTGACTAAACCATGCCTTATTCAAAAGAAAACAGAAACAAGATTCTTCCTAATTTCAGGAATGTGCATGACGTCCAAGATTAAAGTCTTTCTTGAGGTGAAGTTCAACTCAACGTCTCTAATTCCAGCAACATCAGTGGTGTGAGCATCTCCCAACAACACCTTCTTATCTTCAACATTCGAGTATGTCTTGAACATAACACGATAATAGCAGACATGACGAGAGGCGCCAGTGTCTATCTACCAACCATGTTGATTTCCGTGATCATAGCAATGAATTGCTCATCTGTCAGGTTAACTTGTGCATTAGAGCCAGCAGGTTTAGGCATGCTCTTATATCTCTTAGCCATATGACCTGGTTTTCCACAATTAAAGCAAATGAAAACCGGAGCGTCGTTTATTTAGGTTGGTGGTTGCTGTTTAGCACTTCAAGCAGATGGGCCCCTTGAAGGATTCTCATTCTTAATTTGGTTCATAGCATTGCGGTTTTGATTCTTTAATGGTTTGCCCGCGGGCTTCAGAATCGCACCGAATCTCTTTTTGTTGTTAGAAACAACTAAGACTTCATCCTTCTGATCTTGTCTTCTAGCTTCCTTTTCAATTCGGAGGTGAGTGATCAGACTCTCAATTGAAAACTCCTTTGTTTTAGGTCGAAGCAAATTTTTGAAATCTTTCCAACCAGGGGGCAGTTTGTCAATTATCACAACAATCTGAAATTGTTCATCGAGAGGCATACCTTCAATTATGATTTCATGAGCAATTTTCTGAATTTCGTGGCTTTGAGCTTCCACAGACTTTTCATCCACCATCTTATAATTCAGGTAGCGGCTGACAACATATTTCTTTGCACCTACTTCTTCAGTATCATATTTCTTCTGCAGAGCTTCCCACACCTGTTTAGTAGTGTTATAATTACTGTAGTAATCATACAGATCATCAACAAGGCTGTTCAAAATGTGGTTTTTGCAAAGATAATCATTATTTTTCTAGATGGCAACCTCTTTCCGAAGCTGTAAATCATTTGCCTTAGTCTTAGCAGAAGAGTTTGATTCAGACAAGTTGAGAGTCCCGTATGAATCCGCAGTTATCTTACCATTAGTTTGTTCAGTTGATCCACAAGGAGCACCAGGGATATCCTCAGTCAGAACATGGACAACCTTCTTCAGAGTTAAGAAAATTTTCATCTTAGCTTGCCAACGTTTGAAGTGAGAACCCTCAAACTTAAATGGTTTGTCAGAGAGAGATGCGGCCGCAGTAGTACCGATAATTTCCTCAGTAGCCATGACAGTTAAAAAAATAGTCTTAAAATTGTTTTTTTTCGGTTTTGAAAAAAAAAATTGTCACAAAGGAAATTATCAGGACGAGTCGCATACTAGGTCACTTTCTTTAAGACGTTTCGTCGTACTGCCAAAATTATGCAATGCAGTCACGTTTCGACGACGTCTCCAGGATAAAATAGTCTGTTCAAAAATACGATTATCACCACTTGCACTGTGATAAATCGTTCGTAGAGATACATCTTCAGATGGTGTTTAAACCACTCGTATCTGAAAGTAATTTCAGTCGTCGATGCTGCAATAAACCACTCGTAAATCAGAAAAGAAAAAATTTAGATGAAGAGAATGAGAAGGAGAAGAGAGATTCCAAAAAATGTTCATAATCTTTTTTGGAGTTCTTTCAACTGATACGAGAGATTCAAGTTATATCCTAAGAACTGTTATGATGGGAAGATAATAGTGGGAGACTGAAGGGAAAATAATGGGAGGGGGTTATTCAGTAAAAACTAAGCTAAGACTATGTTTTAATGAATGACTCATGGTAATAATTAATTAATATTAATTATTTAATTTCCATGTAATCAAATAGAATTAACATCCATTAATTAATCAGATGATTCTTTCAAATTCACATTAAGTTTTCTAACACAATATAAGGGAGAAACATCACAGAGGGAATTATACACGATCCTAAGCAAATGTTGTTAAGAACAACTATGATTAATTTAGGTTAAATCCAAGAAAGGATCAAAGAGTTAGGGGTGTCAAAACTAGTATTCCCCCATTTGGAATATAAGATTGAAGATGCTGAGTTGAGAAGATTCATGAAAACTTATATTGGGACGGTTGAAAATCCGGGAATGTCATATAACATCCAAGATATCTTTAAACAAAGGATTCTTTCTCAATCCAAATAACTCCTTTGGCACAAATCCATGCTTGCTTGAGGAAAAGGAGGAAACTGAAATTAATGCGTTGGTGGAGGAGGGTAGCGATTTACTGAAATAAGGGTTTAAAGAAATTAAAGAATGGAGAGCTTCAGATGTGGACAGGGAAAGAGAAACTCGGGTTTGGTGTTACGAAATACCATGACACGCAAGAAATTTAGATTTCTTTGAGTTCATAATAACTCCATTGGGGGTATAGTGGTATACATGTGTTATGTTGACAACACTAAAATTCAAACCAAGATGGATGTGGCGCTCCATTTGTCTAGGAAAGTAAATCATTAAGAATCAACAAAAGACGGATTTTCAAGGGGATTCTCCTTGTGCTACGAATCTACTTCAGATTCAGATGTTATCCAAGGAAATAGAAAGTTTTGGGCAAAATGGAAGAAGATGTCGCATCTACGATCTAGAAAAAAGCTTCATTTTTTAGGGTCAAAGGCGTTGATGAAGAAGTGTTGTATATTTTAGAAACTAGAGGAATTTAGAAGAGGGATAGAAAAGGAAGAGGGTTGATGGGGGCCAAACTCAAGGGTACATTATGAATAAATTATCTTAAAATATTTGTGGGTGTGGCACTCCGGTTAAAATGAAATGTATTCATCAATTAATCATTAGAGAAAGAATTGATGTTTGCATGTTGCAAGAAACCAAATTGCAGACTGTGGAGTAATCATGTGTGAATTCATTATAGAGCAACAAAGAGGTTCAATGGATGGCTAGATGGGCACAAGTTAGGTCAGGGGGAATAATCTTTATGTGGAAAGCGAGGATCGTTGATGTTCTCTTCAACTTTGCAGGGGAAGATTTTGTCGGGATTCATCTAATTTGGCATGGAATTTCATACCTTATTGTTAAGGTATATTTTTCTAGTTATATTCAAATTAAGAGGAAGTTGTTGGAACAATTGAGAGTATTCAAAAACAAATATCCTAGTGGTGAATGGTATATCACAGGTGAATTCAATGAACTCAAATGGGAAGGGAGAGGAAAGGGGTTAATGCTCAAGTCAATAGATTGGAAATACTTTAATTCAAAGATTTTATAGAGACATTTGAAGTACAAGATGTTCCTACAATTGAAATCAAGTATATGTGGTTCAGTAAAGAAACAAGTGCTATGAGTAGGTTCGACATATTTCTTTTATCAGAAGGCCTGATTGAGAAGTGGGGGCTTGAAGGTCAGTTTGTGGGAACTAGAAGTATATCAAATCATTTTCTAATATGGATTAAGGACAATAATACAAATTGGGGGACAAAGCCCTTTAAGGAATTTAATTGTTGGTTTGAACACCCTGATGTTGCCCCTTTTGTTGAAGAGGACTGAAAATATACCAAGATAATGAATGTGTTCAAGGAAAAACTTATAGTATTAAAATAAAAACCAATAATTTAGAACTATGAGGTGTTTGGAAAGCTAGATTTGAATGTGGAGGAGGTTACTAAACAACTAGATGATTTAGATCACAAGGTTGCAAATGATATGCAGCAAGTGTCGAATGAGGTATTTGCCAAGCGCTTGGCAGCATCATGTAAGGTTTGGTAAAGATTGCACCACAAGGAATTAATTCTCAAGCAGAAATTAAGATTCAGAAGGATTCATGAGGGAGACTCAAAATAGAAGTTTTCCGTTGGTAATGAAGAAGAGGTTTAGAAGAAATGAAATAATGGCTTTAAACTCTGAAAGATGATTGATTGAGCTAGTGGATGATGTTAATATGAAAATTCATAGGTTCAAAGAGCCTAAGGTAATAAGACCAATTTGGAAGGGGTGTCCATTAGGCACCTTTCTGAAGCAAACCAAAAATTGATTGAAAAGCCTTTCGGTTTGGAGGAGTTAAAGGAAGTTGTATGGAAGTGTGATGGTGAAAAAGTCTTGAGCCAGATGGATACAATATGGGTTTCTATAAGAAATGTTGGGACATCATTAAGAGTGAATTGTATGATTGTATAAATAAATTTTATTCCAAATCCATACTTCCTAAAGCTATCACAATATATTTCTTGTCTCTAATACCAAAAACATCCAACCCTCAAGAAATAGGTGAATTTACACCTGTATCTAGTGAGGAGTGTATATAGATTCATTGCATAGATACTGGCAAGGAGGTTGAAGAAGGTAGCTAGATCACTCGTGTCATTCTGTCAAATGAAGATGGGGTATTCTTCATCAATGAAGTGGTGGCTTTTGCTGGGAGGAAGAAGAAGGAATGTTTTATTTTCAATGTGGATTTCGAAAAAGCAGTTGATTGTGTCTCAAGGGAATATTTAAGATATGTTATGTGCAGAATGGGATTTTAATACATGTGGATGAAATCAATGGATTCTTGTGTGTTCTCAAGTAGCATTTCTATACTAGTTAATGGTAGTCTTGCAAAGGATTTCCAAGTGTGTGGAGACTTGCATTAGAGGGACTCCTTGTCACCATTTTTGTTTGATTTTGCAATGGAAGGTGTGGCAAGGCTTATGCATATGTTATCCATTTGGGTGAGTTTCAACCATTTAAAGTCTCTCAATATATATATATTTCGAAACTTTACAGTTTGAATATGATATGATAATTTTGGGAGGAGGGTCGTGGAAAAATTTGTGGAGCATCAAAGAGTTATTGATATGGTTTGAATTGGCTACAGGACTATGTGTAAACATCTTTAAAAGAAAAGTCATTGGCATTAATTTGAAGGATATTTTCTTGTAAGCAGCCTATACTTTTTTGGCTTGTGGAATTAGCTTCATCCCATTCTAATTTTTTTGGCATACTTGTGGAATCCAACCTAAGGAGGAGGGCAACATGGGCGTAAATTCTAGAAAAGGTTCGAAGCCGGTTACCATCTTAGAATGGAATACAACTTTCAATAAGGGGTGAGTAATTCTATTAAACGCCATTCCAATTTAATATCTATCTTTATACGATATGTTTATTTCAATATTTTTGAAAATAATTTTTTTTTGGTAAGCAAGCTGATTCAATAAACGAGAATTAAGGGTTCTCAAACCTGATTACAAAAAAGAAACGAGAGACTACTCTCGACAAAAGGATATTGAAAATCAATTGAACCTACTCTAGTTAATACAATAGATTTTTACAAAACTCGTAAAAATTACAATTGGTTTTAGCAATATCGCCTATAAACGACCACTTCCAAGAAATTATCTTAATATTCCACACCGTATCAACCACATTCCATCTATGATTATCGAAAATAATACTATTCCGGAGAGACCAAATATTCCACCAAGCCGCCAACCAAATCATGTCTGCTTTCCTCGAATTCACTTTCCGAGATATGCTAAAACTAAACCAACTCGAAAAAGTATCATGGAAAGTCCCCGACTCTAAACCCAAAATATCCACAAAACCAATCCACTCCCTAATCTCCCTCCAAATCAAATTCACCACTGTACACCCCCTTAAAAAAATGTATCACTATAATTTTTATAGTGATACATATTTTTGTTGAAAATAGTTTTACAAATAATTTAAAAAAGATCAAATAAAAAATTGGGTTAAAGCCCGATAGTGCGTTTTACATTTTTTTGAATAGGCAATGAATTACTAATGGTACAAGGAGTGCACAAACCCAAAATACAACAAATCAGGACTGTTACATCCGGTTAAGAAGTTCCTACTGAATATGATCTAAATTTGTGGATAGTGCCTTATAAATTTAAGACTCTTCCTATTAAATTTATTGAAATATTTAGTAATTTTTATTGAGTTGATTGAAGCAACATGCTCTAAAAGTAATCTCTGTTGTGTATATGTGATTCAATCGAAATTACAAAAGATGCAATGTATAATTGTTCATGCGAACTGTTATGGTCGGCCAAAAGGAAGACACAGTTTGACCAAATAATTGCTGATAAATATGTAGTAATTATTAATTTTATCCATGTGGGTAGTGTTTGATGTCAAAAACGTCCATTATCTGACCGAACTTATTATTATTGTTTGATCATTGAGTGGGAGATAGTTCATTTTTGCAATCAAAGATATAAAATTAATGGTGTGTTTGGTATTTGTTTGAGTATTTTAATTTATAAATAAAGATGAACGTCTATATAATAATTTATTGACATATAGTAATGATGTTGTATGTGTGTAAATATTTCAAGTATTTATTTGATTGTACTCACATATATAAGGTAAACATGCGACAATTTTAAGAATTTATTGTTTATAAACATTGCTCGTCAGTGGATAATCATTGAAAATAAATACTACTAGCAATTGATTTTATTGCCTAAAGACTTAATATCAATGGTGAATTTGGCATTTTGGTGCATAAATTTTGCTCCATTTCGATGTTCTCTTTTAAGATAAATCTAACTTATGATCATAAAGTATGACACTTTCTAACTTTTGGTATCCTTTAAGATGACACAAATTTTTTCATATTTTCTTTGTTTAATCTAAGGTATTTTTAAAGCAATAACGAGACAATCATACTCTTTTTGGAAATATGGGATCTCATAAAGACTAAACAAACAAATAAAATACTTTTAGTATATTTTGATATTTTACTGTTGATAAGGTGCTGTAATTTTTTTATAATTGATTAATTTGCTAAAAAATTTGATATTTGATATCTCTTTGCTCAATTAATTTAAAGTAAAAAATAATTATTCAATATGATTCTTTCATAAAGTATGCAATAAGACCAAAGAAAGATAAAATAAAATAATATTTTCATAATTTTTCTAGATTTTCAAAATATTATTTTATGAAAATATTATATAAACTGATAAATGTTCAATGATGTTGAAATACACATTAATATGGAGTGGACTAATTCAATAAATATTAATATCTTTTAAGTATTTGGTCACTTATTTATATTGTTTTTTAATTTGAAAGATAATTTGGTGAATCATTATAAGGATCGTTTTTTTTTTTTGTTTCTCAATTTTATATTATTTTAAAATAATGATTTAATTTATCTTTTAAATTCAAATATTATTAGAGTCTTTCAGTTATGACTTGTGAAAATATATAACTGTTGAAATGTTTGAGAAATATAATTGTGTTTATCTCACAAGTTAAAGAGTATTTGAAGTGGAATCTTCAAAGTTATTTGAGGATGTTGAGTTTTGGGGAGAGATATGGTTAAAGAATAATATTGAATAAGGAACAATTGGGTATAAACTGTTGAAAAAGAATTACAAGTATGAGTAGTGTGGATAATAGTGCCACATTTGATATGAATGTGGTGATTTGAACATTTATAAGTAAGAGAACTCATACACCTATCACCTTAAGGTTTTAGGTGAATATGTGGTGTCTCTCTCACTTGTGTTGCTCTTGGCCTAATATTGATGCTAGTAATAGGTGTCAATTTGATCCTCACGATAACATTATGGTTCTTTCTCTCAAGCAAGTTGATAAATTGATTTATGAAGATCAAACTCAACACTCTCAAAGACTAGGGCACCATGTGTTATAAAGGATTGACTATAAAGAGAAATCAATTTGGTTTTCTTAAAACTCTCTGTATGTTTAATAATGACACTCTTTTCTCATTATATATATTTTTGGAACTACATGAGATGAATGTTAAAATTGTATTTCTTAATAGAAATATTAATGAATTAACATGGTGAAGTCGTGAGAAACTTTGTGTCAATAGACAAAAAGTATATGGATTTCAAATTGACAAAATTCATTTATTAGTTAATAAAGTTATCTCTTTAGCGTACCACATAGTCTCATAAGTTAACTGTCTCATTTAGTTTTGAGATAAATTTTATGATGTTAATTGTCTCATTTGGTTTTGAGATGATCAAAATTATTATAATAATTGTCTTATTTGATTTTAAGATGAGTATTCTAAAGTTAGTTTTCTCATTCGGTTTTGAGATGAATAAGTGGAAAATTTTGTGGGTATTATAAAGTCGGTGGGAGTAAGTTTATGTTTCTTATATAAAATGTCAATTTTATTGTATTAGGTTAAAATGGTATAGATTATAACGTGAAACCAAGAAATATATATCTTATGAAAATTTACCGATGAAAGATCTTAGGAAAACCTCTTTTGTATTACGTTATTTGGTAATTAGAGATAATTCTCAAGGTACCCTTCGGATATCACAAAAGAGTTTCATCAATAAGGTTGAATGTAGGGGTGGCAAAATGGGACCGACCCATTGGACATGCCCGTTTTACCCGCACTTTAGTGCGGGGTAGGCTAAGAATTTAGGCCCTCACCCTCTAATGTGTCCGTCCCGCCCCGCCCCGTTTTCTTCGCGGGCTTTTACGGGCATGAGCATTTACATAAAATTTTGTATTTTTAGGCTCAAAACGTGCAGTGCCCGTGGGCTTTCCCCGCCCGCCCCCACTTTTTGGCGGGGTGGACCTAAGTTTTAGGCCCACATCCTCAACTATGACCGCCCTTCCCCGCCCCGTTTTTTTGCGGGCATTTGCGGGGTGAACCTAAACGGGGCGGGCATGCCCGTTTGCCATCCCTAGTTGAATGTAAATTCAACCACTACGCCAAAAATATGTTTAGACAGCACCTAAAAGATAGCGCTTTTATACAAAAGCGCTGCTAAAAAGAATAAAAAATTTCGCTAAAAAAAAGCGCCTTAAAAGAAAGGCTTTAGAAAGCGCTTTTCAAAAGCGCTGTAAACGACTGCCACCTTAGACCACCTTAGAAAGCGCTTTCCAAAAAGCGCTGATATAGGTATTACTTTAGAGAGCGCTTTCCAAAAAGCGCTGTAAAAGATTGCCACCTTAGAGAGCGCTTTTAAAAAGCGTTGTCTAAAGGCCACCTTAGAAAGCGCTTTCAGAAAGCGCTCTTATAGGGGTCTAATTATTTTCACTTTAGAAAGTGCTTTCTAAGGAAAAGCGCCCTCTAAAGTCCTTTACTAATTAAAATATAAAACAATTCTAAACATTTTCAGAGACACTTATATTCATTTTCTCTCTCGACCGTTTCTCTAAACCCTTGCCGTCGTTCTTGCATGCCATTATTGTCGTCGTTCTTTGCCGCTGTCGTTGCCGTTACCGTCACTGTTGCCATTATCGTCGTTCTTTGTTCTTCTAAACTTGTCGTCGTTCTTGCATTCAGGTGGGGTTTCGAAACTCTCCTTTGTTCTTCAGTTCAGGTATTCTTCAGTTCCCATTATCGTCCTTCGTTCTTCTTTGTGAGCAATATTTAACAACTCTAGCTTATTGAATGTCATTGTTAGAAAAATAATAATAATATTGTCAAAAAATTTTCTGTTTGTTCTCAATATTCAGTTTGCATTACTTCCTTCGTAGAAAAATGTTCTGTTTGTTCTCAATATTGTCTAGTTAGAAAAATGTTTTCTTTGAATGTCATTGTTCTCGTATATTGGAAGGTGAAAACGTTGTTCAAGATACTGTTGTTGCTTCTCAGTAACTTGTTCTGTAATCAGTCATATATATTAATAGTATTTTTCATTCTATTTTTCCATAATATACAACCTTGTTTTGTTTAAATTATAGAATCAGAGAAAATTAGGGGAATTCTTAGGGTATTTACTGTGATATGAATAGAGTTTTAAGAATGTAACCAATGTCTAGTTTTTAATCAAGAATGAGTCACTATTCTTTGATAACAATTATGTTGCATTTGTTGTGGTTGCATATTTTTCCAGTGTGATTCGTTGGCTGCAGTGTTGCTGAGTCAATGTGACTAATTCTTTTGTTGCTTTTAAATGTTGCATATTTTTCCAGTGTGATTCGTTGGCTGCACTGTGTGGGTCTAGAAGTTGTTTACATCTCTAAAGGTAATTAGTTGTTCTCTCTCGCCACT
Organism: Lathyrus tuberosus; assembly: GCA_022829125.1. Lineage (NCBI taxonomy): Eukaryota > Viridiplantae > Streptophyta > Magnoliopsida > Fabales > Fabaceae > Lathyrus > Lathyrus tuberosus. Next base: position 4,428,816 of record JALAZF010000302.1, read on the forward strand.
GTAATTAGTAGTGCTTTGAATGAACTGATATGATGGAGTTACTAACTTATTGAATTTGCTATATATAGGGGTTACTTGTGATCAAAGTGTGAAAGTCGGATCGTTTCACTACAGGTATAACATTTTTTCTTTTTGTTTTTGTTTAGTTTAATTAGTATAACTATGGATAACAAATGGATGTCTTCATGTCGATTGTCGAAAGAGTACGACAATGGAGTATCAGAATTCGTTAAGTTTGCTATTACGCACGCCAAAGACCCCAGTCGAATGATATGTCCTTGCTTGGATTGCTGTTTTGGGAGTCGGGTTGACGCAGTTCAGTTGGCATCGCATTTATTGAAGAGTGGAATTGATAGAAGTTATACATGTTGGAATTTGCATGGTGAGAAAATTAACGGGAATGTTGAATCGGGGGATAATACGACCTATGCTTCATACGACAATGGCACAGATACATACGTTTCTGATCGTGTCGAAGAGATTGCAGAAGCACTTGAAGAAGATCTTAAGGATTGTCCCAAAATGTTTGAGAGGTTGGTAAGTGATGCAGAGAAACCGTTGTATAATGGTTGCACCAAATTCACAAGATTGTTTGCGGTATTAAAGTTGTACAACTTAGAGGCGGGCAATGGATGGTCAGATACAAGTTTCACAGAGTTATTGGCCCTTATGAAAGATATGCTTCCAGAGGATAATGCTCTTCCTAATCGAACATATGAGGCCAAAAAGATGTTGTGCTCCATTGGCATGAGTTATGATAACATACATGCCTGTCCAAACGATTGCGTATTGTTTTGAAATGAGTATGCATCGTTAAATGAGTGTCCTAAATGCGGTGTCTCTCGATATAAGAAAAAGTTGTCTCCAGCAAAAGTCTTATGGTATTTTCCTATAATTCCGAGATTTAGACGCATGTTTCGTAGTGAGACCGATTCAAGACACTTGACTTGGCATGCAGATGAAAGAATTATTGATGGAAAGTTTCGACATCCGGCAGATTCACCACAGTGGATGAAAATTGATGATGATTATCCTGAATTTGGAAAAGAAGCAAGAAACCTTCTCTTGGTATTATCTACTGATGGAATGAACCCACACGGTATTCAAAGTATCTCACATAGCACTCGTCAGCGTAATGGCATAGACTGTGGGTACTTCGTTTTGAGGTTCATAAGAGAAATCCTTCAAATGGGACAATTGGAGATTCCTATTACGGTATGCATGGTTTTATAACTTAGGATTTATTTTAATATTTATCGGATATGTCATATAATTTATTATTTTTAACTAAATAATGCGTATTTTGTTTTGTTATGTAGTATTTCGATGATATGGCGTGTCCTTATTACACGAGGAAACAATTGCAAGATACTAAGGAGGAATTGTGTGAATTTTTTATTGCAAGAAGAATTCTTTCTTGAATGTATAGTTTTGTGAATGTAAATTATAGTTTATTGAAATGTAAATTCTATACAGGTTTGAAACCATACAATAGAATTTGTGCGAATTATGCATGTAAATTCTAGTTTATTGAAATGTACAAATTTTAGTTTATAGAATTTGTGCGAATTCTGCATTAATGTAAATTCTAGTTTTGAAATAGAATTTGTTGATGGAAATGCGTATCCATATTGGTTTATTGAAATGTGAATTATACAGGTTTCTGCATAAAAAAACTGGTTAAAATGGGATTTTTTAAAAAAATCTTCAAAATTATACGTAGACAAAAGACAGCGCTTTTGAAAAAAAAGCGTTGTCTAAAGTCCCCCTTTAGAGAGCGCTTTTAAGGAAAAAACACTCTCTAAAGGTATATAAAAAACTCATTCTACGTATACATTAGACAGCGCTTTCAAAAGCGCTGTCTAAAGTCCCCCTTTATAGAGCGCTTTTGAAGAAAAAAGCGCTCTCTAAAGTATATACAAAAATTCTTTAAAATTTTAAACGTATACATTAGACAGCGCTTTTAAATGCGCTGTCTAAAGTCCCCTTTTAGAGAGCGTTTTTTCATAAATAAAAAAGCGTTGTCTTTACCTACGATAGCGCAGGCTTAGACAGCGCTTTTAAGCGATGTCATAGGCCAAAAAAAGCGCCCTTTTTTCCCTTGTTTGGCGTAGTGAACATGAAATACAATAATATTTGGGATATTTCACTTACTAAGTTAGACTATAAGGTCTCAATTATAACTACCTGAAAGTAAACATGGAAATTTGAAAATTTGAGTATTTTCCTACGTTTTGGTTGTAAGAATTTTATATATGATTTTTCTTATATGTATATGTAAAACATGTACACTTGAACAAATCAATATTGAAGTGTTGAAAAAAAGGGCAACTATGAGGATTATTATAGAGAACAAAAGAGCTTGTGCTCACAAATCGGAGATCGGACAATGGGGAGATCATTAGTATGTTTGACTTCGGTATTTTAAATGTCAAAAAGAAATTATAATACAATATATGAAGGTATATATTTATGTCATTCAGTTACAATTCAATATAAGGATGTGAAATAGCGCTCAAGTTATATTGTGTTGTAAGGCAGTCAATAGTGTTTCAACAATTGATTTTAAAAGGCATGTTGACTTATAAGTTATTATTGTTGAAACTAGAATATATACATATGGAATATTAGCTACAGACTCACTAATCAAAGACTTGATATATAAGATCTTTCATATGATTGTTGTCATTAGGAATGTTATAGATTAATGGGAGTCACTCCTTCTTTATGTTTTATAATAATATTTTGATATTGATACAGACTTTATGTTAAGATTATCTGCAGAAATAAAGTTTATGAGGTTATTATTGTTATAACTATTTCTGTATCGTTTGTGCAAATATTGAATTTGCAAACTTCAGTTTGATCTCAATAAAGAATTCAGTTGGACCAGTTGGAATTAGGCATGATTCAGAGATCACATCACATGAAATTTCCATGCCACTCATCTATATCGATCTATGTCACCAAGTACATTGGTGTGGTGGTCGTCAGGGTTCTTTCACGTTATATGTCAGTGACAACAGCCGCGGTGGTACCATTATTGATGTATGAGGTGGACCAAATTGTATAGTTGAAATCTAAAGATAAATAGTATTCAGATGCACGCCTAAATAATTGTGATATAATTATTAAAATTATATTGCCCAAGTGGGAGATTGTTGAAATACTTTATAATTTAAATATCATTTAATTATTATATTCCAATAATTATTATGTGAGCATATATATTTTAGTCATATTACCAATTTATTAAAGTAAGAGCCTTAATTGATTAAGTGGTCAAATAAATTTAAAAGGCTATTTAGATTTCTTTTTAGTAATTAATTAATTGGATATGGGCTCAAATACGAGTAGATGTCCGGATGAGCCATTTTGGAATAATGAGAATCCTAATTGGCCATCACCTTATATATGTTATAGTACCCAATGTACCATACACAAACAATTTATCTCTTCTTCCCATCTGAAGAGTATTCATGCAATTAGGAGTACCGTGCATGAAGAACCATACAAGCCATCAGGTATTCGTTGTTTGTTTTCTAGCTTTCATGATTATCTTCAACAAAAACTTTCTCAATAGATCCAGGTATTCCTACAACCTCTTCTATCGTATACTAACATGTCGTAGATCCTGTAATTATATATATGTTCGTATTATCTATTTTATTCTGCACTAAAGAATATGACATAATATGTAGAATATGTATATGTGATTAATTGTTATTGATTTAATTCCAACACACATTTCATGACAGAATCAGAACATTTTATTTTATAACATAACTAAATATACACGCACTGTTTACAAAACTAAATGTACAGATATCCAAAATTGTACACCAATAGAACTTATACATATTTGAAAACAGAGCCTATAATATTGACAAAACCAAATACATGTGTAACAGAAAACCTATAGACAATATTTATAACAACCAAGAAAAACTAGTGTTGTTGAGATTTATAAATAGTTAGCTAGATAGCAACCGGCCCAACGTGATCGGATGTCATCTATATCTTCTCGTGGGAATGGTGTTCGATCGCTAAACATCTATAATTTGTAAAAAATTTAAAATATGGTAAACAAACAACAATAACATTAACTTAACAAGTATGAATAAATCACATGTATATGGATAAAGTTAATACATTAACTCATGAATTTCTAATGTCTTGGGAGACAATATCAAACATATATTTCATAACATAGTATCCACACAAATGGTTGTTGGGCTGTCTTTGCGTCTATAAATAATTTTCATATAGTTACTAATACAGATAGAACACAAGTAATACATTAACGAAAATAAAAGAATGTAAAAAAGTACAAGTAATACTTACTTTTGGGAAAAAGAAAGTATCCCTCCATAGCTCTACATTTCGGTGAAAATTAAACATGAATAAAAACTATTTAAAACTAAAGGTAAAATTTGAGTATTACAAAGAATACCACTAATCCGCTCAAAAAGAAATGCATCGTTTCATCAAGTGATTTGGTGAGAAGAGATAAAAATTTGAAGAGATTTAGGTAGAATTGATGTATTTTGATATATTCATCCTAAGGTTTAAGAATATAAGTAGAACGTACTCAGAAGCATGTAAGTATTCTGTTAAGTAACATCTATTTAGAAATTATCATTGAAACAGATAAATTCCAATGTTTTCTTAAAAATCTCAATTTTCAATCTTTTTTTCTTAGGGAAAAGGAAAAGTTCAAGTTTAAGGTTGTGATGACAGTTAATGATAACATATTTTAAATAGAAATACCATTTTTTAAATACTCTTTCTGTTAAGGTATTTCTATTTTCGTACGTTTTAATAAAGATTCCATAAAATCATGGAAAAAAGAAATCCAGGTAAAAATTATGTTACGATAACAAAGAAATAAGAAGACTAACACACGAGAAATAAGAAAAAAAGAGGAACACTTCAAAATAACATAAGATAGATGCGCGCTCAAACCCAAATGTGGAGCTATTTGAAAACCAAATTACCATAGAAACCCTCATATATCCAAGCATTGTTATATTAATACCCAAATTGCCACAGTGGCTCTTACCAAAGATTAAGAGAGTTTCTGAATACACCACTCATGTTTCTTATACACCACGTGAAATTCCGTTTTTGCCCCTCAGTTACGGATGTGCACATCCGGACGCACAGTTTTTTTAAAAAACTTTGCTTTGTTCCGGATGTGCAAATCCAGAATGACAAGTTACGCGTCTTCCGGATATGCACATCCGGAAAAATGGCTGAAACTCAACATATTAAAAGGTATATTTATTTTAAGAAATAATAATAATAATATGTATTTTAACAGAAGGTTAGAGCAACGAATATGGCAGACATCCTTTAATGATAACTTCAAAAAATATTTATCAAAACGCATGATGGCCACTTGTTCTGTATCCAAAAGCTGTCTTGTAGTTCTAACCCATATTTAAACAAAATAACGGTCATCCACCTATGATGGCAAACATGATCTGTAACCATAAGTTATATATCTAAAAAAGACATTGTGAATATTCGAACTCCCAAATCTATCCTCGAAGATTGTAGGACAAATGAAGATCAACAGTAAAATATTACTTTTTTGACTTTATCCAAGATAAATGGCAGCAGAGTCGACACAAAGTTGGTGGTACTCCTATTACCACTTGCAGAATCAGAATCAGAATTTTCGACTTCACTTATGTAGTATCGACTTCACTTATCAGAATTTTCAACAATTATATTTATATTTTTTAATAGTTCAAAATGGTAAATAACAATTATATTTATATTTTTTTTATTCATCAACGTTTCACTCTGTAATGGATGTTTACTTCATTGACATTGACTGAAGATTAATGGCTACACCGAAACAACACATTGAAGAGATACGAAGAACAAAGTTTTCTATTGGCGGAAAATCTAATCCCTTGACTCAAGATCTTCATCATGCTGTCAAGACATTCTCTCTCCCCTCATTCGAATGTATATTAACTTGCGATGAAATATTAACATATGCAACCAACCGACAAAACCGATTTTAAAAAAAATAAAGTTATGCTATTTTTTCGGATCTGCAGATCAGGAATTTTAAAAAATAAAGTTATGCTATTTTTCCGGATGTGCAAACCCGGAACACATCAGCGTTTTTAAAAAAATTGGTGCGTCCGGATGTGCACATCCGGAATCTAGGGGCAAAAACGAAATTTTACGTGGTGGCTAAGAAACTTGAGTGGTGTATTAAGAAACGCTCAAGATTAATCATCGATATTAATAAGATATCAAATTGCCAAGTTAGTAAAATTGCACAATTGTTGCTTGACTACATTTAAGAATGGAGAGATCTTCCTGTTTCAGGAATTTTTTCTATATAATATATAACTGGTATAGTTATCAAGGTTTTGAATTTCATTATAAAAAAAGAGTATTATGAAGCAAGGGAATTGGAGAAATGAAAGTCATCATAAGGGCCCATCTATAATCGTTGTATGTTTAGTTTCTTGGTTTTACTTGTAATAGTCATGAATTCCTTGAGGGTGAGGTGCTTGTTCATCTAGATTAGTTCCTCCATAGATGAATTTTCCACAATAATATGGACAATGCATTCTTCTTCTTCTTCTTTTTTTAAAAAATGAATCTTCTCTTATAATTATTCATTTTTGGTTGCATCTAATGTTTTTCTTAGGTTTACAAAATAAGCATAACCGATATAGGTTGCAAAGGGAACTAAATATATATTTCCATACCAAAACAAAATAGGATTATGTAGTTCCTTCTTGCAATTTTGTCAGTGTCAATGGTTAATGGAAATAATGAAGGAGGTTACTCGGTAATAAGATCATTTTAACTATTTAGTGAAACACATGGTGATTTTAGAGGGAACATTTCAAGTTCAACGACGTTAAAAGAGAGGAAATTGTAGAGTTATATGTTATTTATAAAATTTACATATTATTTTATCTATTAAATAAATTTAAAGGCTATTTTAAAAAAACAAAGTATGTTTAAATGCAATGTTAAATCATATTCATTGAATTATTATTATAACAACTAGTTGAATAGATATTATAGTATAACAATTACTTTTAATGGATTTTGTATAAAATACTACTTTTCTTTATTCTGACTTAAATAGTGTCAAATATCATTCAAATAAGATATATTTTTTGTACGAGTATATTTAAGTGTGTAATGAAAAGTTAAATTTTTTTTGTTATTAGATCATGTAAAAAGCTCTATATTTGTATGTTAATATCGTTTTTTTTTTTTTACTAAGCAAAAATTATATTCAACCGGATACAAATAGGTGTATCCAACCAATTACATACATCAACATTACCCAATGTGAGAACTACAAAAATTCATATGGGGAATTAGTCCAATCATAGTAATTACAAGTATACCGCCCGTTAATCCTTTTTCCTAACCACCACCAAGTAAGCAGAATGATCCGGTATTCTATTTATTCAAAATTCCACACTTCTCTATTAAAAACGATGTTGTTTCTAGTTAACCAAAAGCACCACCCTATAGACAACCAAAGTCCTACCGCGTTTTTGATTCTTACATTTTTAGCAATCAAGGCCTGAATCCAATGATGAAACATTAACAATAAAGTGTCATGACTTCCAATTTCAATGTCCAACCATCTCCCTATACGATTCCAAAATTGCCTTGAGAAATCACACGTATAGAATAAATGGGCTGTATCCTCCTCTTCCCTTTGGCAAAAAGGACAAGCCAAACCTTCGCTTCCCACCAAAATGTGTCTCCTATGTAGATTATCTCTAGTTGCTAACCTATCGCGAAATAAACGCCAACCAAACAATTGAATCTTCGGGTGCGCAGAGGACAACCAGATCAATTTAAAAACATCCACCAAATTCTCATTAACATGCTGTGAATTATGAGACTTCATCAACAACTCATAGCCAGCTCTAACCGAGTATTCATCAGCAACTTCCAAACCCCAGCCAACCATGTCTGTACCTGTTAAACTCCCAATTCTAATAGGCAGCAGTGTATTCAACTCCAGAATCTCCTGCGAGCACACACCTGCTGCTGTTGAGTTACCAAAGTCGAATCTCCAAGATTGTTGATTTGAGCTGGAGCAACAATACTCCCTAACCCTCCCCCATTTATTACTTGAAGCTTCCCACAGCCCAGGAAACTTGTCTGCTAAAGAGAAATTACCGCACCACTTTGATAGCCAAAATAGTGTATCGTGCCCATCAACTACCTCATGTTTCAGCTGCTGCACAATGCCTTCTTCCCCAAACATCTTCAAAACCGAAAACAGATCCCTACACCACAACGATGGTCTGTGCTTATATTCCGACATAACTCCACGATGCAAATCAACAACATGATCATCATATCTAGCCTCTACAACACCCTGCCATAACCTATGTTTCAAAGATAAAAGTTTCCATAACCACTTTGCCATTAGTGCTACATGTCATACCCCAAATTTTGACCACTAAGATTTCCCATCATTGTGAAAATCATCATCACAATATGGGTGAATCATCAGTCTCCCCAAAGATGGGTGAGCATCCACTGCAATCAAATTTAGGCCCTCTCAGAGCTTTTGACAAAAGATCAATCAAGGAATGACATAATCTTCAACTTGTATAACCTCTCAAGTAGCTACAAAGGATCAAAAGGACTCCCACTCCAAGGATTAAGCACAAAGTTGCTCCCTTCTAGGTGGATCAAGCCTTAAGATCGCCACTGTCACCAAATTAGGGTTTTGGTCGACCAGGGCCTCCAGATGGAAATTTTCCTATGGGCATGAGCCAATGCTTCAAGGCATAACCTATGATGCTCCAAGGGACATCATAAACCCAATCATCAAGTCAATTTGACCTCAGGGGATGCATACATCAAAAATCGGGAATTAGGGTTTCTTGACTTAATTCACCTCTAAGTTGACTTTTGGGACAAATCATGAACCAAGACCTCAAAGGAGGATTTGAGGGTCTCTAATACACTACATTGATCCATTTTTAACAATGGATTGATCCAAGAAGCTTGAGCAACAAGTCTCAATTTCATCTGCACCACAGTTAGGGTTTTAAGGGAAAAGTCAACTGTAACTTTGACTTTTGACCAAAACATGCTCCCAAGCCCTAGGACATGAATCAATATACCCTATGACACCCATGGAACATGTCCATCAAGTTTGATTTAGGTCAAGGACATGATTTCCTGAAGAATTGCACAGTTTGGAATTCATCTGATAAAAAGTCAACTGTGCACAAAAGTCAACTTTGACTTTTTGAGATTTTTCACCAAAATGGATTTTTAACCCTAAAATGATGTTAATGTATGATTTGAATCATCATTCATCAAGAAAAATCAAAGAAAGTGGGATAACTTGTAAAAGGGGTAACCATAAAAACTTAGAAAATTTTCTAAGTTATGGAAAAAGTGACACTAATGTGCCAACTTTGGAGGACCATAACTCCTAAACCACAAGGCCATTATTACCCATTCAAAGCTTGATTTGTAGATCACATTGCCCTCTACAAAAACTTCATACGGACCTATGTCCAAATTCCTCATGGATTTTGAGTTATGGAGTGATCAAAATCAAGAAAAGTCACTTTGTTCCAACACTTAGTGAAAACTCCACTAAGTCAGAATTGACCTTACTTTTTTCCAAATGTAGTGGGATTTTTCACTTGGATCCAAAAGGTATCAAAACCAAATATGATCAAACAGTTGTTGTATCATATAAGGGCTTTCCAAAATGACCAAGAACATTACCAAATTCAATTTGAGACATGAGATATAACATTGGCAAGTTGCCTTGTTGAAATCTGTCAAGGCAAGACATATATTGCACTTTTGCTCGATTTGCCAAAATTGTACAATTCTAAATACTCCAATCCACTTAGACACATCTGAGGATTGAATCTAAAGGGGACAATCACTGAGCCAAGCCTCCAAAGTCTTTGGAACAAGAAATAGCATGTTGAACCTAGAATTGCCAAAATAGGGACAAGACTCCAATTTTGGATTGGAGCATTCAATGGAAGCATCAAGGTGGCATGGACTGAGCCATTTGAAACTGAATTCAGTCAAGACTTATCCAAGACCAAGGGAACCAGCAGCCTGTGCCCTAACCTCTAGTCAATGGCTAGAGGAGACTTGGATTTCCATTGGCCAACATTGAACAAACACCTGCTGCAGTTGCCATTCACTATTGCTTGCAAAACAAACTTGCTCTACTATAAATAGAGCTCGTTTGTGATCAGTTTGAGTACACCGAAGCCAACAAACAGATGCTTTCCTCAAAATCTCTTCTTTCACTCCAATTTTGCCTTCTAAGTCAAGTCACTATCGGGTTTTGAGTTTGAGAGCTTTTCCAATCAAACCAATCACTCACACACCTCACATACATCATATAGAAGTGATCCAAACACTCACATAACATCTGGAACACTGATTTCACAAAATCACTAGCCAATTGCTCAAGTTCTTGACATTTTTGCAGTTGAGGTATCATCTTCAGCTCCAAACCATCTCAATCCATTCCAAGCATCCATATACACTCCATGGCACCTAGGGGAGCTATCCAAATCATTGGAACCTAGCTGTAACACCTCCAACGTAAAACACGATCACCAGCTGCAAGAGGTAAGCATGAGCTCTTCTAACTCTATAATCCAGACAATTTTTGCTGCACAATAATTTGGCCACATGTTCATAATCATGCATGGAATGTTTCCCCTCAATTAATTGTTTTGTTTGAATCGTGTATCAAAAATCCCAGCCGTGATGCATAATTTAGGGTTCTTGAGGATTTTTCGTGATTTCTTGTTTTATGTTTAATTTAAATGAAATTAATTGCCATAGACATGATCGTGAGGTTGAAACGAGTTGATTGGTATGTGGATTGCATGATATAATCAAGTATTCAGTGAGATTGGATAGAAAATGCAAATCTGAGAAACTCAGAATACGCGTGTGTTCTTGCCCTTGTTCTTGGTGCCATTTTTCCAAATTTGAATATTTGAATTTTTTGATTTTATTTAATTGATTCAAAAATTAATTTCTCTCTGAATTTTAATGATTTTGAGTTGATTCTTTTTTTTAATAATTCACAAAAATGTTAAAATATTTGATTTTTCCAAAAAATCCCAAAAATATTATTTATTTCATATAATTTATATTTTTGCAAAGAATTAATATTTTAATTATTTTTGACATTTTGAATATTTTTTCCACCTTGATTTTGCAACTTTTAATGACTTCTAATTATTTTGTAGGTCAATACTTAATTTTTGAAGCATTAATCCAAGATCACAATTTGTTTTCCATATGTTAAACAATTTTGATCATTTTAATTGAATTTTATTCAATTAAAATACATTTTGAAAACAAATTAGGGTTTTTGGATTAATTCAACCCTCATAAATCATTTTCAAAACTCTTTGGGCCTCTGATAGAGTGTAAGACCCAATCCTTTTTTGACCAAATCATTTTTTGGGCCTCAGTATATTGTATAAGTCCCGATACCGTCAAAATAAACAGCGCGGTCGTCGCCTTTTCAAAAACAAAAACTCTGGGCCTACCCTCGTGTTATAAGCCCCACCCTTTTTCTTTTCAAAACTCTTTGTGCCTCTAATAGAGTGTAAGACCCAACCCTTTGTAAATACAACCTATTTTGGGCCTCACTTATGGTATAAGTCCCATTGTATTTCAAAAAGTTCGACGCGATCATCATCCGTTGAAAAACAAACCTTGGGCCTACCCTCGAGTAGTAAGACCCATTATTTCTTTTCTTAAAACTCCTTGGGCCTCTTGAGAGAGTGTAAGACCCATCCCTTTGTACAAAAACCATTCTTTGGGCCTCAGTCACTTGTATAAGTCCCTCTATACAAATTTAAACAGTGCGCTCACTGATAAATCCCTGGGCCTCTCCTTGAGCTGTAAGCCCTAAATCTTTCTTTTTCAAAGCACTTTCTCCTTTGATTTTGACTATACTATTGTTTTCAATTTTTCTTTGTTGAACAACTAACCAAACAGCATGGAAGCTCTACAACCGAGTAAGTGTTTATACGTTTTCGTTTACTGCTTTCATATACATATAACTGTATTGTGGGGCTGCTCACTGTAAGTCTCCTTTCATAAACTCATATCGATTGTGTAATAATAGTATAGATATTTAGATTTTCCCCAGCAACTACGTTTAGTACTAGGTAAAAGCCGTTTCATTTATTCGTAGAAATAGACAACTAGATCCCCAATAGGATCACCAGATACAGTCTTCTCTTCGGCTGTCCTCGTTAGGAATTATCAAGAAATTCTACTCCCAGAGATGAATGTATTCTCCGTGAATGGCATTTTTGAGTTTCTTCCAAATTCTCAAACTTTTCGGACTTGATCTATTCCTTGTGAATAGCTTGCCTTGAATTTCACGGGGTTTGGGGACCCACGGGCTTCTTAAAAGCATCGGCCTCCTCTTGGGCATTGTACAAGGACCCACAGGCTTCCTAAAAGCAACCCCGCCTCCTCTTGGGCTTAGTACAAGGACCCGCCGGCTTCTTAGAAGTCTTCACAGCCTCCTCTTAGGCTTCATATAATGATTTCTTCCACCGGGAATGATAGCCTCCTCTTGGGCTTCGTACAAGGACCGATCGGCTTCTTAAAAGTTTCCAGGCTCCTCTTGGGCTTTGTACAAATTGTCCCGACAACCTTCTAGAGGTATAGGAACAGAAATTAGTCATCTTAATAGAACAATCTTTCAAAAGAGTCTAGTTCCTCATACCGAAAGCGTACTTTCTCTTAGCATAGTACAAAAGACGAAACTCTAGACTTGGACAGTCTAAGACCCTTGAGTCCCCAGAGACGTTCTCAAGCACCCTTCAAGTAAGGAAAAACACCAGTAGACTTGGACAGTCTCAATACCCTTTAGATTTCCCATTTCCTTAAAGAATAGGAAATAACCCTGATCCTCTGATCAATGCAAAAGTACAAACCCCACCTGGAATCAGTCTCTTTATAAGAACTGATTTTCTCTTTTATACAACATACTGGACTTGTCACTCAACTGAAACAGTGGTCCACCTTTCAGCCTTTATCTCGGGCTTCGTACGAGATACAAAGACTCTCTTGTTGAGTCAAATAACTTTCAGCCTCCATCTCGGGCTTCGTACAAGATACAAAAACACTCTCTTGTTGAGTATAAAAGACTCCCTCGTTGGGTCAACCCTTTTTAGCCTCTCTCTCGGGCTTCGTACGAGACACATAAAACTCCCTCTTGTTGGGCCGATAGCCTCCTCTTAGGCTTTGTATAAGAAAACCCAGGTTGAGCCAATCAACCTTTTAGCATCAAAGCTGTGCCTCGTTCACAGTACACAAACATCAACAACTCCTTCCATCTAATCGCTGTAAGCGGCAAGCCTCTGGATTATTTACATCCACGCCACTGTCCCTCTTTTAGCATGAGAAATTCCTAAGGAAAAATGGCATTGCTCTACACTGAGTTAAAGTCTTCTCCTTCAAGTTAAAACCCCCTATAAAGGAAATTATGGCATTGTTAGGATCCGCATATCCCAGTTAAAGTAATCCTCCTTTATAGTCAGTCACCCAACAGTTGTGACAAACAGACCCACCTTTAGAGATGACAAGTTCTCTCTAAAGTCAAAACCTTTTAGCTTCATATCTTGGGCTTCGAACAAGATACAAATAAACTCTTCAGCTTCATATCTTGGGCTTTGAACAAGATACAAACCACCTTTCTCTTCACGTCTTGGACTTTGAAAAAGACACCAAAAATACCCATTTCCTCCCATAGAATAGGAGGAACTACGAACGCTCTGATTTCCCTGTTTCGGTAAACGGGAATACGTAGGCATAAGATTGAAAGAAAAATCTTAGCGAGCACAATAAACCAAAAATTCAAATCCCATATCCTCAAGAATCCCAGACCTAAAATCCTACCAAAAGTCAACATTCTTTCAAAATAACCAGAGAGAGGCCCCCCACATTGATAGTATCCGTAACCTAACAGACCGCTGTTTAAACTCAGTATGCAAGCAGGGTTAATTGGAGACATCTATTTCCCTTCCTTCATCAGCTTCAATAGGATAAAAAATGAATCGACCTGTAGTAAAACCCAAAGAGCGGCAGTGCTTAAGAACCACGTCCAAAATCGCTCACTACAGAAAAGTGGCGCCCATCGTGGGGCCTTTCTTTCTTTCTTATAAAGACTTTTGTTGACTTCACTAGGATCTTAGGTAAAAAAACCCTTTAAATAGGGAAGAAACCACAAAATGGTGACTCCGCCGGGGAGCCATTTTTGTCAGGAACATAGGATTCATAGCTCTTTAAAGTCTAGGACTTTAGGACAAATATATATATTGCTTTTCCTAATTGCTATACTTGTTTATTTTTCTGCTAATGGGAATGCGTGTGATGCCGCATGTGGAAAGATTGAGTATACTCCTAGGAAAAATCACCTTTTTTTGTAGTGCGGTGGCTATCAGGAATGGCTGTTACGCGATAAACTACCCTCTTCTGAGATTTCTTTGAAAGGACACCACCTAGCACGGTTCCCGGCCCGCTGGTGTTCTCAGGAATCAATGATTTTGAGTGACAGGTACAAAAAATCATCCGTAGAAAACCTTTGGGGATGGGTAGAGCCTTGACTTCATGACAACGACCCTTTGACCCCATGTTTTTTCTATGTTTTTGTGTGCTGCATTCATGCATTCATCTAAAAAACATTAAAATAAGAAAAAAAATCTTCTCTTTTAGTCTCTCTTTTTCAAATTAAACTAAGACAATGATTGCAAATGTCAGAGAAAAAGATTGCGCTCATGGATTTCGGTAGAAGGAGAACCCATAAGTACACCTTCAAGGTTCCAAAACTAGAAGATTTGAAAAGGTTAGCGAGGATGATCACTAACCCTGAGTCTTTCAGAGCCAAGCACGGAGGTCTGCTACCACTGTTAAGAGTCCATGTGATTGACGGAATCATGGATGCACTCGTCCAGTTTTACGATCCAGTTTATCACTGTTTCACATTCCCGGATTACCAGCTTGCACCAACGCTGGAGGAGTATTCTCATCTGATTGATCTGCACATTACTGATCAAGCTCCTTTTTCTGGACTGAAAGAAATTCCAAAGGATCAGACCATTGCAAGAGCAATTTATTTGAATGAGTCAAAAATCAAGACTCATCTGACCACTAAGGGTGGCATCCAAGGTTTGCCAGCCCAGTTCTTGACAAAGAAAGCCCTGTATTTTGCCAGTATAGGGAACGTGACTGCTTTTGAAAGCATCTTTGTTTTACTCACCTACGGGTTGTTTTTGTTTCCCAACATCAATAACTTTGTAGATATCAAGGCCATTAAGGTTTTTCTCATTGGAAATCCTGTGCCGACTTTGCTCGCAGATGCGTATCATTCTGTACACTTAGGAAATTTGTACAACGGAGGAATGATCACATGTTGTGTACCCCTGCTATATAAATGGTTTACTTCTCATTTGCCTAAGTCTGCTGCTTTTTGGGATTGTAAGAGTGCCTTACGTTGGTCGCAGAAGATCATGTCTCTTACCAACTCTGATATAGATTGGTGTAATAGGATCTATGATGGAATCAAAATCATTGATCGTTGTGGAAACTTCCCCAACGTACCCCTCATAGGAACTAAAGGAGGAATCAACTACCATCCGATATTGGTTCGTTGTCAATTTGGATACCCAATGAGGCATGTCCCACGTAATGCTCATCTGGAAGGTCTTTTCTTCAAGGAAGGAGAAAACGACAGAGCACTAAAGATGGAAATAGTACAAGCCTGGAAGCAAGTTCATAAGAAAGGACGAGAGTCTCTGGGAAAATCAGACTCTGTCTCGGTGGAGCCTTATCTCCATTGGGTACAAACTAGAGCTCTCAAACTAAAAATGCCTTATCCGCGTCACGGAATTCTTCCGCCAAAGGAATCTGTCATGTATTTCATGACGGAAACGGAAAAGCTTCAGGTTACTCTCAACAAAGTTCAAAAGGAGAGAAGGTCTTGGAAGAACAAGTACCGCACCCTCAGTGTAGAGTGTACCAAGATACGACAATTACTAAAAGATAAAGATGCTCTAATTGAGATTTTGGAGCAACATGCTGTGGGAAATCAAGATGACCAGAGGAATTTGCCCGCTCTTTTCACTTGGCAAAGGAATGACAACCCGACAACGGCCCAAGAGCCCCGGTCAAAGAAAAGGAAAGTACCAAAGTCAGCACCCGATTTCTCTTCAGAGAGGACTCGGGACCCATTAGCTTAGGTTTCTATTTCCGCACCTTGTAATCTACTGTATTTCCATTTTCACAATCCTTTGAAATTCAATAAAAGGGGTTTCCCCACTGTTTGATATTTGCAATCTAATTGTCAAAGTTTATTTTGATTAAACCAAAGAACAATTAATATAATCATTGCATTCATCATTCTCACGTAACGTATTCTTCTTCTCTACGAATCTCACGTTTGTGTCTCGATTCTAGAGTCAAACTGTCTCATTCGTACAATACTAGGGCCAATCGTCAGAAAAAGATGGATGAACTTGAGGAAAAAAACAGAGAGTTGAAGGAAGAGATCGACGCTCTGAGAGAGGATATGAGAAAGCTTCGTAACGACATGCAAGCCATGGCAGAAGCTCAACTACAACGAACTGTGATCTCAGAGATCACCTCAACGCCCATAGTGGAAAAGTTTGATCCTAGGTATCAAATGCCGAAAGATCGTCCTTGGGGCATGCCTGTTAACTATATCCCAGAAGGATATGTTCCGCCGATCACTGAAGATCAGGGAATCACAACAGAAGCCGCTGGGCCAGAAGGTTACAAACTTCGGGAAAACGAAGATGCCAGAGGCATGCTGAGGACTCCTGAAGGTTACAAACCTCGGGAAACGCCAAGATTTGCTGTCGTAGTCACGGTACCACCCCCTGTGGTGCACACTGTCCCGGAAGGACAGATTTCGCCAATACCTGCTGGTAAAAAGGAAACTTTGTTTGACAGAATGGATGAATTCCAGGAGCAGTTCCTGGAAATGCAGAAGGAGCGGCAAGCCATTCGCGGTCAGGATTTATTTGGAAAGGACGCTGCAGATCTATGCTTGGTCCCCAATGTGAAAGTCCCGCACAAGTTCCAAGTGCCCGACTTTGAAAAATCAAGGGTAACTCTTGCCCTCAAAGCCATCTGGTGATGTACGCTCGGCGGATGTCAGCTCAGACGGAGAATCAGGACCTAATGATTCACTACTTCCAGGATAGTTTAACCGGTGCCGCATTAAAATGGTACATGGGTTTAAACCGTGCCACGATCAGCACTTTCAGAGATCTTGGCACTGCCTTCATCCAACAATACAAATACAATTTGGACATGGCACCCGACAGAGATCAACTTATATCAAGAGGATAAGGAAACCTTTAAGGAGTATGCTCAAAGGTGGCGTGAAATTGCCGCTCAAATTTGTCCACCTCTTGAGGAAAAAGAGATGACAAAGATCTTCCTAAAGACCTTAAGCTCATTTTACTATGACCGAATAGTTGCCAGTACACCCAGTGATTTCACCGAGATGGTGGACATGGGAGTTCGACTTGAGGAAGCCGTCCGAGAAGGACGTTTGGTAAAAGACATTGGATCGACGAGCGGTACTAAAAAATACAGTAGTGCTCTCCCTAAGAAAAAAGAGCAAGATATTGGGAATATCTCTCTCGGAAAGCAAAGGCGTCGATATCAACCAGGAGCAGCTGTAACTCCTGCTATCAATCCCGCGCCTACGTATTAACCTCAGGTTGCGCAAAGCCAAACTGATCAGCAAAGGACACAACAGCCTCTTCAGCAGGCTCGTCCCCAATACAACAACAACCGTACAACACGGCCACCAGGATTTGATCTTATACCTGTATTGTATGCAGAGCTGTTTCCATTACTGCTAGCCAAGGGGCACATTCAGACCAAGTCCCCTCTTAAACTACCGGAAAATCCGCCTTTCTGGTTTAAGGTGGATCAAACTTGCCCTTACCACCAAGGAGGACCCGGGCATAACATTGAGACTTGTCTCAATTTCAAGTCCGACGTGCAAAAGCTTGTTAGGAGCGGGGTCTTATCCTTCAAGGAAACAAATCCTAATGTTCTCACGAACCCGCTGCCTTAACATGAGAAGGCTGCAGTCAATTTGATAGAAGGAGAGACTAACAACGTCTATCAAATTCACGATGTACTCTTGTTGAAGGCCAACTTGGTCAAGATGCATTGCAGACAGAGTGGATATGGCCATGTGCCACCTCATAACTATCACCAGTGTGATATCTGCTCTAAAGACAACCAAGGATGTTCTGTGGTGCAATCAGCTCTATAGGAACAAATGGATCTCGGATGGATCCAACGACACCAATGGTCTATACGAATTCTAACATCATTAAGAACCATGATATCCGTGCAATGAATGTCAACTTGGTGGCGATGCACTCAAGGAAAAGCCAGTATCATAATCTACCGCGGCACAATTACAGTTCTTGTCTGACTTGCTCGGTAAACAAACAGGGATGCTCTTTCATACAAGAGGCCCTCCAGCCTCAGATGGATCTTGGATGGATCCAAGACTACCATGATAGGAATTCCTATCAAATCAACATGGTTTAGATCTTTGATATTCCCGTGATGAATACCAACCTAGTAGAGTTACATGCTAAACAGGTCCGACTCGAATTCCTGGTATCACATAATTATCACAGCTGTAAGGCGGGTTGCAAAAACGATCGAGGTTGTACCCTTATCCAGGAGGCACTTCAGCACTTGTTAAATCACTGGTGGATGCCAATCTATATGGATGAAGATACTCAGCAAATTAGTATCACTACCAGGAATCCTACTCGACGTCAGAGTCAGGATGTCCGATCAGTGGAAGCTAACCTAGTGAGGTTACATTGTATTCAAAGTGGGCGTGGCCAGGTGCCACCACACAAATATGACCGTTGTAGCATCTGTTCGGAAAGTAATCAAGGGTGTTACCTTGTGAGAGCAACTCTTCAGGGTCAGGTGGATCGTGGAGAGATTCGTCCGTATCCGGGTTCTGGACCCATCAACTGGACGCCGAGCTACCTTGCCGATCAAGTCGAGGATGTTGTCACAATCTCTGGTCATCATAGGGCTAGGGATGTTTGTACCATCATTCCTCTACTTGACGAATCTAAAGTTCCCAACCGGGAACAGATCGAGATTACTTACGATGGTCAGAAAAATTAGAAGGCTCCCGTAGTCATATATCTACCGAGACCATTACCGTATGAATCAACTAAGGCTATTCCTTACAAATACGGTGCAACAACCATTGAAAATGGAAAGGAAATTCCATTACCCTCCGTCGTGAACATTGCATACATCAGTCGAGTAACACGGAGTGGTAGAATCTTCAACCGAGGGGTTGGGGAACCTAACAAAGAAAAGGAACTTCAGACGGAAGCTCCTGATCTACCAGTCGGTGAATCCAGTAATCCCGACCTTTTGAAAAACGATGATGAGATGCTAAAGCTCATCCAAAGGAATGAGTACAACATTGTTGATCAGCTGTTACAAACTCCTTCAAAGATCTCTGTGTTATCACTTTTACTCAGTTCAAAAGCGCATAGGGAGGCTCTACAGAAAGTCTTGGAGCAAGCCTTTGTGGAACAGGATGTAACAATCAGACAGTTCGATAGCATTGTCTCTAACATCACTTCCTGCAATAATCTGGGATTTAGTGATGAGGAATTACCTGAAGAGGGTCGCCGTCATAACATGGCGCTCAATATCACAGTTAACTGCCAGGATGATTCGTTGGCCAGCGTACTGGTAGACACAGGGTTAGCCCTGAATGTTATGCCGAAGTCCACTTTGATGCAATTATCATTCAAAGGCGCTCCGATGAGAATCAGCGAGGTTGTCGTCAAAGCATTCGACGAATCCAGAAAAGCGGTTATCGGCGAAGTTGATCTTCCCATAACTATCGGTCCTCACACTTTCCAAGTAACTTTCCAGGTCATGGACATCCGGGAAACATACAGTTGTTTATTAGGAAGACCTTGGATGCATCAGGCTGGGGCGGTTACTTCAACCCTCTACCAAAAGCTAAAGTTCGTTAAGAACGATCAACTTGTCACAGTTTGTGGGGAACAAGCCTTGCTTGTAAGAAACTTATCATCATCTACTTGTGTTGAACCCGAGGAGGTTATTGGAACTCAGTTCCAAGCACTGTCGGTAAGCAAGGACAATCAGTTCAAAGAAGGAACTTCCATTTCTTCATACAACGATGCTATCAAAGCGGTCGAGAGTACCAATACAACAAGATGGGGACAGCTTGTCATTCCTACTGGAAATAAAACAAAGAAGGGTCTTGGTTTTTCTGCAACCTGTACCCAGACAGCTGCCAACGATGAAAGTCTTCATCCCCTTCAAAACTTCTTCCACAGTGGAGGTTTCCTTCACCCAGTATCTCAGGAAGTACACACTATCAATGAGGAGGATCCCTCTGACCCAGATATGGAATGGAAGTCCTACCTCAACGAGGACGGCTATATGTCTCAGGAAAAGGTGCCTACGCCATTTTATCCTGCACAGAGTCTGAGATCTATACCAAGGTCAAACGTCGAAATGATATACGGAGACTGTGATCCGGAAGGATGTCGTGCTCTGCCAAACTCATTAGAGAAAGACACTCTGATGAAAGCCCAATTTGACTACAACTACTATGGCCCAATGGATGGTCTGCCAATATGGCAGCCCTACCCAGGAAACTTGGGGCAAGAAAGTCAGCCGAATGATGAAAATCAGCTGAGCATCATTGAACAGAATACCTGTGTCCCCACCATGTCATGGGATCAACACTCGGGTCATCCTGAAGCTACTCAACATAAAGATGAATTCGCAATGTTTGCAGTACTAGAATTCATCAACTACGCTTTCCCTGAGGTCAACGTCATCGAGAGGGATGACTCCTCCATTTCCAAAGAAGTTTGGGACACTCTGGGAGAACCAAGTGGAAAATACGACTTCATGGTCAAATACACTGCTCCCGAAAGCTCTCGTAGCAGGCTCGAAGATATCCAGCCAACTGGATGGGGAAATACAGCTGAGAGCACAACTACTCTGCATAATGCAACAGAGGAATCCTCCTACGACAACTCTGCCTGGGAGACTGATTCCAATGATCCTGCACCGCCAGAAATCAGTGTCATTTCTGAAGACAAATCAAGGAAGGTGCCAGACTTTCTGATTCACCGAGGAGTTCGCCGCCAATGGGTTGTTGTCGCTGTTCTAAGGGTTGTTCATAAGTCAAAGTAATTGACATCTTTTAACCTTTCACCCTGCCCAGGTGGAATGGATGTTTTGATAGGGCTCACTTTCTGTAAATTTCCCTCTTCGCTTTGCCCAAAGCGACGAAGTTTTGTTTTATAGGGCTGTAGTTTCAAGTTTCGACCTGGTCATTAATAAAATAACGTCGTTCTATAATTTCTGCATTAATTGCTATTTTCTCTTTTTGCTTTTCTCAGAAAATGGTAATCCTAAAAAAAACAACAAATATTAAAAACAAGCAGTAAAAGAAATACACTGCACACACTCTTGCATTTTCTCTATCTCTTCTAAACACAAATCATCACGTCATGCAGATTGCTTGTTTTAAACCCCGTTGAAACATACGATCCGATGCCTTCTCCCGACTTTGAGTTCCCGGTATTTGGGGCTGAAGAAGAAGTTGACGACGAAATTCCAGAAGAGATCTCGCGACTACTCAGATAAGAGGAAAGTTCCATTGAACCTCACAAAGAGCTGTTGGAAATGGTAAACTTAGGTTCGGAAAAAGAGAGAACATAAATCAAGATTGGGGCGCTGCTCAGTCCAACTGCCAAAGAGAGTTTGGCAAAGCTTCTCAGAAAATTTCCCGATGTGTTTGCTTGGTCCTATTAGGATTTGTCAGGGTTGGATACTAGCATCGTGGAACATCATTTACCGTTACGATCAGAATGTCCGCCAGTAAAGTAAAGGTTGAGACGGACTCATCCAGACATGGCCATCAAAATCAAGGAGGAAGTACAGAAACAGATTGACGCAGGTTTCCTCGCCACATCAGAATATGCTCAATGGTTAGCCAAAATTGTACCCGTTCCCAAAAAGGATGGAAAGGTCAGAATGTGTGTCGACTACAGAGACCTGAACAAGGCTAGTCCAAAGGACGACTTTCCTTTACCACACATTGACATGCTGATAGACAGTACAGCAAAGTTCAAAGTCTTCTCCTTCATGGATGGATTCTCGGGCTATAATCAAATCAAAATGGCGCCGAAAGATATGGAGAAAACTTCGTTTATCACCTCATGGGGCACCTTTTGTTACACGGTAATGCCGTTCGGTTTGAAGAACGCCGGGGCAACCTATCAAAGGGCCATGACTACTCTATTTCATGACATGATACACAAAGAAATCGAGGTATATGTCGATGATATGATTACAAAATCAAAAACAGAGAGTGAGCACATTTAACATTTGTCAAAATTGTTCGAACGTCTAAGAAAATTCAAGCTCCGCTTGAATCCTAACAAGTGCACCTTCGGTGTCCGTTCAGGGAAACTACTAGGGTTCATCGTCAGCCAGAAAGGAATTGAGGTTGATCCTGACAAGGTCAAGGCCATTCAAGAAATGCCTTCTCCTAAAACTGAAAAACAAGTCAGAGGATTTCTGGGACGTCTGAATTACATTTCCAGATTCATATTTCTTATGACCGCGACATGCGCGCCAATCTTCAAATTACTAAAAATGAATCAGGACTGCATTTGGACAGAGGACTGCCAAACCGCCTTCAACAGTATCAAGGAATACCTGTTGAACCCACCGATTCTATCACCTCCAGTGGAAGGAAGACCACTGATCATTTACCTCACAGTTCTAGAGGACTCAATGGGATGTGTACTTGGCCAACAAGACGAAACTAAAAGGAAAGAGTCTGCCATTTACTATTTGAGCAAGAAATTCACCGACTGCGAAACTCGGTACATGATGCTCGAGAAAACTTGTTGTGCTTTAGCTTGGGCAGCTAAACGTCTTCGCCAGTACATGATTCGTCATACTACTTGGTTGGTCTCCGAAATGGATCCAATCAAGTATGTTTTCAAAAAACCTGCTCTTACGGGAAGGATTGCCCGTTGGCAGATGCTGTTATCAGAATATGACATAGAGTACCACGCTCAGAAAGCCGTTAAGGGAAGTATTTTAGCCGATCATTTGGCTCATCAACCGATTGACGATCAGGAATCCGTCGGGTTTGACTTCCCAGACGAAGATGTTATGTATCTAAAGATGAAAGACTGCGATGAACCGCTACCCAGTGAAGGGCCAGAACCAGGTTCCCAGTGGGGACTTATCTTTGACGGAGCAGTCAATCATTACAGAAAGGGAATTGGGGCAATCATTGTTACCCCTCAGGGTACCCACATTCCTTTCACTGCTCGACTGACATTTAAGTGTACAAATAACAAGGCCGAATACGAAGCATGTATCATGGGTCTCGAAGAAGCGATCGATTTAAGGATCAAGAACCTAGATGTCTATGGCGATTCAGCTCTGGTTATCAATCAGATCGCAGGAGATTGGAACACATACCAATCAGGATTGATTCCTTACAAAGACTACGCGAGAAGGTTGCTACCTTTCTTCAACAGAGTCGAGTTTCATCACATCCCTCGTGAGGAGAATCACATGGCTGATGTATTAGCCACTATCTCTTCCATGATTAGTGTAGGTCAATGGAATGACATACCTAAGATCGACATAATGCGCCTTGAAAAGCCCTCTTACATCTTCATGATTGAAGTAGTCATAGACGACAAACCTTGGTATTACGATATCAAATGCTTCCTTCAAAAACTGGAGTACCCACCTGGGGCATCCAGGAAAGATAGAAAGACCCTCAGAAGATTGGCTGGAAACTTCTTCCTGAGCGGTGCCACTCTTTATGAGAGAAATTTTAACATGGTTTTGCTCCGATGCGTAGACAGACCAGAAGCAGAAATGCTGATGAAAGAAATTCATGAAGGATTATTTGGCACTCATGCCAATGGACACGCAATGGCGAGAAGAATTCTAAGAGCAGGATACTATTGGTTGACAATGGAATCTAACTGCTACAAGTACATGAGGAGGTGTCACAAGTGTCAGATATACTCCGACAAAATCCATGTACCGCCAACGCATCTCAAAGTTCTCTCTTCCCCATGGCCATTCTCGATATGGGGAATCGACATGATATGCATGATTGAGCCCAAGGCTTCAAACGAACATCGATTCATCCTAGTAGTCATTGACTACTTCACCAAGTGGGTCGAAGCAGCGTCATTCGCCAATGTAACCCGACAAGTGGTGGTCTGCTTTATCAAAAACAATCTCATCTGCCGTTATGGTGTTCCAAGCGAGATCATTACTGATAATGGATCCAACTTGAACAACAAGATGATGAAAGAGTTGTGTGCTGAGTTCAAGATCAAACACCATAACTCATCTCCCTACCGACCCAAGATGAACGGAGCGGTAGAAGCGGCCAATAAGAACATCAAGAAGATCGTTCGGAAGATGGTTGTAACCTACAAAGACTTGCAAGAGATGCTACCCATTGCTCTTCACGGTTATCGCACATCTGTCCGCACTTCAACAGGTGCAACCCCTTTTTCTCTAGTGTATGGCATGGAAGCAGTGCTCCCCATAGAAGTAGAGATCCCGTCAATCCGAGTATTGATAGAAGCTAAGCTCACCGAAGCTGAATTGTGTCAAAGTCGACACGACGAACTGAATCTGATCGAGGAGAAGTGAATCACGGCACTATGCCATGGTCAGCTGTATCAACAGAGAATGAAGAAGGCGTTCGACAAAAAGGTTAGACCCCGCATCTTCAGGAAAGGAGACCTCATGCTCAAGAAGATACAATCTTTTCTCACTGATTCTCGGGGCAAGTGGACTCCGAATTACGATGGCCCCTATGTGGTCAAGAAAGCTTTCTCAGGCGGCGCCTTGAGACTCACAACCATGGACGGAGAGGAATTTGCCTACCCCACGAATGTTGATGTAGTCAAGAAATACTTCACCTAAAAGAAAAATGTCTCGGTGGATTGAAAAACCGAAAGGGCGGTCTAGGCAAAAATTAGAGACATGATCAAAAATCATGCCGATGGATTGGAAACATCAAAGTACAATCCAGGAAAAAATTAGGGATAATGGCAAGTAACTATGTTCAACAGAGGCAAGTCCCTCAGCAGCAGCAGTTACATCATCCGTCAGGAAAACTCCAGTCAAGGTCATCTTCGACAGAAGCTCAGGATGCCCCGAAGTCAAAGTTGGTAGAAGGATAGTGGTCGTTATGTTTCAACGTAGCCCTTTTCCCTGTAAATTACCATTTTCTAACTTTGTATATACTCTTTGGAATCACGCGTTTGGCTGATCTCCATCTTACCAATAAAATTTGAGCCCTTGTGCTTTTGTTTGTAATTCTTATTTGTTTTATCTTTACAGAACGACATTTTAACATGATCAACGATTCTTGAAATAAAACAAAAATGAATTTACTTGTTAAAACTTTTTCTGCTTTTAAAATAAAGTCGGCAATTTCTTTTGACTGTTAAACATCAGAAGAACCTCGATCGCTTCTCCAGAAGTAATCGAACCTCAAAGTGCAGAATCAAAGTACTCCTTCTAAAAAACCAGTACGCCTGAATGAAGGATCAACTGTGTCAGAGACATTGTTTCGTCTGACACCCCTCGGCCGAGTTCTCATCTCCTAAGCCCGACCAACATAGCTCCCAACAGGGACTATCTCTCCTAAGCAAGGTGAAATTTCTATCTTGAACCAGCGATATTTCTACACGCCCTGCGATGGCCGAGTATCCAGTCGTGTTCACCCGTCAGTTTATATGTCGCGTCAGTTTTGTCAGGATAAACATACATACAACATGCATTTGATTTGCATTCACATTTCATATTGCCTCACCACCACTCTAGTCGGTCTTGTCCCTTAGTGATAAAAGTCCTCTCAATCGAGTTATCTGTTCTTGCCTCGTCAGGAAACGCTGCGTCTGAATGATCTCTCTCCTCCAGTTTATTTCTGGAATGAAGTTGGCCCTTGACCACTTTGATAATTTGAACCTCTGAAAGACCAGAGAACGTTCAACAAACATCACTCTTCACCATTGAAGATGATACCCTTGCTTTCCCGGATTAACGGAAATCCCCAAGAGAAAGCCTCTTAATCAGAGATTCGGCAGCATGTCAGTTTCGGTCCAAAAAAACCGCTGATGAAAAGGTCATCGGCACCTCAAAATTGGACCCCATCATATGGCATTTCTCCAAGAAGATCCCGAGAAAAGTATGATATAAGATCCCAAGCAGAAGCAGCCTCTCAAGAGACTCGCTTTCCCCAGTAGAAACAAATGGCGTATCCAATAGAGAAGTTTGTGCAACTCTACAACTCAGACGGTTGGGGTCACCAGCAAGTCTGACATCAAATTTTTTGATCAAATGGCATCTCCCCAGGAAAATTCGGCGAGAAGTTTGAGGAAAACCGCTACGAATAGCGTCCCTTGTCAATAAAGTTTATTGACAAAAGAAACTGAGACCAGTTCCTTGGTAGGAAACCAGGATCGAGGGGAAGTTCACGAATCAGAAACTAAGACCATTTCCTTGGTAGGAAACCAGGATCGAGGGGAAGTTTACAACAGAAACTGAGACCAGTTCCTTGGTAGGAAACCAGGATCGAGGGGAAGTTTCTTTCCGCAACTTAGACCAGTTCCTTGGTAGGAAACCAGGATCGAGGAGAAGTTTACCTTTTCTAAGCATCAATGCTTAGCAAAAGAAGATGAATGCGCAAGCTGCCATTCATAGCCGTCAAAATTTCGGATATTCCGATATTTAATCCTCTTGCACCCCGAATTCCCGAATACCTTCGTCATTCACACCTTCGAGTCCAAGAAGATTAAATAGGGGCATCTGTCATACCCCAAATTTTGACCACTAAGATTTCCCATCATTGTTAAAATCATCATCACAATATGGGTGAATCATCAGTCTCCCCAAAGATGGGTGAGCATCCACTACAATCAAATTTAGGGTTTCAAGCCCTCTCAGAGCTTTTGACAAAAGATCAATCAAGGAATGACATGATCTTCAACTTGTCTAACCTCTCAAGTAGCTACAAAGGATAAAAAAGACTCCAACTCCAAGGATTAAGCACAAAGTTGCTCCCTTCTAGGTGGATCAAGCCTTAAGATCACTAGTGTCACCAAATTAGGGTTTTGGTCGACCAGGGCCACCAGATGGAAATTTTCCTACGGGCATAAGCCAATGCTTCAAGGCATAACCTATGATGCTCCAAGGGACATCATAAACCCAATCATCAAGTCAATTTGACCTTAGGGGATGCATACATCAAAAATCAGGAATTAGGGTTTCTTGACTTAATTCACTCCTAAGTTGACCTTTGGGACAAATCATGAACCAAGACCTCAAAGGAGGACTTGAGGGTCTCTAATAAACTACATTGATCCATTTGTAACAATGGATTGATCCAAGAAGCTTGAGCAACAAGTCTCAATTTCATCTGCACCACAGTTAGGGTTTTAAGGGAAAAGTCAACTGTAACTTTGACTTTTGATCAAAACATGCTCCCAAGCCCTAGGACATGAATCAATATACCCTATGACACCCATGGAACATGTCCATCAAGTTTGATTTAGGTTACGGACATGATTTCTTGAAGAATTGCACAGTTTGGAATTCATCTGATAAAAAGTCAACTGTGCACAAAAGTCAACTTTGACTTTTTGAGATTTTTCACCAAAATGGATTTTTAACCCTAAAATGCTGTTAATGTATGATTTGAATCATCATTCATCAAGAAAAATCAAAGAAAGTGGGATAACTTGTAAAAGGGGGTAACCATAAAAACTTAGAAAATTTTCTAAGTTATGGAAAAAGTGACACTAATGTGCCAACTTTGGAGGACCATAACTCCTAAACCACAAGGCCATTGTTCCACATTAAAAGCTTGATTTGTAGATTACATTGCCCTCTACAAAAACTTCATACTAGCCTATGTCCAAATTCCTCATGGATTTTGAGTTATGGAGTGATCAAAATCAAGAAAAGTCACTTTGTTCCAACACTTAGTGAAAATTTCACTAAGTCAGAATTGGCCTTACTTTTTTCCAAATGTAGGGGGATTTTTCACTTGGATCCAAAAGGTATCAAAACCAAATATGATCAAACAGTTGTTGTATCATATAAGGGCTTTCCAAAATGACCAAGAACATTACCAAATTCAATTTGAGCCATGAGATATAACATTGGCAAGTTGCCTTGTTGAAATCTGTCAAGGCAAGACAGATTTTGCACTTTTCCTCGATTTGCCAAAATTGTACAATTCCAAATACTCCTATCCACTTGGACACATCTGAGGATTGAATCTAAAGGGGACAATCACTGAACCAAGCCTCCAAAGTCTTTGGAACAAGAAATAGCATGTTGAACCTAGAATTGCCAAAATAGGGACAAGAATCCAATTTTGGATTGGAGCATTCAATGGAAGCATCAAGGTGGCATGGACTGAGCCATTTGAAACTGAATTCAGTCAAGACTTATCCAAGACCAAGGGATCCAGCAGCCTGTGCCCTAACCTCTAGTCAATGGCTAGAGGAGGCTTGGATTTCCATTGGCCAACATTGAACAAACACCTGCTGCAGTTGCCATTCACTATTGCTTGCAAAACAAACTTACTCAACTATAAATAGAGCTCGTTTGTGATCATTTTGAGTTCACCAAAGCCATCAAACAGATGCTTTCCTCAAAATCTCTTCTTTCACTCTAATTTTGCCTTCTAAGGCAAGTCACTATCGGGTTTTGAGTTTAAGAGCTTTTCCAATCAAACCATCACTCACACACCTCACATACATCATATAGAAGTGATCCAAACACTCACATAACATCTGGAACACTGATTTCACAAAATCACTAGCCAATTGCTCAAGTTCTTGACAGTTTTGCAGTTGAGGTACCATCTTCAGCTCCAAACAATTTCAATCCTTTCCAAGCATCCAGATACACTCCATGGCACCTAGGGGAGCTATCCAAATCATTGGAACCTAGATGTAACACCTCCAACATAATACACGATCACCAGCTGCAAGAGGTAAGCATGAGCTCGTCTTACTCTATGATCCAGGCAATTTTTGCTGCACAATAATTTGGCCACATGTTCATAATCATGCATGGAATGTTTCCCCTCAATTAATTATTTTGTTTGAATCGTGGATCAAAAATCCCAGCCTTCATGCAGAATTTAGGGTTCTTGAGGATTTTTCGTGATTTATTGTTTTATGTTTAATTTAAATGAAATTAATTGCCATTGACATGATCGTGAGGTTGAAACGAGTTGATTGGTATGTGGATTGCATGATATAATCAAGTATTCAGTGAGATTGGATAGAAAATGCAAATCTGAGAAACTCAGAACACGCGCGTGTTCTTGCCCTTGTTCTTGGCGCCATTTTTCCAAATTTGAATATTTGAATTTTGTGATTTTATTTAATTGATTCAAAAATTAATTTCTCTCTGAGTTTTAATGATTTTGAGTTGATTCTTTTTTTTAATAATTCACAAAAATGTTAAAATATTTGATTTTTCCAAAAAATCCCAAAAATATTATTTATTTCATATAATTGATATTTTTGCAAAGAATTAATATTTTAATTGTTTTTGACATTTTGAATATTTTTTCCACCTTGATTTTGCAACTTTTAATGACTTCTAATTATTTTGTAGGTCAATACTTAATTTTTGAAGCATTAATCCAAGATCACAATTTGTTTTCCATATGTTAAACAATTTTGATCATTTTAATTGAATTTTTATTCAATTAAAATACATTTTGAAAACAAATTAGGGTTTTTGGATTAATTCAACCCTCATAAATCATTTTCAAAACTCTTTGGGCCTCTGATAGAGTGTAAGACCCAATTCTTTTTTGTCCAAATCATTTTTTGGGCCTCAGTATATTGTATAAGTCCCGATACCGTCAAAATAAACGGCGCGGTCGTCGCCTTTTCAAAAACAAAAACTCTGGGCCTACCCTCGTGTTATAAGCCCCACCCTTTTTCTTTTCAAAACTCTTTGGGCCTCTAATAGAGTGTAAGACCTAACCCTTTGTAAATACAACCTATTTTGGGCCTCACTTATGGTATAAGTCCCGTTGTATTTCAAAAAGTTCGACGCGATCATCATCCATTGAAAAACAAACCTTGGGCCTACCCTCGAGTAGTAAGACCCATTATTTCTTTTCTTAAAACTCCTTGGGCCTCTTGAGAGAGTGTAAGACCCATTCCTTTGTACAAAAACCATTCTTTGGGCCTCAGTCACTTGTATAAGTCCCTCTGTACAAATTCAAACAGTGCGCTCACTGATAAAACCCTGGGCCTCTCCTTGAGCTGTAAGCCCCAAATCTTTCTTTTTTAAAGCACTTTCTCCTTTGATTTTGACTATATTGTAGTTTTCAATTTTTCTTTGTTGAACAACTAACCAAACAGCATGGAAGCTCTACAACCGAGTAAGTGTTTATATGCTTTCGTTTACTGCTTTCATATACATATAACTGTATTGTGGGGCTGCTCACTGTAAGTCTCCTTTAATAAACTCATATCGACTGTGTAATAATAGTATAGATATTTAGAGTTTCCCCGACAACTACATCTAGTACTAGGTAAAAGCCGTTTCGTTTATTCGTAGAAATAGACAACTAGATCCCCAATAGGATCACCAGATACAGTCTTCTCTTCGGCTGTCCTCGTTAGGAATTATCAAGAAATTCTACTCCCAGAGATGAATGTATTCTCCGTGAATGGCATCTTTGAGTTTCTTCCAAATTCTTGAACTTTCTTGACTTGATATATTCCTTGTGAATAGCTTGCCTTGAATTTCTTGGGGTTTGGGGACCCACGGGATTCTTAAAAGCATCGGCCTCCTCTTGGGCATTGTACAAGGACCCACAGGCTTCCTAAAAGCAACCCCGCCTCCTCTTGGGCTTAGTACAAGGACCCGTCGGCTTCTTAGAAGTCTTCACAGCCTCCTCTTAGGTTTCATATAATGATTTCTTCCTTCGGGAATGATAGCCTCCTCTTGGGCTTCGTACAAGGACCGATCGGCTTCTTAAAAGTTTTCAGCCTCCTCTTGGGCTTTGTGCAAATTGTCTCGACGACCTCCTAGAGGTATAGTAACAGAAATTAGTCATCTTAATAGAACAGTCTTTCAAAAGAGTCTAGTTCCTCATACCGAAAGCGTACTTTCTCTCAACATAGTACAAAAGACGAAACTCTAGACTCGGACAGTCTAAGACCGTTGAGTCCCCAGAGACGTTCTCAAGCACCCTTCAAGTAAGGAAAAACACCAGTAGACTTGGACAGTCTCAATACCCTTTGGATTTCCCATTTCCTTAAAGAACAGGAAATAACCCTGATCCTCTGATCAGTGCCAAAGTACAAACCCCACCTGGAATCAGTCTCTTTATAAGAACTGATTTTCTCTTTTATACAACATACTGGACCTGTCACTCAACTGAAACAGCGGTCCACCTTTCAGCCTATATCTCAGGCTTCGTACGAGATACAAAGACTCTCTTGTTGAGTCAAATAACTTTCAGCCTACATCTCGGGCTTCGTAGGAGATACAAAAACACTCTCTTGTTGAGTATAAAAGACTCCCTCGTTGGGTCAACCCTTTTTAGCCTCTCTCTCGGGCTTCGTACGAGACACATAAAACTCCCTCTTGTTGGGCCGATAGCCTCCTCTTAGGCTTTGTATAAGAAAACCCAGGTTGAGCCAATCAACCTTTTAGCATCAAAGCTGTGCCTCGTTCACAGTACACAAACATCAACAACTCCTTCCATCTAATCGTTGTAAGCGGCAAGCCTATGGATTATTTACATCCACGCCACTGTCCCTCTTTTAGCATGAGAAATTCCTAAGGAAAGATGGCATTGCCCTACACTGAGTTAAAGTTTTCTCCTTCAGGTTAAAACCCCCTATAAAGGAAATTATGGCATTGCTAGGATCCGCGTATCCCGGTTAAAGTAATCCTCCTTTACAGTCAGTCACCCTACAGTTGTGACAAACAGACCCCCTTTAGAGATGACAAGTTCTCTCTAAAGTCAAAACCTTTTAGCTTCATATCTTCGGCTTCGAACAAGATACAAATAAACTCTTCAGCTTTATATCCTGGGCTTTGAACAAGATACAAACCACCTTTCGCTTCACGTCTTGGGCTTTGAACAAGACACCAAAAATACCCATTTCCTCCCATAGAATAGAAGGAACTACGAACGGTCTGATTTCCCTGTTTCGGTAAACAGGAATACGTAGGCATAAGATTGAAAGAAAAATCTTAGCGAGCACAATAAACCAAAAATTCAAATCCCATATCCTCAAGAATCCCAGACCTAAAATCCTACCAAAAGTCAACATTCTTTCAAAATAACCAGAGAGAGGCCCCCCACATTGATAGCATCCGTAACCTAACAGACCGCTGTTTAAACTCAGTATGCAAGCAGGGTTAATTGGAGACATCTATTTCCCTTCCTTTATCAGCTTCAATAGGATAAAAAATGAATCGACCTGTAGTAAAACCCAAAGAGCGGCAGTGCTTAAGAACCACGTCCAAAATCGCTCGCTACACTACATTAAACCATTTGACATTTTTTATCCCCAGCCCCCCTTCCTCTTTCGGTCTACACACCTCATCCCACCTCACCCACGAAACGCCTATGGAACTCGCAGATCCTCTCCACAGAAAGCGACGTTGAATACCTGTTATAATCCTAACTACTTTGCATGACAACAAAAAAACAGACATATAGTGTAAAGGTAGATTAGTCAAAACAGAATTTATCAGAGTCACCCGGCCTGCCATCGATAGAAACCTTCATTTCCATGATGACAGCCGTACCTGAATTCTCTGAATCATAGGTTTCCAGAAAGAGATAGCCCTATGATTACCACCAACTGGCACTCCCAGAAACTTGAGAGGGAACTTATCAACTCTGACTCCAAGGAAACTCTCTGCTGCCCTTAGAAAGTCATCCTCTACACCAATGCCAAACGATGAACTTTTAATATAATTTACTTGTAGCCCCGACACCAATTGAAACCCTTTCGGCAAAGCCTTTAGAGCCCAAAGATTAGTCCAAGACGTGTCACCCATTAAAATCGTATCGTCAGCATACTGTAGTAGTTCATACGATACACCAGAATTCAGTTTTACACCTTTGAAAGCATCCACCTGAGCAGCTCTCTTCACTAGAACGAAAGACCCTCCGCAACTAACGCAAAGAGGAAAGGGGATAATGGATCTCCTTGCCGCAAGCCACACGAAACCTTGAAGTCACGGGTTGGGCTACCATTGACCATGACTGACAAAAAGTTATGCATAACAGTTCCCTCAATCCAACTCATATATTTACTTCCAAAGCCCATAGGCCATTGCAAGATCGACTTTAAGCATCAGGACCTTTGATTTACTTCTTTTAGCAATGTCGATCAATTCATTTAACACCACAACACCATCCAATATGCTCCGCCCTTGGATAAACGCCGTTTGTGTGCTAGAAACTAATATGTCCATAACTTTCTTAATTCTTCCTACCAACAACTTTGCAACAACTTTATAAAAAGACCCAATAAAACAAATAGGCCGGAAGTCCTTCATACCTCTGGGGGTCATTATTCTTCGGTATCAATGCTATAAAGGAGGAAGTAAAGACTTTTGGAAGACTTCCATTCTCAAAGAATTCAAGAATGCATTTTGAGAAATCCACACCAACCACTTCCCAACAATGTTTTATGAATTTCAAGTTGAAACCGTCTGGACCTGGGCTCCTATCTCCTTCACTTGAGAACACGACCTGTTTGACTTCTTCGAAAGTGAAAGGTGCCTCCAACATCATACTTTCCTCCTCTGTCATACGCTTGAAACCATTGCACCCAATCTTGGGCAACACTCTGCACTCTCTCTTAAATCTATGTTCAAAATGACTTGCCACTACTTCTTTAATACCAAGGACATCTTCAATTGTTTCATCTTCTATTTGAATTGAGCTGATTGAATTTATACTGTTACGATGCCTAATTGCAGCATGGAAAAACTTTGTATTTACATCCCCTTCTTTAATCCAATTCAACCTTGGTTTTTGTTTAAGTATACTTTCCTTTATTCTCAAATTTCTCCATAATTCGTCTTCCGCAACTCTTCTAGCACTTAACAAATCAGCATTGATTTCTTCACTATTTTGCGCAAACAACTCCTCAACATCATTGATAGTAGTAGTATTCTCACTGATCTTTGTGTCAACCCAGCCAAAGACATTGGCATTCCACCACCGTAACTGACTCCGGAGATGTTGAAATTTCTTAGAAAAAATAAAGAACACACTACCTTCAACCTTATATGACTCCCAAACCTGTCTAACAAAAGGAAGAAACTCATGATGCTCTAACCAACAGTTCAAAACTTTGAAAGGTTTCAGACCCCAATCGACGTTTCTTGTTATAATCGTCACTGCCCTATGGTCAGAGATGTCCCTTGAACCAACATTTTGAGTGATCAAATTCCAATTATTAATCAAACCAGAGGAAATGAGGAACCTGTCAATCCTGCTACACGAACTACCCAAAGCATTAAACCACGTATATTTGTTCCCACGCACAAGAATGTCGACACAACCAGACAGCTCAATGAAATCCTTGAAATCCCCTATAATTCTATTGTTTAGATTATACCTCCCAAATCTCTCCCTTCTATTTTTGATGGCATTAAAGTCACCACCAATTACCCATTCACCTACTTCCATAGTATCCTTGAGCTGCATAATCCTACTCCAAAGAACTCTCTTGTCCACATTAGAACACGAAGAATAGATGTTTAGGAAGTACACATTTTGCCCTTTCCAAGTAGCATTCACTCCTAAGTACCCGTTACCTTTGAAGCTTCGTATCGGAACTAGACAGTTTTCCTTCCATATAGTAAGAATTCCACCTGCAATGCCTACAGAACCTACAGCAGACCATAAGCAATTTTCATTCCCCTACATCTCCTTGACAAACTTGTCTGTCATCAGTTCACATTTGGTTTCCTGCAAAAAAACCACATCCACCTCTTCTTTTTGAAATAGCGCCCTAAGCCTCCTCCTCTTAACACTACTACCACACCCTCTAATGTTATACGTCATAAAGTTCATAACTTCCCCTTAGCTGCCACCTTCTTACCTGTAATTATTCTCCTCTCAATAGCTTCATAATTCCTTATGCAATTCTCGAACACCTCATCATTTTCCTCAGCTTCCACCCCCAACTGCTTAATGGCACCCCATATTCTTGATGGAAGACCTTCTAGCTTTCTTCTAATTCTATAATTACTTTTTTTAACCTCTTCATCTCCAATTGAATCACCAGCAGACATATGAGTCCCTCCATCACTAGATATCTCCTCCTCACCATCTACACATAACTGATTTAGTTTGGCAGCCATTTCTCCATACAATCTTCTTCCATTCAGCAAGGTTGAGTAATATGAAGGGGTAACAGGTATCTTTAATTTCTGATAAATTTCATCAAGTTGCACCACCTTTTTAGGCTTTCTAACCTCTGGACCCCGCGCCAACTGATTTTGTTTTTCTTTTCTTTCTGTTACCTCTATAATTCTCCCAGGGCTATGATTTCCTTCCCCCTCCTTGATATTCCCTATTGTAACCAACTCCCATGGGCCCTCAATCGAAATATGATCTGACCCATGAAAGGACTTGTCCACTTCACTTCCCTGCAATTGAACCCGTGCTTGCTCTCTCAATTCCCTATCTACCTCTGTAACAGACCTATCTTGTCCCAAAACTAGGTTTTCATTGATGAAAGGTCCAGTCAACCTGTCTGTGGGCCCCTCCCCAATGTCACTTGCATCTCTCTCCTCAGTTGCCTTTTCATTTCTTTCTCGAACGCCACTCCCCTCCCTTTCTTCCAAGCAACCTCCCACCTCCTCCACCTGAATGTCTGCTTCTTCAATACCTAAATTGATTACGGATTCCTCCACTTCACTATCTGAAGATGAAATTCTTGAGCTATTCTCTATAGATTGTTCCGTCTTAACCCAAGATTTCCTTCCTCCTACAGCATCTTCTCTCACCTTAATTACATACACCTCTCCATTGACTTCAATGTTAAAAACTTCATTAAAGTTTAACGCAAACTTTGTTCTAATAAGAATTCTGGCCACATCCATTCTAGCCATGTTTCTAGTATCGTCGTCTGCTTTCACAAAAACTCCTAACCTCCCAACCAAAAAATTATAGAACTTCTCGCCCCAAACATGACAAGGCAGCCCATAAATACTAATCCAAGTCAATCTTTCCATATCAACATCTGCTGGGGACCATGGATGAATATCTGAGAACCATCTGGAAATCCATTCTTCATCTTCTTTCACCATTTTCAAAATACTCCCACCTTCCTCCTCCTCCAACAAACACAGGTTTGCCCCCAATGGAGTTGCTTTGATGTGGAAATACCCTTCAATATGCAATGCCTCTTGGACACCAAAGCCCGAACCAGGAACCTCCAAAACACCGACAAAAGCCTTTTCGAACCTGACCAGATCTTCTTTCTCCAGGTCAAACATAAGATGTGCAAAATTCGGGTTGTCTCCCATATAAACTTGATTTCGAATCTTCTTATGACCTTCATGAAACCGTCTACCTACTGTAGTTGCTTGAGCATATTATTGCTTCCCAATTCCTGCATTTTTTGCACAACTACCTTGAGCACAAAACCCATTCGTATTTAAACCAACGTCTTGATGAACCACCTGAACTTTCGCTTGCACATCCACCTCCCTCCTTTGAAATCTAGGTTTGTTTGCAAATATCTTTTTGCCATTAATGACAATGTTCTCCAATTTAATGGCAAAGAGATAGTCATCATCCACCTTTTTAAACCTCACGAACCCAAATCTCTTCCCTCTCTTATCTCTTCTTGGAGGAATGTAGACCTCCAACACCATTCCATATTCTTTAAAGATATCGAACATCTGTTTAGCTTCAAACGCTTCAGGAAACTCTAAGAAAAAAAATGATGAAGCGTTCTTAAAATCCAACTCTGTGCTTTTTCCACCAAGAGCTCTCCAAACAAATCTTCTTGTAATCATTGTCTTAGGCCTACTATTCCTATCGACTCTTCTCCATTCTTCTTCCTTCCTGAAACTCATTCTACTCAAAACCTCTACCCCAAAGCTCCAGGATAACCACTGACCCAAAAAAACCAGACCACCCCATCAACCTCTTTCAGCTAAAGATCCCAACACCCAAGTTAAAAGGCAGCCCTCGCGGAGAAGATTCCAAGGGAGGAAGGTCCCTAACCCTAAGGTTAGGACATTAAACCAAACCCTTAAAATCTAATCGAGACTAACCCACACTTAGGAACCAGAATCCCATCTTTGAGGATGAATGTATTAATGGACCTGATACATATTTGTTGAAACAGAGAAGATGACAAGGCGGATGAAAGGTCCTAAGTATTCTAGAGAGAAGGCAGAGAGTCTCTCTCTAAAAATTTTTGTGGTAAGACAATATAATAGAAATAAAACGTTTAATATCGTTGAAATGTATTTTTATTTTTAAGTTTGAAATGTATTTTATATTTTAATCAAATACAAATATTGTTAAAATTTGATATAACTTTATCGGTAAAAATAAATAAATTTTTTCAGTAATTAATTATTTTGTTTTTAAATAAGTATATGTTAAAAAAAAAGATAGTTTTAACTATTTAAACTATTTAGAAAAATATAACCGCTATTGCATAATATAAAATATTATTGTAAGTTGATCAACTAAATTTAAAGGAACAACAAACAATGATTACAGTATGAGAGAAATGGTATAGTCATCAAGGTTTTGAATTTCATGGAGAAAAAAAGTATCTTGAAGCAAGGGAATTAGAAAAATGAGAGTCATCATAAGGGCTCATCTATAATCGTTGTAAGTTTAGTTCCTTTGCTTTTATTTGTAATAGCCATGAATCCCTTGAAGATGAGGTGATTGTTCCTCTAGATTAGTCCCTCCTTAGATTCCAAATTCATATTAGTTGCATTTAGAGTTAATTTGAGTTTCATTTCATTTGGTTCTGATTGTATAAATACTGAATTTAGTTTTGGATTTTAAGTAGAATCATTTTCACCGTAACCTTTTTCTGTTGTGAAAGAAAGTTAGTTACATAATTTGTTTCTCTTTCATCTTCTTCATCTTCAAGCTTGTGCTCAAACAATTCGTATCTAGAACTCCGGTTTAAATTCAAGAATAGGAAACATGAATGTACGTGAGGCGTGTGTGATTGATTCTACTCATTCAATACACAGTGAATTGAAAATATGAATCGAAACAGAATCACATTTCTTGATTTTGTGGGATTGGGAAACACGAGTCTTGGTGAGTTTTTGAGTGAATTTGTACAAGAACGAAGATAAGCGGCAAAAAGAGTAGTTTGAACACAAAGCTTCTAGTCTTTGATTGGAAAGAATTGAAATCATTGGATAGTTCAGATGCATGTGTTGTTTAGCACTCAAGATGTTTATGATCTCGTCAATAACGATTAAATAGCAGTTGCAGCAGATGCAACTGAAATACAAAGAAACACGCATAGAGAAACAAAGAAGAAGGATCACAAGACATTGTTATATATCTATCAGTGTGTGGATCTGAATGTGTTTTAGAAGATCACTTATTCAACAACGACGAAGGATACATGGGACACACTAATACGATGATATGGAGGCGATGCATCAGTGAAGAAGGCGAAGCTTCAGTCTTTACGTAAGCAGTATGAGAATCTCAACATGAAGAACAATGAGAAGGTACCTGATTACATCTCCAGAGTGATTATGATCACAAATGAGATGAAATTTTGTGGAAAGACTCTCTCTGAACAAATAATCATTGAAAAGGCACTGAGATCACTTACTCCTCAATTTGATTACATTGTTGTAGCAATTGAACACTCTAAGGACTTCAGCACCATGAGAATTTGAAGAGTTACAGAGTAGTCTAGAGGTACAAGAGTTGCATCTAACTAAGAGAACCTCTGAAAGAGAGGTAGAGTAGGATTTGAAGGTGTCTTCTGGTAAGAAGAATCAGAAGAAGTATTGGTCAGAGGCCAAGAATTAGTCAAAGGCCAAGAAGAGGCACGGTGGTGGTTATCAGAAGTCATAAGTCTTCAACTCTGATGAGAAGAAACATCATAAGGGAAATTAGAAGTTTGACAAGAAGAAGGTTCAATGTTATTGTTGTAAGAAGTTTGGTCACTTTGCCGCTGTGTGATGCTCAAACAAGGAAATGAAATCAAAAGAAGAAAACGTAGCTAAAGGAGAGTCTGATGATGAACATGTGCTACTGACGACTTGTGAATCCGATGGAGGATATTTTGTAGTTTGGTGGTATATGGACACTTACTGCTCAAATCACCTAACTGGAAACAAACAATGGCTGATTAATTTTGAACAAAGTTCAAATGCGTTAATGATAAGTATCTTAATGCTGGAGGAATGGGAAATCTCAAGGTCAGAGTGAAGAATGGAAAAACTGTTATGATCAAGGATGTGTGGTATGTTCCTGGCATGAAGAACAATCTTATGAGTGTAGGTCAGCTAATTGAGAAAGGTTTCTCAGTTACTATGAAGGACAGCCTCTTTAAGTTGTATGATTCTAATCAGAAGCTGATTAGGGAGTTTAAACAAGGAAGCAACAAAACATTCAAAGTGAATGTCGAAACAACTGAAACTAAATGCCCTAGTGTAGAAGGTGGTGAAGGTGAGATTGAGTTATGGTATGAAAGATTCGAGCATATGAATTTCAGAAGCTTAGGGCATATGAGTTCTAAGAAGCGGTACATGGCATTCCTAAGATTGTGAAGCCTGAGAAGTCATGTGAGATATGCATGAAAGGTAAGCAACCTAGATTTCCATTTGCATCAGAAGTGTCTCCTAGAGAAAAATATGCTTTGGGAGTAGTGCATTATGATGTATGTGGAGCTTTTGAAGCACCTTCAATTGGAGGAAACAAGTACTTTGTGTCATTTGTGGATGAGTTCAAAAGAATGAAATGGGTAGCACTCATCAAGTTTTAGCATGAAGTGTTTGTTGAGTTTCGGAAGTTCAAGATGAAGGCTGAAAAAAACAAAGTGGTCAGAAGCTGAAAGTTCTCAAAACTGGTGGTGGAGGTGAGTACAACTCATCAGAGTTCAGAAATTTATGTAAAGAGAATGGAGTTAAAAATAAGGTGATTGCTCCATATACTCCATAGCACAATGGTCTTGCTGAAATAAGAAACATAACTTTGCTTGATATGACAAGGAGCATGTTGAAGGAGAAGACGCTCCCTCACACCTTATGGGGAGAATCTGTTGCCACTGCAGCATATGTGCTCAACATGTGTCCAACCAAGAATCTGAAGGAAACTGTTCCTTTTGAGAAGTGAACTGGAGATAAGTAAAGTGTGAGCCACCTGAAGGTGTTCAGTTCTATTTACTATAATCATGTCTCAAATTCTAAGAGAAGGAAGTTGGATGATAGAAGAAGAGTGATGTTTCTTGTAGGGTACCATAGTACTGGTGCTTATAAGCTCTATTGTTCTATCACCAATAAAGTTGAATTTAGTAGAGATTCAATTGTGAAGGAAACAGAAGCATGGGATTTGAATAAGTCTAAATCCAACTCTGGTTAAGTGTTAACACCTGAATAAACTTCTGAAGATATTTCAAATTCTGAAGGAAAATATGCCTCTAAAGGAGATTCTACCTCTGAAGATGAGTCAGAGTCTGAAAGTGACTCTGATGCTGAAGTTGAATTTGAAGGTGAGCTGACTCTAAAGGTGAATCTGATTTTGATCCAGATTTTGACGATGATCCAAACTTTGGTGGTAATGATGCCTTTGAAGGTGGTCCAAACTCTGAAGGTAGTCCAACATATGATATTGTTTCAGCATCTAAAGAAGATTCTAAACAAGTTGAGAGACCACAAAGAATCAAACATATACCAAGGGAATTTGCAGAGTTTGACATGTTGCAAGATACTAAGATACACTCTGAAAAGGAAGTGATTCAATGTGCTGTGTTGGTGTACTCTGAACCAGTTATTATTGATGAATATATCAATAAGAAAGTGTGATTGAAGGCCATGAAAGAAGAACTTGAGCCTATAGAAATAAACAAGACTTAGGAGTCGACTGAGCTTCTAATGAATAAGAAAGTCATTAGTGTGAGATGGGTTTACAAGTTGAAACTAAATCCAGATGGATCAATTAGCAAACACAAATCAAGGTTAGTAGTTAGAGGATTTCTATAGAAATATGGATTAGATTACTTTTAAGTGTTTACACCTGTAGCTAGGCATGAAACAGTTAGA
The DNA here is from genome assembly GCA_022829125.1 of Lathyrus tuberosus. Taxonomy (NCBI): domain Eukaryota; kingdom Viridiplantae; phylum Streptophyta; class Magnoliopsida; order Fabales; family Fabaceae; genus Lathyrus; species Lathyrus tuberosus. The sequence continues at coordinate 4,470,312 of JALAZF010000302.1, forward strand.
TTAGTGATTATTATAGCTGCTTGTAGAAATTAGCCTCTGATGCACTTAGATGTGAAATCTTCATTTCTGAATGGTCCTTTACAAGACGAAGTTTATGTGTTACAACCTCTTGGATTTGTGAAAAAGAATCAGGAAGGGATGGTGTACATGTTTCATAAAGCCTTGTATGGATTGAAACAATCTCCTAGAGCTTGGAATCTGAAAATTAATTCATTTTTCAAGCTTCATGGATTCAGAAAATGTGAGATGGAGTTGGGTGCTTATGTTCAACATAAATTTGATAGCAATATGATTCTAGTGTGTCTCTATGTTGATGACATATTGCTAACAGGGAGTTGTTCAGATGAAATAACTATGTTCAAGAAAGTGCTAATGAATGAGTTTTAGGTGATTAATATAGGAAATATGGCATATTTTGTAGGGACGAAAATTATGCACTCTTATAAGTGTATAATTTTGCATCAGCTGAAGTATAAAATTTAGCTTCTTAAGAGATTTGATCTAATAAATTGCAAGTCTACAATCACACCTGTTGAAACAAATCACAAGTTGGATTCTGATGTTGAGGGTGATGATGTAGATGCTATAACTTTTATGCAGTTGGAATGGTGAGTAGGTTTATGATCAAACCAAAGTGGTCACATTACCAAGCTATTATCAAGATACTTAGGTACATTAAGGGGACTTTGAGGTATGGAGTTGTGTTCCCTTCTGGTGTTGAATCTAATTCAGAGCTTATATGTTATTCAGACTATGATTGGTGTGGAGACAAAGTTGACAGTAGAAGTACTTCTACATATTTCTTCAAGTATCTGAGATGTCACATTTCTTGGTGCTCTAAGAAGTAACCAATAGTTTCATTGTCAACCTGTGAAGCTGAGTACATTACAAGTTCTTTGTCTACTTGTCAAGCTTTTTGGATTCTGAACTTATTGCCGGATGTGAAGATCAAGGTAAGCAAGCCTATGAAGTTGATGATTGAAAACAACACTATAGAATTCATAAGCAACTTGCAGATGTGCTGACTAAATCTATCAATACTGAGCATTTTATCCATTTGAGGGATGAAATTGTTGTTGTTGATTTTAGTCTTGAATGTGGATTAAGGGATGGTGTTAAAGTGTGATTAAAATTCACACTAGTTGCATTTTGAGTTAATTTGAGTTTCATTTTATTTGGTTCTGATTGTATAAATGTCGAGCTTAGTATTGGGTTTAAAGTAGAATCATTTTCATCGTAAATGTTTTCTATTGTGAAAGAAAATTAGTTACAGAATTTCTCTCTCTTTCATCTTCTTCATCTTTAACCTCATGCTTTAATGACAGTCAATCAATGCATGAAATTAGGCAAAGAATCTGAGAAAAATATGTCAAAAAGGGGAAAAATGAAGAAGAAAAACCAAAGAATGAGGAAAAATATCTAAGTGTGAAGAAATTGGACTTAGTGAAAAATCAGCTGAAAACGGAGCAAAAGCGTGCAACTACTAGAATAATCACACGCAATATCACGCACGCGATAGATTTATGCTAGTTACATCGCGTGTGCGATATAGGTTATCACGCACCGGTGACCCATTTTTTTGACGCATCTGATCCATTATTAGCTCTTTTTAAAGGGAAATTCTACACTTTTGCAAGGGTTACGAAAATTGGCACTGCAAGTACGATTTATACAACATCAAGGGTGATTTAGAGAGCATTTGAAGCCGTTGGAGGCCAATCCTTCAAGGGAAATCATATGATATTCTTCTTTATTCAATTGGTATTGTAATTTGAATAATGAGTAGGTAAACTCCTCTAGGTTAGGTTGTGTGTGATGAACCTATCTCAATATTGTTGTATAGTATGTTTATTTGACTTTGTATGAATCCTTTAATCTATAATTCTATGCAATTACTTATTGTTCTTAATGCTTTTTATGTGAGATACTCTTTTAAACTGATTTTGGGCACATAGGGAATACTGACCATTAGTCTATGTGTTGGACCTAGGGAAATTGTGGTACTTATGATGGTTGAATAGGAATAGGAGACCCAGAGTAATGGCATAGGGAATCAACATTTTGTGCATCGCCTAATCCCACTTACGCTGGTGGACTAGGGATAGGAAACTCCGAGTAGTGATTAGTGAGCTATTTCGCAAGGGATTGGTTATAGTGGCTTTGGGAATTCACTGTGGGATTATAGTGATAAGATCATTCATATAAGACATCAAACATCAATAATAGAGAAATAGGGGATTCAATACACAACCTTACCGCTTTCGTAATTCTGTTATACACTTTATTTTATTTTCGCATTGCAAAACTAAACCCCCCCTCTATTTAGTGTTTTTTTATACATTGCACAAAATTTTCTTGTTTGAACACGGTCCCTATGGATTCAATCTTAATTATTACTTCGACACTATCGATACACTTGTTGAGAAGTCATCATGTTTTTGGCGCCGTTTCTGTGGAACTTTGATTGCAATAGGGCAACACTTGTGCAACATTTTAATTTTATTTTTAGTTTTTATTGCTTTTTGTTTTATTTTCGTGTTTATCCTAGTGCTACTGAGGTATTTTATAGTTTGTGTATGCGTAGTTCAGGATCAACACTACTACCATTTGATCCAAAAATTGAACGAACCACACATGCTCTCCAAAAGAAGTTAGGGAAGCAACTATAGCCGACAGGACCCCAATAGAAGACCCACCACTACTTTCTTTGGACACTGAAGAGGAAGATACCATGGCATCACCAGCACCCTAAACCATGGAGGATTACTATAATAGAACCGACGATAAACATGTTTCTAGAGGGTTTGTATCGAAAGACCTAGCTAACTTTGAGATTAAGAATTTTGTTCTTTCAGGTTTAAGAGACAATCCCTTCAATAGGAACGCTTTTAAAGATTTGCGAGTTCATCTTGCATGCTTTTACGAAACCGCTTCAATGTGAAAACCAAATGATGTAACGGAATACCAAGTCAACCTACAATTGTTGGGTTTCTCACTCATTGGTTGGGCTAAAGACTGGTTACTATGCCCTCCAAATTGAAACATTTGAACGTGAAAGGAACTGGAGGATAAGTTCTTAGAAATAATTTTCACCACCACGCTGTTTATTGAGACAAGAGCAAAAATTGTGAGTTTTGAGCAACAAGACACATAACTATTGTATGACTCATGAGAGAAGTTTAAATTATTTTTACTTAGGTGCCTGAATCATAATATGAATAATATGAAGCAGATGCAAAACATCATGAAAGGCCTCAAGATTCAGACACACATGCTGTTAGATGCTTCTGCGGGAGGCATAGTCAGATCAATGAATAGACCTCAAGTCAAAGATATAATTTAGAAGATGTGTTTGAACGAGTATCGTTCCAAGAGCGAAAGGTCGGTAAAAACCAAAACGTTAGGCACCCCTAAAGGTATGTTAGTTGTTGATAGTCAAACTGCACTTTTAACTCAGATGGAATTATTAAATAAGCAACTAGCTAAAAGTAGCTTAAATAAAGCTAACATGACCTAGGTACAAGCACTTAGCTGTGATTTTTATGGAGGAGGACATGCTAACAGAAGATGTTCATTGGAAGAACCAAGTGAGGAATCTAAATTTTCCAATTTCCATAAGAATAATCCTTACTCCAACACTTATAATCCGAGATGGAAGAACAACCCTAATTTTCGATGGAGCAATAACCATAATTCAAATGGTAACCAAGGTATGCAACAAAACCAACAAGCTCTCATCCAAAGAAAACCTTCATAGTTGGAATAGACCCTGCAAAATTTCATTAAGGTCACTCAAAGCAGCTTTGATTAGGTAAATAAGAATCATGAGACCATGAGTAGAACCCATGATGCATCCATTAAAAATTTGGAGATGCTAATTGGTCAGTTGTCTAGGCAAATAGCTACATTACCAAGCTCGAGTGGAGGATTCACAAGTCATACGATAGATAATCCTAAGAATGAATCTTGCAAGGCTGTGGAAATAGGTTTTGAAGTGATTTCTAACAAGGGTAAGGATGATATAGTTGAAGAGGTGTTGATGAAAAAGGAGAATTAAGTACTGAAAGGGAGGAGAGTGAAATTTAGGGTGACCAAGAAGAGAGAGAAGTCGCCATTGAAAATGAATAAACAAAAACTCCCCTTGGAGAAGAACTAAGAAGCAAATCCTCAATGACCCTAATCTAGAATTACTTGATTAGATCAAGCCACCGTATCCAATAATAAAGAAGAAAACCATTCATGAAAATGAGACATGAATGTTTGCAAAGTTTAAGGAGATTCTAAATACACTCCAGGTAAGTATTTTGTTCCATGAGATTTTAGAACTAATGCCTAAGTTTGATACATTTATGAAGGAATTACTAAAGGGTACAAAGTAAAAAGTGGTCAAGGAACAAGTAAACATGACTGAAAAGGATGACAAGGTCTTGCCTAAAACATTTCCACCTATACTAAGGGAGTAGAGATCTCACATGCTTTATGTGATTTAGAGTCTAGTATAAATGTTATGCCATTGGAAAAGGTTAAAGAGTTTAACATGGGAGAGATCATACCGAGTAATGTGACTCTTACTTTAGCTGATTCTTCAGCTAACCCGCTTGGTCTCTTACAAGACGTGTTAGTGCATGTCGATGGTTTAGTATTTCCTTTAGATTTTGTGGTACTGGACATGAAAGGAGATTTTGAATGGTTAGTTATTCTCGGACGCCCATTCTTGGCAACCGGGAAAGCAAAGATAGACGTGGAAACGGGTGAAATTATTATGAAGTTCAACAAAAGAAAAAATGGTTTTCCAGGTGTATGACTGGACACCGTATGTGTAGGACTTGGATACATGCTACCATCTGGAAGAAAAGGGTAGCAAGGACGACAAAGGAATGATAATAAGTGAATTGATTCGTGTGAGGTTATCCCTTGTGCATGACGTGCCTTAGACATGAACCATCAAGCTAGTGACAAGAAAGAAATGCTTTATGGGAGGCAACCTATCGGTAATAATTTATTTTAATTTTACATTGAATTTGATTTTGTAACATGTCAAATTGTGTGTTATTTTATGTTAGAAGAGAAAATAGGTAAGATGAGAGAACAAAGAAAAAACAAGGGAGAAGAAAAGAAGAATAAAAGAGAAGGGAAAAAGTAAAGCCCGTGGAATAATCATGCAGGCTATCACATGCGTGATAGGCCTCGATCGCGTGCACAATATATAGATAAATACATAACGTGCAAGATATGAACGTTGGAGGAGACTGTTGCTATCGCGCACGCGATGGATGTATAATGCGCGCGATGAGCTACAATCACTTGGCCAATAAATAATGTTTGGGTTTAAATTTTTTCCTCATCATTTTTTCTCTACTCCTTCTGCTTTCTACTCATTCATCTGAGCAAATCTCTGCGCATTTTTCTTCTTTTTCTCTGTGCGGTATTATTTTTGGGTTGTGCTGTTGTAGGTATAATGGATTAAAAACATAGAATGAATGGAAAGAGGACCATCTTCAAGGGCTTCCTCGAATCTGAATGCTGCTACCTTCCCCAACCTCATGTTCCTTTCTGAGGCTCATGCTGAAAAATACCTCAAGATGGTGGATTACCACATTGTGAGGGAAAGAGCCTTCACTTGTGAAGACTTACAAGGTTTTAATGAGATGGTCGAGATGCCTCAACAAAGATGATGGGTAAGCTTTAATAATTTAATTCGTGAAACAAACAAAATAATAGGCCTATAATTTTACGCTAATGCGGCATTTGGCAAGGTAGGCACTTAAACCTCTTATATGCAACGTAAGTATATAGATTATTCTCCTTTTGCTATAAATTCTCTTTTTAGTTTGCAACCTCCCCCTGCATGTACCCATAGGAATTATAGACATGAGCATAAGGTTATTAATGAGGCATTAGGCCAAGATATTATTGAAACTTTTTATAGGCCTGGGGCAGAGTGGATGGTGGAACACGGCTTAATGCTACGTCTCAAAACCGTCGAATTCCGCCAAATTCCCAGGGTTTGAGCATCATATTTTGTGCAAACATTAGAAGTCGCATCTAATTAATCATAATTCGTTGTAAAGCGTTGTTTAGGTCTTTTAGCTCTTTTGAGGGGGAACCAATAGACTTGTGGCGCTTAATTGCTGAAAATATAAAATATATGGCTAAAGCTACACAACGAGCTCATAGGCATATTTGTCTTATAAATGAAATGTGCAGAAGAGCATGTTTACCCGAGTACGCCGATGATGAGACGATTAGCCTGAAGGAACCTCTCAACACTTCGGCTATAAGGAGGCTGGAACATATGCATCAAGGAGAAGTTGCTCAACATGATCAAAAAGACAACCAAGCTGGAAATAATGAAGAATTCTACCAACCACAAATTCAAAATCAACCACAAAAATGCAAGGTCAACTAACTTCAAAATTTCAAAAAATAATGAAAGCTCATGTCGTGGGGGTTACAAGGTAGATTGAAGAAGTTTCACCCACTTCTACAATCAGCAAGAAGACCATATGTCGGGTCAAAGCTTAAGAGCCCGATTTTAATCAGCTTTGGAGATGGCTAATTACTTCACCAATAAAAATCAAGAGCATGCAAGGAGGAGAGAGCATATGCGCGCAAAATGGACTAGGCAGAACAACACTATGAACGACATGCATGATCTTTTCCGCAATGATAACATGTGAAAAGACATGTAGTTTGTTTTTAATTTTTAGAAGACTTTATCTTTATTATTTTATTTTCAAATATGTACCTAGAAAAAAGTAATAGTTACTAAAAGTGTTCTTCCCCTCCCATTGTATTATTTAGTTAGTTGTCTTTAATAAACAAGTTTGTAGTTGTTTATTTTTTCTAATTTAAAAGTTATCACCTTACATTGAACAAATTATCCAAGAAAAAAAGGGGACTTGATCATCAGGAAAGAAACTTACAACTTGAAGGAAAAGGATGAGAAAAGAATTAAAGGACTTGTACTCAACCTTCAGATACCTCATCTAGTAAGGTTTGAGCCAAATAAATTTCTGTGTTCACATTTCTTTCTTTTTGAGTGTATCCATGCATTATTATTTTATCTAGTTTGATCTATTTTTGATTAAGTTTATATAGTTTAATTGACACACATCGAGGCAGTTCTTTGTTTATAACTTTGAGTCATTGTAACCACCTTGTAGTAATAGGAATATCCATTTGCTAACCACTTTGAGCTTTGCCTTTCTTTCGGTCACGTAGCCTAAAATTCTTAATCATATGACTTGAAAGATCTTTTCTTTACTTCCCCTCTTTGGAGTTAGGTACAAGTATAGTTCTTAAGTTGTATGAAAAAGATTAAGTTTAAGGTTGCTCTTGGAAGTGAGAAAAGTTCTAAGTTTGGGGTTGGGGGTACTAGAGAAAATTGGTCAAAAATCCAAAATTTTTTTAGAAAATAAGAAGTGGAAAAAGACACTTCTTAAAAAAAATAGATACAAGTAATAGTAAGGACCAAATCTCTAGTATTGTTAAGAAGGAACAAAAGGGTATGCGAATGGAATGAGAACTAGGCACCCAAATCCAAAGGTTTGAACCTACCTTCCTAAAAATATCCTACCCGAACATAAGCCAAGATACAACCTAAAAAGACCTGAAATATGTGATTTGTGATTTATGTGATGAACTATATTAGAACATGATTAAGCTAAGCATAACTTATTTTGCAAGTTGAGTGATATATGACCTTATCCATTGAGTGACTCATAGTAAGCTGAGAGACAGGTTGAGTACTCGTCAATGATTGAGGACATGTTCCGAATTTACCGAATGGAAGTTGGAAGCTAGAACAATGGTCAGGTACCAAAAAAATATGGTGATGTTCAATTATTATTGTGCGACTTGTTTTCTGTTGAAATGTGCAGTTGCAGGTGAGTTACGTAAGGGCAGACAGTGATTCAAGTTTGGGGTTGTGATGACAATCTGTCATTGCATGAAATTAGGCGAAGAATTGGATAAAAAAAAGTCAAAGAGGATATAAAATGAAGAAGAAAGACAAAAGAATGGGGAAAAATAGATAAGTGTGAAGAAATTGGACTTAGTGAAAAATCGGGTGAAAGGGGAGCAAAAGCGTGCAGCTACTGGAATAATCACGCACAACATCGTGCATGTGATAGATTTGTACTATCTGTATCGCGTGTGCGATACACGTTATCACGCGCGTGTTGACCTCTCTTTCTGGGATTTTTCTGATGCGTCTGATCCATTATGAGCTCTTTTTAAAGGGAAATTTTGCACTTTTGCAAGGGTTACGAAAATTAGCACTGCAAGTATGATATTTACACCATTAAGGATGCATTAGATAGCATTTGGAGCCATTGGAGGTCAATCCTTCAAGGGAAATCATTAGATATTCTTCTTTACTTTACTGGTATTGTAATTTGAATTATGAGTAGCTATATTCCTCTAGGTTAGGTTGTGTGTGATAAACTTGTCTCAATATTGTTGGATAATATGTTTATTTGACTTTGTATTAATCCTTTGATCTATAATTCTATGCAATTGCTTATTGTTCTTAATGCTTTTTATGTGAGATACTCCTTTAAACTGATTTTTGGCACATAGGGAATACTGGCCATTAGTTTATGTGTTAGACCTAGGGTAATTATGGTACTTACGCTCGTTGAATAGGAATAGGAGAACCCGAGTATTGGCAAAAGGAATTAATGTTTTGTGCATCGCGTAATCCAGCTTACGCTGGTGGACTAGGGATAAGAAACTTCGAGTAGTGATTAGTGAGTTATTTCGCAAGGGATTGTTTATAGTGGCTTTGTTAATTCACCGTGGGATTATTGTGATAGGATCATTCATATAATGCGTCAAACATCAATAATAAAGAAAAAGGGGATTCAATACTCAACCTTACTGCTTTCGTAATTCTGTCACTTTCTTTGATTTTTGCATTGCAAAACTAAATACCCCCTCCCAATTTACTGTTTTCATATACAGTGTCCAAATTTTTCTTGTTCAAATACAGTCCCTGTGGATTCGATCTTAATTATTACTTAAATACTATTGGTAAACTTTTCGAGATGTCATCATGATACAAAAAATAATATAGACCATGTATTGTTCTTCCTTTTATTTAATAAATGAATCTTCTCTTATAACTATTTATTTTTTGTTGCATTTAATGTTTTTTCTTACGTTTACAGAACATGGTATAATCAATATAGGTAGCAAATGGAACTAAACATGTATTTCCATACCGGAATCAAATTGGATTATGTAGTTCCTGCTCCTTGCAATTTTTTCAGGGTAAATGGTTAATGGCAATAATGAAAGAGGTTACTCGGTAGCAAATCTTTTTTAACTATTTAGTGAAACAATTGTGATTTAAGAGAGAACATTACAAGTTCAATGGAATACACCACATGAAAGAAGAAAATAATTCAAAGTGGATATTTAAATGTTTCCCTCATAGATATTTAAATGGTGTGCTTAGTTTAGTTATTCTAGTACTTATAGCACAACAAAATCAATTTCGCTATGAGGGCTCCATGTTATTATATTCTCTTGATTCATATGGACAATGTAACACCCTGTATAATATATATCTAGAATAATATCATGCAAGTGTTATTATCTGGTAGTGGCACCATCATAAGTGCCTATTGGCATAGTTTACATACTTGACCATTCTTACAATACATAAAAGAACAACAATGGTACAAGATATGGAAAATGCCAAACAATAAATCTAAGATTTGAGTACAATATCCATCATAGTACAAGATACATAAAACAGAGCGGAAAACATAATCTAAGCTTCTCTTGAAACATCCATGTATCCCTCCACTTGTAAACTAAACCTGCAAACAATACCTAAAAAACAACAACAATAATGGGGTGAGATAATAATCACAATGAGTTCCCCTATCATATGGGTTCACTCGGCTCTAGAAGGTTCTAATCCAATCCTAACTCAAGTCGAAAGGGAAAGGGATAAGACTTGAGTTCACGCAATTCACAATATATGGAAACATGTCTCTTGAGTTCATAAACTCAAACTATCACTAATTGGAACCCATACCAAGGTAAACTTCCCCGCCACCTCACTTAATTCTAGGACTTTTAGCGTGGGTCACGGATCCTTGTATCATACTTCGGCTTTCATGAGCATTTAAAGCTCCTTTATTGGACTCTAACCCACTTGGTTGCACATATGAGACTCTAACCCATTTGGTTGATCATATGGGACTCTAACCCACTTGGTTGAACATATGGGACTTTAATCCACTCGGCTGAACTATGGTAATCTAACCCATTTGGTTGAATAAATGAGAATCAAACCCAATTGGTTGACGTGAAGTATCGGTGCCTTCATCCCAATCTTACATTATATAGGTACCATGACTTGAGACGGCACAAACAAGGGTTGTTTCCGACTACGTGATAAAATAAAACAATCGTGATTATATTCGACAATCACAAGGTGACCACATTCACCTTAATCACACAATCACATCACATGCTCCATACAATGCATCTCACTCATATCCATGGTAAACATTCATCCATGACACACACCTAGGTATCATATGGCATGAATGTCATCTTCTAGTGTTATCCAAATCATACTTGTAACCTAGTTATCTTTCTAATCCATTTTCTTAGTCATAAGCCTACATTTCCTGACTCATATTTATAGTGTTTTAAGCATGATATCACACAATCGAACATTCAATCAATATACATACATGGCATAACACATTATCATACATGAAGCACACATATGGTAGTACAACATGTCATACATAACCAACCATATGAGTTCACATACACATTAAGACATACAAGTCAATATTAACCTCTACCAAGTGTCCTTGGTTGTTTTATGGTATCACATCACCAATTGATATTCCCTTCGGGTTATCTTTCAAATTCACAAAGTGTTCACCTTTACCTATACACATAATATTCAACATTCATTTCAATTCAATACCTTTTCAACGCTTCTGATTGTGCCTCAATGCGAGTTACAGTTCATAAGTTATGAAGAAAATAAGAAATGGGAAAACAAAATTCTACCATGGCCGCAGTGCGACGGGAAAGCGAGGCTGGGTCGCTTTGAGTTCGTTGTGTGACCCCTGAGCGAGGCCTGGACTGAACCAAAATGTTACCATGGTCGCTGTGCGAGCTCTAGGCGAGGAGCTCACTGTGCGACCCATACGAAATCCAGATTTCCAGTAGTGTGAAAAACAGGTATTCCATGGCCAAAACCTCCACCCAAACCACAAAAATACATTCAAACATTCCAACAAACATGGTAGAGCATGATTAAACATACAATTCATGAAATCATCGTGCATCAACATCAAATTCCACATTTAAACATATTTTTCTCATAAAACCTAACTCACCCATTTCTCATATTTTCCCGCCAATGCTATGCTATCTAATGGAACTTACCTTGGAGATGAAGAAATTGAGAAGGAGCTGATGATGATGAATTCCTCTTCTTACTCCATGAATTCTTCCTCTCTTCTTTCCCTTTTCTCTTCTCTTTCTCTTTTCATCTTTCTTTCCTTACTAACTTTCTTTCTTCTTCTTTCTCATAAATATACATATGACTAATATATAATAATAATAATAATAATAATAATAATAATAATAATAATAATAATAACAATAATAATAATAATAATAATAATAATAATAATACAAAACATGTCCATCTGATATTTCGTCATCTAACACCAATTGACCAAATATTATAGTTATCAAAATGTCCTCTCTTATATTTATTAATATTGGTTTGTCCTTTTCATCAATAACATTACCAGCTCCAATATCATCAACATTATCAGCAATACCATATCCAGCATTATCATTAACATCATCCTCAATAAAATTATCAGCTTCAACATTATTAAGATTATCAGCATTATCCTTAACATTATCAGCATCATTAACAATATTATGAGCTACAACTACTCTATGCTCAACAAATAAATCCACACTACAACTAGTTTCAACAACTTTTTCTTAAACCGCAGCAGTATCAATATCACTAACTATCCTTGCATGCTTGCCCGATATACTGTTATACCACCGTAACCAATAATCAGTGGACTCAAGGTTGCAAAGTTGTTTCACAATACCAGTTGCTTCAAAGAAGCTCCACCTATCAGGGTCAATGTCTACTTCAACATTATCCCTACCTAAGTAGTACACGTCATTATCCTTAACAAACTTTCCCCCGTAATGAATGTTCACGATAAATGTCATACCTGGTAGATTCGATTAGGTCGCTCAATCACAATTGTAGCTTCGTCACCCTCTGTCGCCTTGTCCATGCAAGCCATCGCACCAGTTGCTTCACCTTCCCTGAGCTGAATTCCTTTCTAAATATGAAACCCTAATTTACAGGGACTAAATATAAAAGAGGAAAATGTCTTTTGGATGACTTTTTTTTGGGGGGGGGGGGGACATTATATCCACGTGTTCAAAGAAAATATAAATAAGAATGATAAGGAATAAGCTAAGTCATCAACGTCTGCCACCTCGCCTTTTTTGTAACGTTTCATTGACAGTAGAGATTAACAACGCCAAAGAGAAATGAACATATGGGGACTCATAAAAAAAGATTCAGGAACGAAAACCAAAAAGTCGCTAACTTACAGGAACGAAAACACTATTTAAGCCTTAAATAAAATTTAAATTTATTTTCAAAAACATCATATTTTTATAGTTATTGTTAAATGAAACTCGTTGATTTCTTTTTGGGTTAAATATGTTTTTAGTCCCTATAAAGTTTGAAATTTCATTTTTAGTCCCTCCTGGGTTTTGGCAACGGTTTTAGCTGGTTTTGGCAACGGTTTTTTTGTAAAAACCGTTGCCAAAAGGTAGGGAAGGACTAAAAATGAAATTTCAAACTTTATAGGGACTAAAAACATATTTAACCCTTTCTTTTTATAGAGGTTACTTTTAATGGATTTTGTATAGAACACTACTTTTCTCTTATATTTTTTTTTATAAGCAAGTTTCATTAAAAGAGAGAACAATGGGTTCTCAAAACCACTTACAAAAACGAGGAAAAAACCTCAAACCAAAAACAAAATTACAACCCAATTGAGCCTTATGATAAGTAGAACAAAGGAAACTTACTAAACTCATAAAAGCTACAATTGGAGCAGGTAATTTTCCCGATGAAAGACCATCTCCACACTAACTCCTTAATATTCCACACCGTATCCAAAACGTTCCAATTATCGTTCCTAAAGATGATTCCATTCCGTAAATTCCACAAAATCCAAGTCATTGCCAACCACACACAACCCTCTTTCCCTCTCTTCACCCTTCTTAACTTCAAGAAGGCACACCATTTAAGAAAACTTTCCTTGATATCATTAGCTTCTTAATCATCAAAACCAATCCACTCGGCCATCTCCTTCCACACCGTAACGCCCAAATATTTAATTATTTATTTAATTGGATATTTATTAAATTGTTGTGAATTATTCGGTTGATTTTGGTGTTGCGGTGAATTAAGTCGTTAGGTCGGAATTGTTAAGTTGGTAAGTCGTAGAAATAATATTAGAAATAATATTAGAAATAATATTATAGTCGCGGAATAATATTAGTAGTAATATTATCGTAGTTGGAGTGTGTTCGAATTAAGTGGGCTTGATTTCGTGTCGGAATTAGTAAATTAGGGGGTGTATGTTGTAGGCCCATTAGACATTATATTAAAATATTATTATTTTAATAAAACAAGGGAAATAGAAAGAGTGGGGGAGTTTTTTTAGTATCAGTGGAAAAAAGAAGTCACACGAGGCAGTTGAAAAGCAAGGTGGGAAGGGAATAGAGCGGAGAAGGCGATACGAAGAAAATTTCTGCTGGTAACCAAGTCCGAAGTTTCAAGCTACCTTCAATCCAATCAGGTAAGGGTGGGTTCGATTATTATAACTGGGTTATGATGAATGTTATTTGGGTGAGGGTTATTGTGTAGAACTAGTATTAGAATTACCCTAAAAATTTCCTGTGAAAGCTGAAGTTATTTCGATTAAAATTAGTCCCTGAAATTATTAATTTTGATGTTTGGAAACTGATTTTGGTGATAGTTTAGAGACCCATTTAATAATTGGGATACCCATTGAGGTTGAGAATCTGGAATTACTTATTATATTTACTAGGTGTTGGTTGGATAAAAAATATAGGAATTGGGTCATCTTTGTTTTATATGAATTTAAGGGGGTTGGGTTTTGGTTTTATGCGCAGTAAGGCCTTGGTTTCGGTTTGGTTGCTTTACTGTAACATCATGAAGTTAAAGCATTGGTTTAATTAATATATATCTATACATGTTTCGTTGGTATTTATATATATATATACAGGTTTTGTTTTGGTTGTTTCACTGTATCATCATAGTAGGCAATAGTTTTAAATAATAATATATTTGATGGTAGTAGCATGTTGAGTGGCCAAGTGGTCACATTAATATATAATGTGGGGCAGGCTTTATGAATTGTAGGACTTCCACTTTAATTCTTATGCTAGGATAGGCATTTCATGTATATCCATTATCATGTGGTTAATTAATTAATGTATTTTAATAATTGTTTGGTTTGTTTTCCATGCGTGTGGTCTTGTTAACCATGGAAAGGGATTAGAGATTGATTGGAAATGTGCTTTAATGTATCCATGTAGCGCAGGCCACCACATGGTATCTTTAACACCAGCCGCCCAAATGACCATGGAAGTGGCGCAATGCCACTGTGTGGTTTCAATGATTTTTTTTGTTTTTTTTGTGACAGTATATTAGTTTAATAAAGTAACCTTACGTTACTAAATTAACATATTAGGAATAGGAAGTAGATTAGATTAATGAAGTAACCTCACATTACTAATTAGCATATTAGGAATAGAATGTAGCAGAAAAGTATTATGTTCTCCAGTGATTTATATAGCAGAAAAATAATAGGTTCATCAATAATTTATGTAGCAGAAGTTTAACAATTTTGACAGAAAATGAAACCAATAGCAGAAGCAGAATGATGTGTAAATTTTCATGACAGAAGCTTGGAAATTATTGTAATTGGCAGCAGTAAAAGAAATAGAATTTTCCAATAAAACTGGTATTAGTAACAGAAGTTAAAAACAACCCAGTTTTAGTCGGTTTAGCCGGTTTAGGCGGAAAACTTAGTTGTCCAGAATTTAACGAAAATTGTCGGGGTAAGTCGGGTAAAATAGTAGGTGACTTTTGTGGAATTGTTTTGTTGAAATTATGTTGAAAAAGTAGAATTCCAGGTACAGCTGAGTTGTAATATTGTTCCGGTACACGGACGAATTTTAAGTTGAAGGCGTAATAGCCAAAGTTGATTAAGTTGTTTATGTCGAAAAAGTTGCTATGTTGTTAAGTTGATCATGTGTGGATTTTGTTGAGTTGGTTATGTTGTTGAGTAGTGCATGTCATGAACATACATTGCATTTTGTGTCGGAGCGTTGCTCACACCACGTTGGCCTGGATTGGCATATGTTGAGAGTTGAAAGTTGAAGGCTTATGCCTTGATACCTCGATAAACTGGCAATATTAAGTTGGGAGTTTTACTCCGATGGTACCACATGCATAACATTGTCGAGTCGCATTAAGTCGCATTTTCTTAAGTTGTTGTTGATTTTCTTTATTTGTTGGTTGTTGATGTGAAGTGGTGATTATTTGTATGATTATTGCCTACATAGTATTTATCATACTCCGTTTATAATTTTCGGTAACTCACCCCTTCTGTTTGAATGTTGTCCCTATGTTGGCAACGTGCAGCTAATCAAGAGGAGTAGCCGGTTACCTTAGTTCGAGTCGGTGGTTGTCGCTCTGATACGTAGCACTCGGGGGGATGACGCGTGTCTTTTATTTAGTTGTCTACATACTGAATTTTAGTGAATTTGTTGACAAACACTTTGTGGTTTAATTTAAAGTTGTTTTATCTTGATTAAAGATGCTACTAAGTTGTTTAAGAATCCGCTGAGTTGTGTTTACTCAAGTTAAATAAAGTTGAAGATCAGTTGTGGTTTATGTTTCCCTGAAGCGTTATGTATCTTTATTTAATAACTATTATGTAGTTGATTTTTTTTTAGTTGAAAATGTGATATCCCGTTAAAGTTGAAAAATTTTATAACTCTGATTTTAATATAATTACTTGGTAGAAATGGGGTGTTACATTAGTGGTATCAGAGCAGGTCGGTCCGTCCGGCCAAGTGTCGAGTCGTAGTTGTCTAACAATCGAGTATTGTTTTTTGGTTCTAACTTTTGTTTATGTTGTAGTGACATTTTGAGATGGCTGGAAGGAACGATGCTGCAATGGCTGCTGCAATGCAAGCAATGGCTCAGGCTGTGCAGAATTTACCGAATACTGGCGAGAATGATGGATCTCGTAGTCTGGCAACTTTTCAGAGGGAGAATCCGCCTACCTTCAAGGGCAGGTATGATCCCGATGGAGCATTAGACTGGTTGAAAGAGATTGAGAGGATCTTCTGTGTGATGGACTGCACTCCAGCGCAGAAGGTTCGTTATGGGACTCATATGCTAGCAGTCGAAGCTGATGACTGGTGGCTAGAGACTCGTCAGAGATTGGAGACTACAGGTGAAGTTATCACTTGGGATGTGTTCCGAAGAGAATTTCTGAGGAAGTATTATCCAGAGGATGTTCGTGGTAAGAAGCAGATCGAGTTTCTTGAGCTGAAACAAGGAACTATGTCGGTTACTGATTATGCTGCAAAGTTTGTTGAGCTGGCTAAGTTTTATCCGTACTATACCGGTGATGATGCTGAGTTTTCTAAATGCATCAAATTTGAAATCGGGTTGCGCTCTGAGATCAAGAAAGCTATTGGGTATCAGAAGATTCGTGTCTTTTCTGATTTGGTTGATAGTTGCAGAATTTATGAAGAGGACAATAATGCTCACTACAAGATTGTTAGTGATAGAAGAGGCAAGCAACAACAGAACCGTGGTAAGCCTTATGATGCTCCAGCTGGAAAAGGTAAACAGAAAGCGACTGAGGGCAAGAAGACTAGTAGGGGAGATGCTCCTGCTAGCATAACTTGTTTCAAATGTGGAAAATCTGGTCATAAGAGTACTGTGTGAACTGCTGAGGCGAAGAGGTGTTTCCGATGTGGTAAGATTGGGCATGCAATATCTGATTGCAGGCACAAGGAGATGATCTGTTTTAATTGTGGTGAAGAGGGACATATTGGAAATCAGTGTCCGAAGCCAAAGAAAGCTCAGACCGAAAAAGTGTTCGCGTTAGCAGGAACTCAGACAGCTAATGACGACAGACTTATCAGAGGTACATGTTTCATTAATAGTACTCCTTTAATTACTATTATTGACACTGGTGCTACACATTGTTTTGTTTCTGCTGATTGTGTTCAAAGATTGGGTCTTAAATTATCTGCTATGAATGGAGAAATGGTCGTCGAGACTCCGGCTAAGGGATCGGTGACTACTTCTCTTGTGTGTTTAAGGTGTCCTTTATCGATCTTCGGTAAAGACTTTTGTGTTGATTTGGTTTGTTTGCCGCTGACCGGAATGGATGTAATTCTGGGTATGAACTGGTTAGAGTAAAATTATGTTCACATAAATTGTTATCGCAAGTCGGTGAGGTTTTCTACTCCGGAAGAGGAAGGGGTTGGATTGTTGTCTTTCAGAGAGTTACAGCAATTGATGAAAGAAGAAGCTCAGATGTTTTCGTTGATGGCAATGTTGTCTATTGAGAGCAAAGCTAAGATTGAAGAATTGCAAGTGGTAAATGAATTTCCTGAAGTTTTCCCTGATGAAATTCCTGATGTGCCGCCAGAGAGAGAGGTTGAATTTTCAATTGATCTGGTACCTGGTACTAGACCTGTTTCGATGGCACCATACAAAATGTCGGCATCCGAGTTGTCTGAATTAAAGAAGCAATTGGAAGAGTTACTTGAGAAGAAGTTTATAAGACCAAGTGTATCGCCGTGGGGAGCTCCAGTGTTGTTAGTAAAGAAGAAAGATGGAAGTATGAGACTTTGTGTTGATTATAGACAGCTGAACAAAGTAACAATCAAGAACAAGTATCCACTTCCGAGAATAGATGATTTGATGGATCAGTTAGTGGGTGCTCGTGTGTTTAGCAAGATTGATTTGAGATCAGGCTATCATCAGATTAAAGTGAAAGATGAGGATATTCAGAAGACAGCGTTCAGAACACGGTATGGACATTATGAGTATTCAGTGATGCCTTTCGGTGTTACTAATGCGCCGGGAGTATTCATGGAATACATGAACCGCATTTTTCATACTTATCTGGATCGTTTTGTGGTTGTATTCATTGATGATATTCTGATTTTTTCTAAGTCAGAAGAAGAGCATAAGGAACATTTGAGAACAGTGTTAGAAGTTTTGAAAGACAAGCAGTTGTACGCGAAGCTGTCCAAGTGCGAGTTCTGGTTGAAAGAAGTTAGTTTTCTGGGTCATGTGATTTCAGGTAGTGGTATTGCAGTGGATCCTTCTAAAGTAGATGCTGTGTTGCAATGGGAAACTCCAAGGTCGGCTACTGAGATTAGAAGTTTTCTGGGACTAGCTGGTTATTATAGAAGATTTATTGAAGGATTTTCTAAGTTGGCACTTCCGTTAACTAGATTGACTTGTAAGAGTAAAGCTTTCGTGTGGGATGTTCAGTGCGAAGAAAGTTTTACAGAGTTGAAGAAGAGGTTGACGTCGGCTCCGGTTTTGACATTACCGAATCCAGGAGAACCGTTTGTGGTTTATTGTGATGCTTCATTGATGGGATTAGGAGGTGTGCTGATGCAGAATAATAAAGTAATTGCTTATGCGTCTCGACAGTTGAGAACTCATGAAAGGAATTATCCTACGCATGATTTGGAGCTTGCTGCAGTGGTTTTTGTGCTGAAAATTTGGAGGCACTATCTCTATGGCTCTAGATTTGAAGTTTATAGTGATCATAAGAGCTTAAAGTATTTGTTTGACCAGAAGGAGTTGAATATGAGGCAGCGACGGTGGTTAGAATTGCTGAAAGATTATGATTTCGGTTTAAATTATCATCCGAGCAAAGCTAATGTTGTGGCTGATGCTTTAAGCCAAAAGACCTTGCATATGTCAGCAATGATGATTAAGGAATTGGAATTAATTGAGCAGTTTCGAGATACGAGTTTGGTTTGCGAAGTGACACCGCAGAGTGTTATGCTGGGTATGTTGAAAATTAACAATGATTTTCTGGACAGTATTCGAGAGGCTTAGAAGCGGGATGTGAAACTAGTGGACATCGTGAATAGTTGTGGTTAATCGGATGAGAGTGACTTTAAAGTTGACGCACGAGGTGTGTTGAGACTGCACGATCGAATTTGTATACCAGATGATACAGAGATGAAAAAGAAAATTCTTGAAGAGGGTCATAGAAGTAATCTGAGTATTCATCCGGGAGCTACTAAAATGTATCAAGACTTGAAGAAGATATTTTGGTGGTCCGGAATGAAAGAAGATGTGGCACGATTTGTGTATGCATGTTTGACTTGTCAGAAGTCGAAAGTTGAGCATCAGAAGCCTGCTGGGTTGATGCAACCGTTAGAGGTTCCAGAATGGAAATGGGATAGCATTTCTATAGACTTTGTGACAGGGCTGCCTATGACTTCAAGAGGACATGATTCAATTTGGGTGATTGTTGATAGGCTTACGAAGTCGGCTCATTTTATATCTATTAACATCACATATCCAATTGCGAAGTTGGCAGAGATTTATATCCGAGTAATTGTGAAGTTGCATGGTGTTCCTTTGTGTACTGTGTCAGATAGAGATCCGAGGTTTACGTCGGAGTTTTGGAAGAGCCTACAGGAGGCGTTGGGTTCTAAGCTGAGGTTGAGTTCGGTGTATCATCCTCAAACAGATGGTCAAACTGAGAGAACTATTCAGTCGTTGGAGGATCTGTTGAGAGCTTGTGTTCTTGAGCAGGGAGGTTTATGGGATACTTATCTCCCATTGATCGAGTTCACTTATAATAATAGTCACCATTCTAGTATCGGAATGGCACCTTTTGAAGCGCTGTATGGTCGGAGGTGTAGAACTTCGTTGTGTTGGCATGAATCCGGTGAAAGTGTAGTACTTGGACCGGAATTAGTTCGAGAAACTACTGAGAAAGTGAAGTTGATTCGAGAGAAGATGAAAGCTTCTCAAAGTAAACAGAAAAGTTACCATGACAAGCGAAAGAAGGATTTGGAATTCCAAGCGGGTGATCATGTGTTTTTGAGAGTCACGCCTGTGACTGGTGTCGGACGAGCTTTGAAGTCTAAGAAGCTCACTCCTCGTTTTATTGGGCCGTATCAGATTTTGGACAGAGTTGGGAAAGTTGCTTACCGAATGACGTTACCGCCAAATCTTTCGAACCTGCATGATGTATTTCATGTGTCGCAG
Organism: Lathyrus tuberosus; assembly: GCA_022829125.1. Classification (NCBI taxonomy): domain Eukaryota; kingdom Viridiplantae; phylum Streptophyta; class Magnoliopsida; order Fabales; family Fabaceae; genus Lathyrus; species Lathyrus tuberosus. The sequence goes on from JALAZF010000302.1 coordinate 4,490,722, forward strand.
CTTCGGAAGTACATTCCAGATCCGTCTCATGTGGTTAATATGGATGATGTGCAAGTACGGGATAATCTCACGGTGGAGACGAAACCTGTACGAATCGCGGACCGTGAAATGAAGACCTTGCGAGGGAAAGAGATCACGTTGGTGAAAGTTGTCTGGTTGGGAGCTACCGGAGAAAGCATGACGTGGGAGTTGGAGAGCAAGATGCGAGACTCCTATCCCGAGCTGTTTGAATCAGGTAAATTTTCGAGGACGAAAATATTCTAAGTGGGGGAGAGTTGTAACGCCCAAATATTTAATTATTTATTTAATTGGATATTTATTAAATTGTTGTGAATTATTCGGTTGATTTTGGTGTTGCGGTGAATTAAGTTGTTAGGTCGGAATTGTTAAGTTGGTAAGTCGTAGAAATAATATTATAGTCGCGGAATAATATTAGTAGTAATATTATCGTAGTTGGAGTGTGTTCGAATTAAGTGGGCTTGATTTCGTGTCGGAATTAGTAAATTAGGGGGTGTATGTTGTAGGCCCATTAGACATTATATTAAAATATTATTATTTTAATAAAACAAGGGAAATAGAAAAAGTGGGGGAGTTTTTTTAGTATCAGTGGAAAAAAGAAGTCACACGAGGTAGTTGAAAAGCAAGGTGGGAAGGGAATAGAGCGGAGAAGGCGATACGAAGAAAATTTCTGCCGGTAACCAAGTCCGAAGTTTCGAGCTACCTTCAATCCAATCAGGTAAGGGTGGGTTCGATTATTATAACTGGGTTATGATGAATGTTATTTGGGTGAGGGTTATTGTGTAGAACTAGTATTAGAATTACCCTAAAAATTTCCTGTGAAAGCTGAAGTTATTTCGATTAAAATTAGTCCCTGAAATTATTAATTTTGATGTTTGGAAACTGATTTTGGTGATAGTTTAGAGACCCATTTAATAATTGGGATACCCATTGAGGTTGAGAATCTGGAATTACTTATTATATTTACTAGGTGTTGGTTGGATAAAAAATATAGGAATTGGGTCATCTTTGTTTTATATGAATTTAAGGGGGTTGGGTTTTGGTTTTATGCGCAGTAAGGCCTTAGTTTCGGTTTGGTTGCTTTACTGTAACATCATGAAGTTAAAGCATTGGTTTAATTAATATATATCTATACATATTTCGTTGGTATTTATATATATATACAGGTTTTGTTTTGGTTGTTTCACTGTATCATCATAGTAGGCAATAGTTTTAAATAATAATATATTTGATGGTAGTAGCATGTTGAGTGGCCAAGTGGTCACATTAATATATAATGTGGCGCAGGCTTTATGAATTGTAGGACTTCCACTTTAATTCTTATGCTAGGATAGGCATTTCATGTATATCCATTATCATGTGGTTAATTAATTAATGGATTTTAATAATTGTTTGGTTTGTTTTCCATGCGTGTGGTCTTGTTAACCATGGAAAGGGATTAGAGATTGATTGGAAATGTGCTTTAATGTATCCATGTAGCGCAGGCCACCACATGGTATCTTTGACACCGACCGCCCAAATGACCATGGAAGTGGCGCAATGCCACTGTGTGGTTTCAATGATTTGTTTTGTTTTTTTTGTGACAGTATATTAGTTTAATAAAGTAACCTTACGTTACTAAATTAACATATTAGGAATAGGAAGTAGATTAGATTAATGAAGTAACCTCACATTACTAATTAGCATATTAGGAATAGAGTGGAGCAGAAAAGTATTATGTTCTCCAGTGATTTATATAGCAGAAAAATAATAGGTTCATCAATAATTTATGTAGCAGAAGTTTAACAATTTTGACAGAAAATGAAACCAATAGCAGAAGCAGAATGATGTGTAAATTTTCATGACAGAAGCTTGGAAATTATTGTAATTGGCAGCAGTAATAGAAATAGAATTTTCCAATAAAACTGGTATTAGTAACAGAAGTTAAAAACAACCCAGTTTTAGTCGGTTTAGCCGGTTTAGGCGGAAAACTTAGTTGTCCGGAATTTAACGAAAATTGTCGGGGTAAGTCGGGTAAAATAGTAGGTGACTTTTGTGGAATTATTTTGTTGAAATTATGTTGAAAAAGTAGAATTCCAGGTACAGCTGAGTTGTAATATTGTTCCGGTACACGGACGAATTTTAAGTTGAAGGCGTAATAGCCAAAGTTGATTAAGTCGTTTATGTCGAAAAAGTTGCTATGTTGTTAAGTTGATCATGTGTGGATGTTGTTGAGTTGGTTATGTTGTTGAGTAGTGCATGTCATGAACATACATTGCATTTTGTGTCGGAGCGTTGCTCACACCACGTTGGCCTGGATTCGCATATGTTGAGAGTTGAAAGTTGAAGGCTTATGCCTTGATGCCTCGATAAACTGGCAATATTAAGTTGGGAGTTTTACTCCGATGGTACCACATGCATAGCATTGTCGAGTCGCATTAAGTCACATTTTCTTAAGTTGTTGTTGATTTTCTTTATTTGTTGGTTGTTGATGTGAAGTGGTGATTATTTGTATGATTATTGCCTACATAGTATTTATCATACTCCGTTTATAATTTTCGGTAACTCACCCCTTCTGTTTGAATGTTGTCCCTATGTTGGCAACGTGCAGGTAATCAAGAGGAGTAGCCAGTTACCTTAGTTCGAGTCGGTGGTTGTCGCTCTGATACGTATCACTCGGGGGGATGACGTGTGTCTTTTATTTAGTTGTTTACATGCTGAATTTTAGTGAATTTGTTGACAAGCACTTTGTTGTTTAATTTAAAGTTGTTTTATCTTGATTAAAGATGCTACTAAGTTGTTTAAGAATCCGCTGCGTTGTGTTTACTCAAGTTAAATAAAGTTGAAGATCAGTTGTGGTTTATGTTTCCCTGAAGCGTTATGTATCTTTATTTAATAACTATTATGTGGTTGATTTTTTTTTTTGTTGAAAATGTGATATTCCGTTAAAGTTGAAAAATTTTATAACTCTGATTTTAATATAATTACTGGGTAGAAATGGGGTGTTACACACACCAACAAAGAGACTCCGCACCGCAATAAAATATGATCTACCGAATCCACCGACGAAGAGCAAAAAATACAATCCAAATCACTATTCGGAAAAACACAACCTCTACTAACAAGAGCAACTTTAGTAGGAAGCCTATTCAAAAAACATCTCTAACCAAAAACCTTTACCTTAGTAGGAACCTTTAAATTCCAAATTAAAGAAAAGGCTTCGTCCGAATACTTAGGCGGCCTGAAAGGAATACGAAAATTAGAAAGAAGATTGTCGAAACTACGCACCGAAAAACCCTCCGAAGGATTCAAGACCCAAGCAATCTTCACGTCACCGTTGGGCTCCGGCCAAACATAATCCAATAAGAGCCGCATCCTTACCATATCTGTCACCACACCACCTTTCAACGGACCGACAACCCCAAAATCTCCCCACATCCATCTCTCCTCGAACCACCCTCCCATGCAAGCCACCGAAACATCTTTAAGACAAGACAAGTAGAAAAGAGAAGGAAAACAATCCTTTAAAAAATTATCTCCAATCCACCAAGAGTGCCATAAAGATGAAGAAAAACCATTACCAATAGAAAATTTGCAATTAGGAACAAAACAATTTCCCGGTAAACCTTTATCCAAAACACTTAAATCCCTCCACCAAAAGGAAGCGCCATCCGAATTAGGAGGATTACTATCGAAAGCCACTAACTTCAAATTAATATCTTCGTATCTAGCTTTTAGAACTTTGTACCTCAAACCCTTATTTTTCGATAAAATTCTCCATCTCCATTTGTTGATTAAAGCCAAGTTAAAGTCATCCACCCTTCTCAAACCCAAACCACCTTTATTAAGCGGAAGACACACATCCTTCCACCTTGCTCCCCCAAAGAAAATTACTTTGAATTCTAGTAATCTCTTTAACCACCTTCACCGGAGCTTTGTAGAACGAAAGCATAAAGATGGAAACACTAGAAAGTACCGACTTCAAAAGAGTGAGTATTCCCCCAAAGCTAAGAAATTTATTATTCCAAGAAGAAAGCCTCCTTTTAATCTTCCCCACCAACTCCTTCCACATGTCATTCCTATTGAATTTATACCCGATTGGAATTCCAAGAAAAACAAATTCACTATCCTCCCTCCTACAAGAAAGGAAGAAAGAAGCCACCTCCATGAACCTAGGACCAATATTAATACCAATGAGTTTGCTCTTATGAAAGTTAATTCCCAAACCGAAAACTAATTCACAACCTCTCAACACCGCTTTAAGAGCCCAAAGGTGTTTCCAACTTCCCCCTCCAAACAGTAAGGTATCATCCGCAAATTGAAGAATATCTACTCGACACTTGCCCTTTATATTAAAACCTTCAAATTCCTCGTTCGCCACCGACCTACTAACCAAAACCTTCAAACCTTCCGCTACAATCACGAAAAGAAAAGGAGAAAGAGGGTCTCCTTGTCTCAACCCTCTTTCCACAAAAAATTCCTTCGTAGGACTACCATTAACTAACACTGACATCTTGCTTGAAAAAATCAAAGCATTCATCCATTTCAACCAAACCTCCCCAAAACCCATTTTATGAAGCATATAAATAAGAAAGTTCCAACTAACCTTATCATATGCTTTCTCAAAATCAACCTTGAATAGTAAACAACCTCTACCCTCCTTATTAGCAAAGTCTACCACTTCATTAGCAACCAAAACTCCATCAAGCAATTGCCTACCCGAAACAAAAGCACTTTGGCAATTTGAGATCACCGATTTCAAAACCAACTTCAATCTCGACGCCAAAAGCTTAGATAAAGCTTTATAAACACAACGAACAAGACAAATAGGCCTAAAGACGTCCAAACCCAAAGGATTAGGAGATTTAGGGACCAAAGTCAAGAAGGAAGAAACGAAAGCTTTAGAGAGAAAAGCACCGGAGTGAAAACTTTGAAAATAACTAATAAAATCCTCCTTCATAAAAAACCAACACTTCTTAATGAATAGAAAAGTGTAACCATCGGGACCCGGGCTTTTAGAATCGTACAACTCCAAATCTCCTCTTTAATTTCCTCCTCCAAGAAGGGAACTTCAAGAAGAATACGATCCGAATGACTAATACACTTGAAATCAATACCGTCAAGTCTAGGTCTATCGAAGTCCGACTCTAAAAATTTCGAGGCAAAATGTCTCCTCACGTTCTCCTTTACCTCCTCCATTTTATCAATAATACCATTATCCGCCGTCATAGAACCGATAAAGTTACGTATCCTCCTTTCTTTCATAATTCTATGGAAATATTTACTATTAAAGTCCCCATCATTAAGCCATTTCAATCTAGCTTTTTGAATAAACATGTTTTCCTTAATCTTCAAATTCACCCAAAACTTGCTACTACCCCTCCTCTTCTTTCTGAAGAGATCTTCCCCCTCCAACTCACCTAACTCAACCACCTAATCGTCCCCTTCATTCAAAACTTTCACGCCCTCCTCCATTTCCAAGTCAACTCTATCAAAAATATGAATATTCCACCACTTTAGTCTTTCTTTTAATAACCGAAGCTTTTCTTTAAGCACAAAATCTTTCCTCCCAACCACATAAAGCTTTTTCCACTCTTCTTCCACAAAGGGGAGAAAAGAAGAGAAAGAGAATCATTCATTGTTAACTCTAAAAGGTTTAGGGCCCCAATCCGCTTTATCAACCAAAATCCAAATCGGACAATGATCTGAAATGTCCCTCTTGCCAATCAATTGACCCACCGCCCCCCAATCTTCAAGGATCACATCCGTGACAAAAAAAAAATCAATCCTACTTTTAGCCTTGCCATCCTCTCCATACCAACTATACCTTTTCCCCTTACAAGGTAAATCCACCAAATTACCTTCCGAAATGAAATTCTAGAAAGCCCTCCATTCGGATCCCAAATTAAAAGCGGTTCTACCTCTCCGCTCATGAGCATTTTTTATCGCATTGAAATCTCCCCCAAACACCCATTCACCCCCCGCAAATTTGCTCTTCAATTCCAATAAATTCTTCCACAAAGTTCTTTTCAAAACAAGAGAGCAAGGAACATAAATGCTAACAATAAAATAAAATTTTTTTCTCCACCTAGCCTTAACTCCCAAGTAACCCGCGCCTCTAAAGCTACTAATAACTTCAACCGAATTAGAATTCCAAAGAATAAGTAGACCACCCGACATCCCAACCGAATTAGTAAAAGAGTACTCAATATCTTTGCTTCTCCAGAAACTCCGAGCAACAAGATCCGACAAATCTTGAATCTTCATCTCTTGAACTAAAAACATATCCGTATTTCCTTTAGAAATTAAGTGAGAAATCATACTCTTTTTGGCTCTATTACACCCCCGTATGATATTCAAATAACCCACAATCATTTCGAACAAATTATATTCACCTTCCCTTTAAACATCTTTTCTTTATCAACTTTCTCCATTTCAACTAATCTTCTTTGGAAGTCTCCCTTAGACTCACACTTCTCAACACCTAAATTAGAGATAGTTTCCCATAATTTATTGCCAAGATTAGAATCTAGATTCTCAAATAACCTTAAATTGCATCTGTCAATACCAAACTCTGCCAAATGATCGCCGTGATATATCCTTCCCTTTCCTACCTCCTTGCTGCCCCTACTATTAAAACTAACAGAAACTTCTTCACCCGCCAAAGAGAGAGAGGCAGAAACGTCTCTCTTCCTCCCTTTAATAACCTTCAATTTTCTTTTCTTCTTATTAATCTCAGAAAAATAACCTCCCACCTCATAAAAGTGTTTAAGTTTCACACTTTTCATTATTGTCCTATTACTTTTATTCACACTATTTAGAACTTTGCTTGAGTCCCTTTCCAAAGCAATACCCTACTGCGAACTAGGAATAGGCAAAGAGCACATAACAGTGGTCCCCACCTCAAAATCTGAACAACATCCAACAGCTTTTGAACCTATAGCGAAAGAAATATCCTGCAAAGTGCATTCTTTAAGAGAGGAAATAGCTTTATCGAAAACACCACCACCTGACCCACTACCTACTTCAATCCCTATGTCATTATCAATCTCTTCTAAAAGCTGCTGCTGGCTGTCCTTAACTTTATCCAAAGAAACCAAAGGACAAAGAGAATCCTCATCTCCATGAACTATGCCCGTCGTACCAACTGCTTCGCCGGCCGGAGAAAGAGTTTCTCTTTTATTATTAGAGTTAAACAGTGTCAAATATCACACAAATGGGATATATTTTTTTATGCATATATTTAATTGTATAATGAAAAGTTAACATTCTTTGTTATTAAATTAGCTAAGAAGCTCTACGTTTATATGTTAATGCCGAAGAAAGAAAATATTTTTTAAGTTTGTAATATATTTTATATTTCAATCAAATAGAAATATTGTTAAAATTTAATATTACTGTATGAATTTTTTAATGGTAATTATTTAAATCGTGTCCCACACGATTTTTAAATAGGTACTAATTAAGATGATAGTTTTAACTATTTAAAAGAATTTAAGCACTCATGCATATTATAACATTATTATTTTAGTTCCTTACTTTTATTTGTAATATCTATAAATGTAATAAGGATGCGTTGTTTTTTCGCCTAGATTAGACCGTCATTGGATAAATTTTTCTTAAAAGCGTAAATCATGTAATCTGCTTCATTTTGTTCTATGTAAACAAATTTACTCTTATAAATATTCAATTTTTCTTAGATTTAGCGTTTTTTCGGTCTATACAATATGTAGAATCAATTTAAGTAGCAATGATAATTAACAATAGATTTCTATACCATAACAAAATAGGAATTTGAAATTTTTTATGACTGCTAGAGATAAAGCATATTCAATTGTGATATGAGATATTTTACGTGTCATAAACCTTCTTGCAATTTTGGGCCCTCTCAGGATGCCGCGACTTCTATTGAGGTTACTGAACTGAAAGCTGTGATGTTTAACATTTCTTTGGTTGCAGGTAAAGAGGACCAGGTTTGTTAGAAACCGGATCCTTCTGTTGGGTATTCAGCCAGCTCCAGTTATGTTTGTTTGCAGGATAGCGGTGATGTTGTCGATATTGCTAGCAACAAGTCTAACGCTTGTATCTCTATTTGGAAGGCTTTGTTCCTTTGAAAATCCGCGCTTTCGCGTGGAGGTGCTGTTTCAACTGCATCCCAACGGTTGATCAGCTTTTAAAGAGACAACTTATAATGGGAAGAAAAAAAAGGAAAATGAGAGACTCTCTGACTTCTCTCTAAGAGTACTGTTTATCTTCTACAACCAGTATCTCTTCTTTTGAAATTTCCATCGTTCAGTACAATGTATCAGGTTCACTAGGAGAGTTTCTTCTTCTCTGCGCTTTCTCCATTTTCTGTTTAACCCATTTCTTCGCGACCCCTGACCATTGTACTAAGTAGATACTGGTGGAGCACTTCTCTATCTTTGGCTTAAATTCCTAGATTTAGGGCTTAGGGGCCTCGGTAGGGTGGTGTTGTCTTCTGGGTTTTACTTGGTAGGTGGTTGGTGTGCATTGCCTCTCTAGTTCGGGTTAGACAGTGTGGAGGAGCTCTCTTTCGTATACGAACTAAATCTGACATTAGGGATTCCAGTTACCCAGTACTGATATGGGCGATAAATCTAGTTCTAGTGGTCAAGATGGAGATTGGGAGGTGGCCGGTAAAAAGAAAGATTGGCGGCCTAAGATCGTCAGAAGATCAATCTGGAGGTGTAGTAAGGGCAAGGGTATCGAACAAGATCTGATAGAAGCTTCCTCTTTCTTCTTCACAGAAATCCCTGATTCATTTGAAGCTAAACAGTTATCTGATATTTTCAAAGAATATGGTTCGGTAGTAGAAGTGTTCATTTCGGGCAAGACGGATATTAGGGGTAAAAGGTTCGGCTTCGTTCGGTTCAGAAAGGTTGACGACGAACATCTTCTCGCCACTAAACTCGACAATATTGTCATTAATGGCATTAAGATGTTCGTTAACTTACCAAGATTTAAAAGAGAAGAGAAGAAGGTCGTTGGAGTTGGGAACAAGTTGAACGACGACCCCCTTAAGAAGACCATTCACATTCCCCATCAAAAACCTGCAGGTAGTCGTTGGTTTGGTAACGGGTCCTCCTACGCGCAGATAGCCAAAGGCGTTAATGGTAGGTCAAAGACAACGGATAGGCATGTTCTTCTTGCAGACAAGCCCAATTTTGCACACTTAAGTTTCAATGTCTCAGAAGAAGAAATGGAGAGATTTGAACAAGCATTTGCTGGGGTTTTGAACAGACAAGGGTCAGCTATGGAACTTAAGGAGGCCTTTCAGATGGAAGGTTTTTTAATATCAAGATTACTCCAATGGGGACCAACCTTGTCTTGCTAGAAGAAGATAACCCTGGGGACATCAAAAAGCTGATAGAAGAAGAAAAGGAGTGGGCTCTTAAGTGGTTTTCTGATATTCACCCCTGGTCTCCTTCTGATGTGGACCAAGAACGCCTAATGTGGGTAAAAATCTACGGGCTACCGTGTCATGCTTGGAGCGAGAGATTTTTTAAATTCCTTGCTGCTACTACTGGCGTTTTCATTAGGATGGATGAGGATACTCAGAAACAGGTGAGATTTGACGTTGCCCGAATACTAATAAATACGAAATTTGCCTTGAATTTAAATGAAGTGATCAACATGGAGGTTAATGACAATACGTATAGAATCAAAATAGTTGAGGACTCGTTTGGCCCTTATGTTAGGGACCAACGTCATTCCTATGGAACTAGAACTGATGAAGATAGCTCCGAGATTGTGGTGTCCGATTTTGGTTTGGAAGAAGAACTTGGATTATGGGACAACTCCTCCAAAATGCTTAGCAGCTTATCCAAAACCTCAGATTCCAATACAGAAGAGTGCAAATCCGGGGATGCCCAACAGATAGATATATTGTGTGATCAGGGTGGTGTGGATGTCTCTCTCGATGATGCCAGTATGAGAAGACAACCAATTGGGGAGGGTACTCTTCGTCGTCAAGGCAGTCAGGAACCACATTGCTCTTCGCAATTCTTTGTTCCTTGCACTATTGCCACACAAAAGAGTTTAGATGTGAACAAGTCTATTGTGGTTGCTGGACAGAAAAATGTTGATGGAATTCATATAGACTCAGTAGAAGAAACACGCGTGCCTCTAGGAGTAGTGCCTGGAGTGGGCCTAGGTTCTCTGGGGCTGAATATTGTGAGAGAGTCTTCTGCTCCTAAGAAAAAGAAACTGGTGGACGACATCTACCAAAGGATAAAAATCTCGTTCAATCCTTCGTATTACGCCACATTACTGCAGGTGGAAAGTTCATACGCCAAATCCTTTTATCCACAAAATAAACATAAAGGTCCTGCTGATGGTGCGCATATAGCTGCAGATTCTATTGATAATTCTATTGGTGATTCTAGCTTTATGAAGAGTAATAGTAGAATTAAGAAGAAATTGGAAAGCCTTCCAGCCAGAGTTTGGAGTACCATAAAATCCCTTGGGATAGAGGCTGAAGAAGATGATGAGGTCTTCGAATCCATTTTACGAAATTTAGAAGCCGTTGATAGAAAGTCAAAAAAAGTGAAGTTGGTGGCTGTTAACGGTCATTCATGAATATAATAACATATAACGTTAGAGGTTGCGGGAGTAGCTTAAAAAGGAAGAAAATCAGAGCTACTATACATAAGGCTGGCGCGGAGATTTGTTTCCTTCAGGAAACCAAATGCACATCTATGGCAGACGACATGGTACACAGTATCTGGGGCAGTGGTTCATGCCAATGGTCGGCTATTCATTCTGAGGGCGTCTCTGGAGGCATCCTAACTATTTGGAAAGACGGTTTTTGGATCATATCTGTAGTTATAGAGGAAAAGGGTTTCTTGGTTTGCAAGCGATTTGGAGAGGTAGAAATTGTTACCTATTCAATATCTACTCGCCTTGCAGCATCGCAGAGAAAAGAGACCTCTGGTCTAAACTTTTATCCGTAAAACTAAGTTTAGATCCAGGTGAATGGTTATTTGGTGGGGACTTCAACTCAATCAAAAATTATAGAGAACAACTAGGATGTACCAGCCATAATAGAAGACATATGGTAGAGTTTGATGAGTTCATCAATTTGAGTGGCTGTGTGGATTTACCTCTCTCAGACTTAAAATTTACCTGGTTCAGATCTAAAGGCAAGATGTGCTGCCGACTGGATAGATTCCTGGTTTCTCACGGTCTGCTTAACGATTGGAATATGGTCAGCCAGAAGATTGGTGTTCGTGACGTTTCCGACCATAGACCAGTTTGGATTTCTGTCAAAAATACAAACTGGGGACCAAAACCTTTCAAAACTCTATCTTGCTGGTTAGAACACCCAAATTTTATCCCCTTTGTTAAGAAAGAGTGGAATGAGTTGGATTTTGTTGGGAAGCCTTCTTTCATTCTGTCTAGGAAGCTACAATGCTTAAGAGAGAAATTCAGATGGTGGAACTCCAACATTTTTGGATGGGTAGACACAAGCATTTCTTTGGATACTGATGTTATTAATGAAGTTGAAGGCCTATTTGATAAAGAGCTATACTGTGTGGGTACAGAGCAGATAAATAAGAGGAATAATGCTGAAGATACCTTATGGAAAAGTCTAAGAATCAAAGAGAGTATAATTAAGCAGAAGTCTCGATTGAAATGGCACGAGGAAGGGGATCTTAACACAAAGTTTTTCCATGATGCGCTAAAGAAAATGATACATCAGAACACGATTCACTCTGTTTTGGTCAATGGATCCTATGTAAAGGATGTTAAGGCTGTTAAGTCTGCGGTTAGACAACACTTCCAAAAAAGATTCAGCAAGGTAAGAAGACCGTTTCCATCCATTAGAAGTTCTGGTTTCAAAAGGCTATCTGACCAGGACAAATTAGAGCTTGAACAACCTATTGATGCTGCAGAGGTTAGAAGGGCCGTTTTTGATTGCGCAGGGGATCGTAGTCCTGGCCCGGATGGATACAGCTTCGAGTTTTTCAAAAAATATTGGAACATAGTTGGTCATGATTTTGTAAAATGCATCTTGGAGTTCTTTGAAGGTGAATGTCTGCACAAAGTCCTTGCATCCTCATTTCTTGTTCTTATTCCTAAAAATGGAAGCCCACGGAACCTTGATGAATATAGGCCTATCTCCTTGATTGGCTCGGTTTACAAAGTGGTAGCTAAGATCCTTGCTAACAGACTCAGGAACAAAATAGGGAGTGTAATCTCACAATCTCAGACGGCTTTCATTGGTGGCCGAAATTTACTTGACGGGGTGGTGACTTTGAATGAGGTTATTGATTTCGCAAAACGTTCCAAGAAAGAGCTACTAATGCTGAAGGTTGATTTTAGCAAAGCATACGATTGCGTGGACTGGGAATATTTGCGTGATGTCATGACATACATGGGATTCAGAGATAATTGGATGCGGTGGTTGGATAATGGGGTTTTTAATAGTTTCACATCTGTCTTGGTGAACGGGAGTCCTTCGAAAGACTTTAGAGTTACAAGAGGGCTCAAACAAGGTGACCCACTAGTCCCTCTTTTATTTACTACCGCTGCTGAAGGGTTGGCAGTTCTAATGAAAAGAGCAGTCGACAGTGGCAGCTTCTCAAGCTTCAAAGTGGATTCGAATACTTCCTTCCATCTTCTACAACACGCAGATGATTCCATAATTCTTGGAGATGGTTCAATGAGTAATATATTGGCAATTAAGGCAATTCTGAAAGGCTTCCACCTTGTTTCTGGTCTAGAGATTAATTTCAGTAAAAGCCCCTTGTTCGGCTTTGGTGTGGATGACATAGTACTTGCGGTTGCCGGTAATTTTCTCTCTTGCAAAGTCTCAGCTTGCCCATTTAAGTTTCTTGGCATTCCAATAGGTGGTAACCATAGATTGGTTTCCTTTTGGAAACCTTTGATTAATACGGTTCGTGCAAGGCTAAACTCGTGGAAAGGTGGGTTCCTCTCTATGGGAGGCAGAGTAACTCTGATCAACTCCGTATTGGCAAATATTCCAGTTCACTACATGTCGTTCTTCAGAGTCCCAACTAAAGTTATTAAGGTATTAACTTCTATTCAGAAACGTTTCCTATGGCAAGGTTCTGTGGCGAAAAAAGGCATTTATTGGGTCCGATGGAACTTAGTGTGCAAACCGGTTAAAGAAGGTGGGCTAGGAGTTAAAAATATAAGATTGTTTAATGCAACTCTTATGTTCAAATGGACCTGGAAGATTTTATCTCAGGAGGACAGGTTATGGAAAGGACTAATTCATAGCAGGTATCCCAATTATTTACAAGACTTGTATAGCTCTGTTGTATCTAAGAACCGCGTTCCTGCGTCAACTTGGTGGAGAGATCTTGTACAAGTATCTTCTTTCTGCGGCATTAATCTAGAAGATGGACTGATTACGCATAAACTTGGAAACGGTGAGTTTACTCCATTCTGGACATCTCGTTGGGCTGCAAACCGCACCCTGGCTGCTGATTTTCCAGGTTTATGGCATCTAGCAGAAAACAAATTTAGCAGAATCGTTGATAATGGTTTTTGGGAGGATGGTACATGGAATTGGAACATTAAATTTTCACATCAAATATTGAAGGAAGACATCACATTACAATATAATAAATTACTCCAGGTGCTACAGGAATACAAGGTGGTCGAAGATGCGCATGATTTGGTTATTTGGTCACGTGGCCACACTTCAGTTTTTTCAGTTTCGTCATTTTATTACTTATTGCAGGTAAATGAGAGCAGCTTAGTTCCGGTTGCTGCAGAGGGTGTTAAATCTGCGCTGAGATTGAATTGGATGGTCGTCGCTCCACTTAAACTGAAAGTATTTGGTTGGAGATTGATTCTTAATAGATTACCTACACGCGGCAACTTGGTTCGAAGAGGTTTAATCACAAACGCCAATGAAAAGGTTTGCCCATTCTGTTTCTTAATGGAAGAAAATGCTGAACATCTTCTCTTTCAATGCTCCAATTCAAATCGTGTTTGGAAATTTCTATTCTGATGGTTAGAAGTTGCGGAATTTTGCGTTGGAGATATTTCGAACAATATTCTATGTTGGATAAACGGGTGTTTACAAAATTCTCTTAGTGTAGGTACTACTATGGGCTTTTGGCTAGTTGTGTGTTGGGTCATATGGTCGTCTAGGAACAACATCATGTTCCGAGATGAGTTTTGGGATGTAGATACGATTACCAATCGTATAATCATGTATTCTTGGTGGTGTATTGGTAAAAAACATAAAAATGCACTTAACTGTAATTATTATTCTTAGGTAAATGCCCCTCTAGAGTTTTGTAGCCCTTGATTTTTTTTGCGGCTAGGCCTTGCATGTATATGGGATTGAATCTCCCCTTGAGATTCCTTAATTTATATACCACTAATCTTGCTTATTAAAAAAAAAAGAGACAACTTATCCCCTTTTTTACCATTCCATTATGCTCTTTCAGTTCTGCTGCCACGGAAGATTCTTTTCACCTGTTTTTCGGTTGCTCATTGTCTGGCTTGGTTTGGAAGAAAATTAAGGAGTGGTTAGGCATTTCAGGGATCGAAAAAGAAAACTTTTGAGAATGTTATTTGGAGTGGATCAACTCTATTAAATCAGGCAAGAAAAACAAAGGTAGGGGTGGAATCATATGGTTAGCTGTCATTTGGTGCATTTGGCTATGTAGGAATCAAATCATATTTAAGGGTTCTCATTTTGTTATTTCCGATCTGTTATGGGAGATCAAAAGTTTGGCTTGGAAGTGGTGCATAGCTGGTGAAAATTCTCATCGGTAACCTTTTCGCTTTCTGTCAGCACCCGTTCGACGGTTAGGCTTAGTGTTTTAGTTGGTCAGAATTTTCTTCTATTTCTCTCCCCATTGTAGACTTTTTTTAAGTTGGATTTGAGTATCCCTAGTACTCCATTAATCTTATTCTTTGCTTATAAAAAAAAAGGATAATGGCAATAATGAAGAAAGTTATTTGACGATGAAATTGTTGTTATCTATTTTGTGAAATAGTCAATATTTAAGAAGGAACATTACAAGTTCAACAGGATAAACCACAAAGAAAATCAAACGAATTTGCACGGAGTTTAAACGTTTCCTTCAAAAATATTTAAATGGTTAACATAGTTTAGTTATTATCATAGTTATACCACAAAATAGTAAATTTCTCTATGAGAATCTAACATTACCATACTATGTTTATTCCTCATAACAAACACTCTAGTTTTATTTTTATAAGAAGTTAATCCTCGTACCACGTTGTGGTTTTTCTGGCAAACCAAACCATAGAGATACCTTAGTAGATAGTGATATTGAACCTGTAAATGGTAACTTTAAATAGAGATACCATGGTTTTGGTGAAACCCTTAATATTCCGTTTAATTGTTTTTATAGAAAGAGTTTTGATTCATAGTGTGGGGATATGTCCTTAATTTTTTTTAAAAGGTTAGTTTTCAGATGATGTTGAAAGAGATGAAATTTTAGAGTTATATGTTATTTATAAAATGTACACATTATTTTATCTATTAAATAAATTTAAAGTCTATTTTCAAAAACAACATATATTTATATGCAATGTTAAATGAAACTCATTAAAATATTATTTTAATAACTAGTTGAGTGGATATTATATTATAACAATTACTTTTAATGGATTTTACATAAAATACTACTTTTCTTTCACTACAAGAATATGTAAGATTAGCTACCATAAATTTAGTACAAAATAATTTTGTAGCTAATTCCAATTTAAAAAACAATACTTAAATTATAAATAATTATCAACTATAATTGCATATACTATTTATCTATTTTTTATTTTATTTAACAAGTGCTTATATAAAAAGTACTAATCTATCTCTTGTGAATGATTAGGCATATACTATATCTATCTATATATATATATATATATATATATATATATATATATATATATAATTTAATAATATATATTTTCTATCTCTCTCACTGTATTTTTTTTATAAGCAATTCATTAATAGGAAATTAATGGAATCTCAAACCAAAACAACACCTCCAAAATCGAGGAGGGCAATTACATGAAATCGAACGGAAATTTCTGCCATTCGTACAGACTACACTTTCTACTTACTTCATGACCTAAAATCAACCAATTCCACGAAACTACTTTAATAAGGCTAACAATATCATCCACATTATACAAAGCATTATTAAACAAAATATAATTTCTAGCCTTCCAAAGGCTCCAACAAGACATAAACCAAATCGTGTTTGTCTTACCGACTTTACCTCGACCTTTAAATTACTGTTCCAAGCCTTCAAATGGAGACTGCAAGAATCTTCCACAATTCTACTAATACCGACCCAATCACAAATCTTGCCCCACACCAGAACGGAGACAGGGCACGCGAAGAAAAGGTGGGCGATATCCTCAAGATTACGGAAGCAAAACACGCAGACCTTTTCATGCTCATTATCGATAACACCTCTTATCTCCAAATTACTTCTCGTCGGTAGCCTATCAAGCACCAATCTCCAACGAAAAACATGGACTTTCGACGGCATCACCGTCTTCCAAAGTAACCCCAGCGCATCTGCAATATCAGACTGGAGCTCTTCTAATAAAAACGAATTCAAGAAATGGTAGAATGAATTAACCGAATACTCTCTAGAATCATCAAGTTTCCAATGCCATTTATCAGGAACATCTTTAACAGCTGATAAATTTTCCAAAAGACAATTGTAATCCCTCATTTCAACCTCAGAATTACCAGAAGAAGAACTAACCATGAATGGGGAATGTTTCCACTGCCAATGCAATCCTTCCCAGGTTCCCATATTACTAAGAGACATAGCCTTATTAGAACAGTTATCAAATAGTGAAGGAAAGTGAAATTTCAACGCCACATTCCCAGTCCAAACCGACTGCCAAAATGCAACATCTTCTCCTCACCTACGGAACAACCCAGGAAATCGCAGAAGTTTTCTTAAGGCTCGGTGACTGCAACTGACAGAATATCAGTCATCCACAGAGAATCTGACTTCAATCTGGCAACATCCTTGTAAGTCTGAACTTTAATACTCAAATTACCGTATCTGGTAACAAGAGTTTTCCTCCATAATTCATTGCCGCCAACAGAAAACTTCCACAACTATTTAGCAAGAAATGCACGATTGAACCGCCCTAAGTGCTTGATTCCAAGTCCACCAAATTCCTTCGGTTTACAAACTGAATTCCACGATATCTAAGGAATATAATTGTTAGAAGAGGCACCAACCCAAAGGAACCGTCGCTGAATGCCAATAATCTCATTCACAACCTTCTTTGGGGCCTTAAAAAAACGCAAAGGCATGGATAGGCAAGCTAACCAGGACCGAGTTGATGAGGGACACTCTACCTCCAATAGACAAGTACCTCCCTGTCCAGCAAGTGAGTATGTTCCTAAAACTCGTAATAGTCGTATTTAACCATTTCATCTCGTTCGACTACCGATTCGATCGCCACCGCCACCGTCTTCGATCGCCACCCGCCACCGTCTTCTATCGCCATTGTATTTCTCCAACTTCGATCGCCACTGTATTCCTCCGACTTCGATCGCCACCCGTATTTTTCCGACTCCGATCAACGTAGTTCCTCCATTCCCAATCAATATTGCCTTCCTCGTTCTCCAATTGAAATCATTAGTCCCCTCAATCTCCAATTGATCCCTCATCGACTCTGTGTCTGATGAATTTATGTTCTTTCATCCTCCTTATCCCCCTGTTTTCGAATTATTGAGTGATTTCTTATCTCAAGCCCCAACTCCAAACCCTAGAACATAGTTTCATCTTCTTCCTGTTTACTTCAATGTGGATATACTATTGATGAGGATTTGTTCTTAACAAAGGTTTCAATGGTGAAAACGGTACGTGTTATTTTAATCTGTTTCCAAATGAACAAAATTGTTCAATTGGACACATTTATTGTAATTTCATTGTTGAGGTTGCAAGCGATTTTTTTGATTTTTTTTTCATTTCTCTAGTTAGGTTTTACACAAATTGAATTTAGGTTACTGAATTTGTTTTAAATTTTAGAAATTTCATACTTGATATTTTATACACTGCCCATGCTTATGATATCATGCTATCCTCGGTTTTAGATTTAGTAGCTTTCTAGTTGTCTTGTTAGAGCCGACACATGTTAATAGAATGAGAATAATTACTCTTTCCGATGTTGTTTTGGACAGATTTGGTGTATTTTTTAAACTCATTTGACAGTGGCTTTATTGTAAGATGTGTTGTTTATGGTTTAACTCAGTTGGTTTGATTCAATAATATTGTTCAATTTTGATGAAGATATATATGACCTCATATGTTAATCATTTGATTTGATGAGTTTGAACTTGTTGGTCATATGATTTAAATAAATTTTCCTTTTCACCATGGCTTTTCAATTAATAATGTCTTCTTTAAGAATATGTTATAAATGATCTTAGCACAGACATACGTATTAGTAATATATTTTCTACTATTTATGCAATACTTCTTATGTGAAACATCTGAATAGTGAAAAAAACAATGTTAATATTAATAATCTGATTTCATTGAATTGCAATATAGGTTCGCCAATGTTTTAACTCACATAAAAAGAAGATTAAGAGACAAGTACAAAACTTAGTTTTCATGAACCAAGTGTATGTTTGGATTTACGGTGAGATTCGTAGAATTAGGGTGTGCTTCAAAGATTTGTACAAAAGCTATACACTTCAGATCTTCAACAAAATTAGTGTTATTATGGTATTATCTTCCTACTATTTCTACTTAACCCTAATTTTTCAATCTAATTCTTTGAACACAGCGAACTAAAGTTTCCGATTTTTGTTGTATTTGGTTGCAGGCTACTCTTGCTCCACTTTTCTTGCCGACCTCGATGAACTCTCTGATAACGAGGCTAAAATTCCAGTGAGTTTTAAGTTTAACTTTTGATGTAATTTATTTTGTATACATTATTAAATTGATGAACAATGTGGGTGGGATTATCTTAGGAGGATATAAGTGTAATTAAACAGATAATAAAGGAAATGAAGGGTGAGAAGTGAAGTTCATCAATCTTAAAGAAATGGAAACCATTTCATGGTTCAGCTGTCTTCACATCCGACCAACAGCCTCTGCAGACAACAAAGGTCCTTAACCATTTACACTAAATTTTCATGTTCATATTCAATATTCCTAATGAATTTAACTCAGTTTTTTGTTCAGGTTTATCATCTTCCATAACCGCGGAACATCATAAAACAAGACCACAAAATTACTAACGATCAACAAATAGTTACTGTTGGTAGTTGTTTAGTTGATAGTTGATAAAAGATAGTTTTAGAAGATTGTTTAGAAGAAGACTATGTTATTGATTTCTTGGATGATCAATTACATGATACCAATGGCCTATTTATAGGCTCAAGTCACTACCTTCTACATTACATTAGTTCTTTCTAGAGTTTTCATGATAGATGAGTATCATGATAGTTCTAGGTTCTTCTATCATTTTAATATACTTATAGTTCTAGATTGTTCTACCATATTCATAACTATTATAATTCTAGGATCTTCTACCATTTTCCTACATATTATATTTAAGAATATTCTAGAAATTTGTAGCAATTTCAACACTCCTCCTTGATGCAAATTTCTGTGACTCCAAGCATAGCTCGTAGCTCTTCGAATCTTGGTCTCGGCAACGCCTTCGTGAATATGTCTGCAATTTGATCTTCTGTTCTGCAGTAGTCGAGTTTGATCTCTTTAGTTGCTTCAGCTTCTCTGATAAAGTGATACTTGATTGCTATGTGTTTTGTTCTATTGTGATGTACTGGATTTTTCGCTATTGCAATTGCTGATTTGTTGTCGCAATTGATTTTAGTAGGCCCGTCCAGTTTTTCTCCCATGTCTTCAAGTATCCTTCGAAGCCAAATAGCTTGACTCGTTGCTTCAGCAGCTGCCACATACTCTGCTTCTGCTGTAGATTGTGCAACCGTAGCTTGCTTCTTCGACGCCCAAGAGAAAATTCCTGATCCTAGTGAGAAAGCATAGCCAGAGGTGCTTTTCATGTCATCTACCGAACCTGCCCAATTACTGTCGGTGTAGCCAAGTAATCCTGAGTTGGTTTCGGTAGTGTACCATATACCTAATTCTTTTGTTCCTTGTAGATACCTCAAAATTCTTTTTCCTGCTCCAAAGTGTATTTGACTTGGGCTTTGCATGAATCTTGATAAAAGACTTGTAGCATACATTATGTCTGGCCGTGTAGCTGTCAAATATAGGAGGCTTCCAACTAGACTTCTGTATATGGAAGCATCAGCTTCTGGTGCTCCATCATTCTTCTGTAGTTTCTCATTTGTTATGAGTGGAGTAGCGACTGGTTTGCAACCATACATCTTGAATTTCTTAAGTAAGCCTTCTGTGTATTTCTTTTGCGAGATGAATATTCCTTCTTTTCTTTGACTTACCTCTATACTGAGGAAGTAACTCATCAAACCAAGGTCGGTCATCTCAAAGGTCTTCATCATGTCTTCTTTAAACTCCATCATCATCTTAGTATTACTTCCCGTGTAGATAAGATCGTCCACATATAGAGAGAGTAAGAGAGTATGCTGACCTTGAGACTTGATGTAAAGTGTAGGCTCACTTTTGCTCCTCCTGAATCCTCGGCCCATGAAATACTGATCGATTCTGCTATACCATGCTCGAGGTGCTTGCTTCAAACCGTAGAGTGCCTTTCTTAGTCTTAACACTTTGCTTTCTTCTCCTTCAGACATGAATCCTTGTGGCTGCTCCACATAGATCTCTTCATCAAGTACGCCATTGAGGAAGGCAGATTTGACATCTAGTTGATGTATACTCCATCCTTTTTGTGCCGCAAGAGCTATTAGAGCTCTAATGGTATCAAGACGAGCTACTGGTGCAAATGTCTCATTGTAGTCAATCCCAGGTTATTGTGAGTAACCCTTAGCTACTAGTCTCGCCTTGTGTTTTTGTATGGTGCCATCAGGGTTGAGCTTTGTCTTATAGACCCACTTAACCCCAATGATATCTTTTCCAAGAGGACGATTTACTAACTCCCATGTGTTGTTTTTTTCGATCATCTTTATCTCTTCTTCCATTGCCTTGACCCATACTTCCTGTTTTGACGCTTCTTCAAAGCTTCCAGGTTCAAGAATGGCCAAGTTACATGTTTCATATATATCCACCAAGGATCTTACTCGTCTTGGATTAGACTCTGGTGATGATAGTTCTTGATCTTCTTGTTGTGGTGGAGGTGAAGCAGATTCACCTGAGTCTTCTTCCTCAGCTTCTTCTTGAGGTAGTTGGACTGGTATAAGGATGTTCTTCTCCACTTTTTCTTCATCCCAATTCCAAGAAGCATTCTCATCAACTTCAACATCTCGACTGATGATGAGTTTTTTTGTTTGCAAGTTGTAGACACGGTAGCCTTTAAAGATAGTGTTATACCCCAGAAAGATACCTCGTATAGTCTTATCTTCAAGCTTGTGCCTCTTCACGTCTGGAATATGAATGTAGCATATAGATCCAAAGACCCTTAGGTGTTTTGCTGATGGCTTCTTTCCATTCCAAGCTTCAATTGGAGTCTTATCTTGTACTGCCTTAGTTGGACATCTGTTGAGTATGTAAACAGCAGTGTATACTGCTTCAGCCCAGAATGTGTTAGGAAGTCCCTTCTCCTTGAGCATCGATCTAGCCATTTCCATAACTGTGCGATTCTTTCTCTCTGACACACCATTTTGTTGAGGAGAATATGCGACCGTAAGTTGACGCTCAATGCCTTCATCCTCACAAAATTTGTCAAACTCGCGGGAGGTGTATTCCTTGCCTCGATCACTTCTTAGTACTTTTATCCGTTTTCCACTTTGATTTTCAGCAAGGGCCTTGAACTTTTTGAATACTCCAAAAACTTCTGATTTTTCTTTTAGGAAATAAACTCATGTCATTCTAGAGAAGTCATCAATGAATAGTATGAAGTACCTGTTGTTCTCGTGTGATGGCGTTCTCATTGGTCCACAGACGTCAGTATGTATCAGCTCCAATAGATCTTTCGCTCTCCATGCTCCGCTTGTTGAGAACGGAAATCGGTGTTGCTTACCAAGGAGACATCCTTCACACACTTCATTATTCTCCTTTATGCTTGGAAGATCTCTCATCATATTCTTCTCATGTAACAACTTCAAGGCATGTGTGTTGAAGTGGCCAAATCTTCGATGCCAGAGCCATGAATCATCAACTTGCACCTTCATGGTAATGTTAGTTGCATATTTTAAATTTAGCGGGAAGCTTCTATTGCTCTTATTGATCTTCACTTGGGCTATCTCAGACCTTTTATTTTTGTTGTCTAAGATTTTGCATACACCTCCTTCAAAGTGAAGTGTGTAGCCTCTCTCCATCATTTGGCCAATGCTTAGAAGATTTTCTTTTAGGCTGGGAACTAGTAAAACATCATGGATGAGTCGTGTACCTTTATTTGTCTCCACCATGACAGTGCCTTTGCCTTTTGATTCAACCACACTTCCATTTCCCAGTCGAACTTTGACTTTGACAGACTCGTCAATGCTTTTGAAAATAGTCTCATCCTTAGCCATGTGGTTGCTACATCCACTATCCAAATACCAACTTCCACCTTTTTCTTTGATTGAGTCTTGAGTGGCATAGAACATACATTGTTCTTGATCATGCTCCTCTGCGATATTAGCTTGATGCCTATTTTTGTTGCGGCAATTTTTCTCTACGTGCCCGAACTTCTTGCAGTGGTTGCATTGTGGCATATTACGGTACCAACAATTTTTCTCTGCGTGGCCTAGTCTTTTGCATATATTGCATTGAGAGTTTTTGTCTAGCTTGTTCTTAAGGAAATTTCTAGAAACTTCTCTTCTTCTGGAAGTTTCTCCATAATTTTTCTTTCCTTCACTTTCTTTATTTTGGGGCTGAAATTTTAGCTTTGACTGGAAGGCATTTTCTAGTGTATCTTCTTTATGCCTATACAGTCTTTGCTCATATGCTTCAAGAGAGCCCACAAGTTCTGTCACTGATAGAGTGGACAGATCTTTGGTTTCTTCAATCGTTGTCACGATTGGGTCAAACTTTTGGGGCATAGTAATTAGAATTTTTTCAACGATTTTCTTGTCAAGAATTTCTTCCCCAAAAGCTCTCATTTGATTAACTATTTCTTTAACTTTAGAATAGTAATCTTTAACTGTCTCAGACTCCTTCATCTTCAATAGTTCAAAATCTCTTCTTAGAGATTGAAGTTTAACGGCACGTACCTTATCGCTTCCTTGAAACTCCTCCTGCAGCGTGTTCCATGCTTCTTTGGCAGTCTTAGCTCCCATAATTCTTGGAAAAATTGCATCAGTCACCGCTTGTTGCAAGGTGAACAACGCCTTTGAATTTTTCTGTTTGTTTTGCTTCAACTCTTTTTCTTGAGCTGCATTAAGAGCCGAAGTATCCGCGGGAACGGTGAAGCCTTTTTCTACTATGTCCCATAAATCTTGAGATGAAAAAAATGTTTCCATTTTAACACGCCAGAAATCATAATTTTCACCATTGAAAATAGGGACAGAAATAGATGATGATTGAGTGGTGTTATCCATAGTTTAGAAAAAATTTCGGAGTGGGTTTATAGTACAAAGAAAATTTTTGTAGTAGTTTTGAGGATTTTAGAATGTTAGGTAGGTAATATAACTACGCCCAATATATGACCGAACGTAGCTCTGATGCCACTGTTGGTAGTTGTTTAGTTGATAGTTGATAAAAGATAGTTTTAGAAGATTGTTTAGAAGAAGGCTATGTTATTGATTTCTTGGATGATCAATTACATGATACCAATGGCCTATTTATAGGCTCAAGTCACTACCTTCTACATTACATTAGTTCTTTCTAGAGTTTTCATGATAGATGAGTATCATGATAGTTCTAGGTTCTTCTATCATTTTAATATACTTATAGTTCTAGATTGTTCTACAATTTTCATAACTATTATAATTCTAGGATCTACTACCATTTTCCTACATATTATATTTAAGAATATTCTAGAAATTTGTAGCAATTTCAACAGTTACTAACGATCGTTTGTTTCTTCATCAGTTGCAAACTGCAATGTATGCGTTATAAAACTAGTTACTAACGATCGATATGCTGCTTTGTGGCTTTCTTGGTTGTGTTTCATGATGTAACAACTTGTGATATTTATTGATTTTGGTTGCAGCTTGTAGGAAAGCTTGGAATGTATGGCGTTTGTAGCTCATGGCTTGTTTGAAGCTTGTTTGGTCATGAAGAAACCGTTTTCTCATCTTACAGTTAACATCATTATCGTATCCAGTTTTGTTTCGCAATTTTAATGTTAATTCAGTTTCAGTTTATGGTTGTCTTTTATTTGTGAATTTCAGGTTCACAGTTCATAAGCGGTTCTATGATTGCAATTGGTGATGAGCAGGTTGTGAATTTGTTCTCGTCACGACGTCGCCGAACTCCACCAACACCCTTCAAAGCTCACTCGCCTTAAACTCCTCCTGCAACACAACATCTTAGTAAAATTAATGGCAGCACCTTCATTTTAGTTTGGTACTGTTTTCATTTGCAAGATTTTGCTTGAACTCTATTGGGTGCATCGCGTTGCGTCTCCGAGTGGCTCTGTATTATGTTAGTTTCAGCATATACCTTATTTTTTGTGATTCAAATTTTGGCTGGTTTATTTGTTTAGTTTGGATTGATATAATGTATTAAGTGATGTTGTGATTCAAACTAAGTATGAATTTTTAGCATATAAGTATGAATTTTGATTGATGATTGTGTATCAGTATGCGCATCCATTGCGTTTTTCTGAACTGAAATCAGTGCATATTAGTGTTTGAGTTTGGTGTACAGGTTGAATGATTTAAAGTCTTTATGGTTGAACTCTATTTGCAAAGAGCTTGCCAATTTCAACTAAGGTTCTAAGTGTTGCACAAGAAACTAGTTACAAAGAGCTTGCTGATTAGTCCATATATCATAAAATGGGGCACCCTACTTATTTGTGTCTTTATGCTACTTTGTATACAATAAGTCATCCTTGGATTTACATGTAAACGAAAAAGATTATTTTACAATTTCATTTGTGATGCAAGTTTACAAATGTACGCATGTATTAATTATTGTGTTTCTTCTTACAGAATTGAGGAGGTTGCCTTCAGTTTCAATGGCGGAAAGGATTCAACGGTGAGTTTCAGTTTGTGTAATCTTTTGTCATTCAATAGAATCTTTGAGTCTAATAATAATGACGTCGAGTTATGGCTTGTAGGTTTTGTTGCACCTTCTTAGGGCTGGCTATTTCTTGCATAAAGTGGGACAGAATAGTGCTGCTGCCAATGGAGATGTTAAGGATTTTCCTATTCGAATAATATATTTTGAAAGCCCTAGTGCTTTCCCGGAAATCAACTCATTTACCTATGACACTACTGCTAGGTGAGTGAAGTTTCTCTCCCTTTGTGCTAACATGAAAAACTGATATTTTCCGCCCTTATTTTTATTGTCCCGGCTGTCTTTTAAAAGTTAAGGCCTGTTGTCCTGTTGTCCTCTGAAGGATGAAACAACTAATGTTTTTTTGCTTGAGCAGCTATGGTTTGCAAATTGACACCATCCGCTTAGATTTCAAGTCTGGTTTGGAGACTTTGCTGAAAGATAAGCCAATTCGAGCTATTTTCCTTGGAGTTCGAATCGGAGACCCTACTGCGGTATCTTTAGTTTTTAACCTTGACATACCTTTTTGTGTTTGTTTTGAAGTGTATATTTTCTCATCTGCTCTTCATTCCCCATGTTTTTGTGATTTATTGGTTTTTTTTGGACAAAAATTTATGCATTCTTGTCCAAAGCTAAGTTTTATTCGAAAGTGCTTGAGGATCTGTAGATGCAAAATTGAAGTTTTTGCTTCTTATATATAAGTATCATTCTATAAACCACACACATATATAACTGTGCATACATATGTTGTGAAGTGAAACTTAAGCTCCATGCTCATCATTACTCAATAGGTTGCAATCTAGTATATATAAAATAACTATCACTTATTCTCTATTACTCTGCTTTCTTTTATCTTATTATCTTATACTGTAAATCCACTATGAATGATACATAATCATTTATTATGTGTTAATAAAATATGGAACAGTTTGTGTTTATTATATCTCAGATTTATTATATCCTGCGGCTGATGAATCGGTGGATAAGTTGGCTCAGAAGACTGAAAATCTGTCAGGTATGAAAATTATAACAAGCATTAGCAATCTCTTGTCATGGTTTTTGTTTTCAAAGTTATCTGAAAATGGTGCTTAGGCAATGTTGATTCTCATTAGCTATCCACTTGCAGTTGCTGATGAGGCAGAGTCTTCATTTTCTAGTTTGAAAAAGAAAAAGAAGAAACCCGTAAGTCTCTTTTTTCCAGCGTTCAAGTTATTTTTTATGGCTAGAGTTGTTGGGAGAAATTTCACTATTGTAAGTTTGTCATTTGATGATTGTAGGTTGAAATCAGCGACTTAACCGAGGAAAGTGGAGAGGCAGAAGATTTGGAAGGTAAACAGTCTAATAAATGTAAACGTTTTTGTATTGATGGAGGGTTGTGTGCTTTCTTCTTGGAAGTGTAATGAATTCTAAACATTTGGTGGAAGTTTTTGCTTTTAGATCTTCCTGAAGAAGATGAAGAAGAAGCAGTTTCTTTGAATTGTTGGTTTCTTGAGAATTTGTTCAATTTTCTACTTTTGGATTGCAAGCATGGAAAAACTCGTGAGTTCTCCCTTGTTTTATGTTCTACTACTAGCAGTACTAAAAGTTCTCAACTACATGTGAAATAATTATGTAATTGTTGCTGATTAAAGCGCTATAATTTTGCAGATTTTACTTCAATTTCAGTATGACTTTTGTTGGAGCAGGAATGATCTGTTCTCATCTTGTAAATTTATCATTACTTCTTAGTGCGTGGTTTCATGGGGCATCATGTGGCCATTAATCAAAGAACTAAAAGGAGAATGGTTCCCTGCAAGTATAAAAGAAAGTGGCATGAAGAGTCTCAATGGTTATAAGGTTTATGTTTAGCTATAGAATTAATTAAAGGACCTCAATGGAGTATTTGTTTTTAGAATATTCTTTGAGATGAGGATAATTATGTATCTTGTAGTTGATAAGATATATTAATATGAAATTGCTTCTAGTGTTTTCATTCTACTAATTAAATATAATCTTAAATGAAAAATTATTAATTTTAGATTATTTTATTTAAACCAATGCTTAATTATCAACAAATATGATGCCTTAAAAAGTAGTTTTTTAGGAATAATTTATTATAATTTAAAGCCTAATTGGTTTTGATTATAAAATTAAAAACTAATATAGCCTTATTTAGCTTGAGATTTGCTATGATTTTTTTGAGGCGAAGTTGTAGCTAAACATAATAGAAGACGATATTTTGCTACGATTTAAAAGTGGATTAGCTACGAATTACTAAATATTAGTTTGAGTTTTGCTAAAAAAATTTGCTCTAGATAATTAGCCACCCAATCCAAGCTACGACATATTCTGTAGTTAATCCGCAACTAATCTCTAGCTAACTTTATTTGATAGAGTTTTGCTTCAAATTTGCTACGATTTTTGGTGTAGCTAATCTCTGATTTTCTTGTAGTGTTTATTCTTAGAGTAAAATAGTGTCAAATATCACTCAAATAAGATATATTTTTGTACGAATATATTTAATTGTGTAATGAAAAATTAGCCTTCTATGTTTTTGATCATGTAAGAAGCTTTACATTTGTATGTTAATGTCGTTGAAAGAAGATGCTTTTTAAGTTTGAAATATATTTTATATTTCAATTAAATACAAATATTGTGAAAATATGCTATAACTTTATTAGTAAAAATAAATAAATTTTTACGGTAATTAATTAACTCGTAAAAATAAATAAATATTGTTAGTGAACATGATAAGGTTTGCATATTTTGCTTTCACCACCTTGAAGATTCCAACCATCTTTTCTTTTCTTGTCCCAATTCCATTTTAGTTTGGAACAGTATATGCGACTGGGTGGGCATAGACCGAATTTTGGATACTAACTGTTCCGCCCATGCGAAGGCTTGGTCCTTGAGGCTAAAAGGTCGGTGTGCAGTGGGTAAGATAAACTCTCTTTGGTTTATATCTTGCTGGATAATTTGGAGATTTAGGAACAAAATATTGTTCAAAGATGTGTTGTTTAATGCTAGCGACATTGCCAACGAAATCAAAATTTACTTGTGGAATTGGTTGATTTTGGGTAGCCTTGATAGTAAGTCTTGTAGATTATACGAATGGTACAAATTTCCTTTAGATTTTTGTAAATCCGTAGTCGGATTGTTGATTGTACTATTTTGGTTCGAGATTTCCTTAATCTCATTAATTGAATTGCTTATAAAAAAAAAAACGATCTTGCATAATATAAAAATATTTCTGTAACTTGATCAAATAAATTTAACTGAACAATAAACAACGATTAAAGTGCGAGAGAAATGATAGAAGTATCACTATTTATTTTTGAAATGAGTTTATGCTATGAATACCATAACTTTTATATACATTCACAAATGTGCTCTATGCACTTTCCGACTTTAGTAAAACCACAAACACTAGGAGGACAATCTTTATCAGAACTGCATAAATCCAATCCTAAGATATCAAATAAGAAAAAAAAAGAATATTAATAATAAGGAGTAAAACATTGTCTATACAATAAAGAAGAAAATTTGATGGATAAAAATAAACAAAGTGGGCTTACCAATGTAACATGAACTTTTGATGATTAAGAAAAGAAAAATAATCATAGCATAAACAATCTTAAGAACATTAGACATATTTTTTCTCGTGATAAGAAAAACTACCAAATTATTTGATAACTTTATAATGTGGAAACTCTCGTTCTTTAAATTTAAAGTATGTTGAAATATCGCTTAGATGATTCAATGTGTTTCTTATCTTTAATAAAATATAGTGTTTAGCAATTACGAGGTTTCAAGAAACAATTACAAAAATATAAATGAAAATTAAATGATTTTAAGTTGTATTCATATATTAAATTTGTCTTTTAAATACACCTTGTAGATCACTTAATGATAGTAAATATAACACTTAAAAATAATTTGGGTGTCCGATGAAAATCTTTTATAATATTATTTTCTTTTCTTGGTGTTGGTTAGATTTGTCTAGAGCTCATATAGGTAGGTGTAATTATTATGATTGGTTTACTCATCCAACCGACTTTTTGTAACTAGCGTCGGTGGGTTGATCTAGTCTTTGAAACTAGGTTTTTTGGAATACTGTTGGTATTCTTTAATAAAAAGTGCTGATTATAAAAAAAAAAGAGTTTTTATTTCTACAACATTTTTTATTATTTTTATTCTCTTTTACCCTTGCATGATAAATATAGGGGAATTTAGAAATGGAATAATAGTTAGGTATACATGATAACTATCTAATAAAAGTTATATATTCTATTGAACTTGTTTTATTATCTATTTTTGTGGTTGGTTGTGTTGTAATAATGAGGTATTGTTTAGTCATGTTAAGAAAATGAGTTAGAGTTAGTAAAGATACAATTTCATGCAAAATGTGTGGTTTTCATATTAAAATGTGTGGTTTTAATATTATCTCATTGTACAAATGTGATTCTGTCAAAAAAAAAGTTATAATATGTAAAGTGTTTTATTAAAACTTCAAAATAATTTCGTAAAAATTCTCCCATAGAGATCTTTAATGTGTTTCTTAAATTCTAAACCTTAGACCATAAATCATATACCCTAAATCATAATATAGGGTATAGGGTTTAGTGCATAAACCCTAAGAATGGATAAATGAAGTCATGTAGTGCATAACTATGAGAATTGGCCTATTTTTTCAAATTTATCCTCACCTAATTGAAGTCACGTTACAAACTTTAACACCTTAAAAAATTGTGTATCAAATTTGATTTAATAGCTTTATTAAAAAAAAAAATTAAGTTTATGGTAAACTTTTCATTTGAGTGAATTGGTGAGAATAGATTTGGGTTAGATTGATGTCTTTTGATATATTCATCCTAAGGTTTAAGAATATAAGTAGAACTTAAGCAAGAGAATGTAAGTATTTTGTTAAGTAGCATTAATTTAGAAATTATTATTGAAACAAATAAATTCCAATGTTTTTTTTTGAAAAATTCAAATTTTAATCCTTTTTCCTTATGGAAAAGGAAAAGTTCAAGTTTATGGATGTGGTCACATTCAATTATAACATATTTTAAATAGAAATACTATTTTTTTTAAAGTAAGGAGAAATTCAATAAGACTGAGTACAAGGGATACTCTCCCTTACAAAGCTTACAAAGAGTTCACACTAGTATAATAAGTAGTTGGGTTATACAACCAATTGGAAAGAGAGCAAAACAATGGCAATACAGAACCTTTTTTAACCATCTCCAAGCAGTACTTTTAATAGCTTCAACACATCTTTCCTTAGAAAATAAGCTAAGGTTAAACACTATATCGTTTTGGCATAGCCACAAGTTCCAAACAACAGCAATCCATATAACCAAACCCACATTTCTGTTACACCAGGATTTAAAGACATAACAGGTCTCCAAGAAAGCATCAAGGCAGGTTGGGCAAATGGGGAAGTTGCACGTACCTAGACCAAAAACCAATCAATTTCCAAACTTTTTCAGCCACCACACAGCAACCGAATAAATGGTCTTCGTCTTCTAAAAGGGACCTGCAAAATACACATAGCATGATCGAATGGTCTATAAAAACACCACGTTTAGCAAGCTGACTTCTAGTGGGGATTCTCTTCTTGAACAGTCTCCACATGAAAACGTGAATGTTAGACGGTAACGGAATCTTCCACAACTTCTTTAGGCCATACAAAACATCTGGACTGTCATGAGAAGCTTCACTAAATTTAGAAAGACTATCATAACCTCCCGTAATAGAGTAGTGCGTATCACCAGTTTCTGACCAAAAAATACTGTCAACAGTAATAGTTAACATAGTCAAGGGGACCATAGAGTTAACGAATTCTTTCACTACGCCAAAAATCGCTTTTGACAGCACTACAAAGACAACGCTTTTATCACAAAGCGCTGCTATATGTTTTAGAAAAAATTCGCTAAAAAAAAGCGCTGCTAAAGGCTACCTTTAGAAAGCGCTTTCTAAAAGCGCTGCTAAGGGCCGTACATAGACCCCACCTTAGAAAGCCCTTTTGCAAAAGCGTTGCTAAAGGTATAACCTTAGAAAACGCTTTTAAAAAGCGCTGCTAAAGGGTAACCTTAGAAAGCGCTTTTGAAAAGCGCTGCTAAAGTCCTTAAATTGGCCCCACATTTGAAAGCGCTTTCTGAAAGCGCTGCAATAGGCCAATTAAAAGAAAGCGCTTTCTAAGGAAAAAGCGCTGCTAAATCTAGCACCTAAGAAAGCGCTTTCCAGAAGCGCTGCCTTAGGTCATTTAATAATTAAAAAATAAAAACACGCTTGTTTTCAGAAGAGCCCTAATCAATTTTTCTAATCGTTTTCACTCCTTTCTCTCTCGTAACTATTCTTCCTTTCTCCTTCCTCCTTTCTCCAAACGCCACTGAATTTTCTCCGACCGGCAACATTCTCCGACCGCCACTGTACTTTCTTCGACCGCCATCGTTCTCTCTCGCGTTTGCTATTTTCTTTTTCGTTGAAACAAGAAGAAGAAGAAGCGGAAAACGAAGGAGAAGAAGAGGTATGTACCATTTTTGTTATCTCTCGCCACTGATGTTGTTGAATGTTGCTTCTATTGTTGTTGTTGATACAATGTTAGTTCTGTAGTTGTTGTTGATACAATGTTGATAAAATGTGGTTATGTATTTTTGAATGTGGTTCTGTTGTTGTTGATACAATGTTGGTTCTGTTGTTGTTGATACAATGTTGGTTAGAATATTTGTCGTTTCGTAACTCTCACACCAAGTGTTCGGTGAAATGCTTGACCCAAGTTTAAAATGCAGTTCGGTGATCGATCTTGCGATCTTACCAACATTGCAAAAAGAAATAGTTATTACTTTTTGTGAGCCTGAAATGTATTTTCCACCCTCGTTTTTTGACATAATGGTGCATCTAGTTGTACATCTTATGAAAGAGACATAATTATGTGGACCAGCTTATATGAGATGGATGTACCCTGCTGAACGTTATAGGAAAATATTAAAAGGGTATGTGAAAAACCGAAGTCGACCCGAGGGTTGTATTGCGAAACGATACATTGTTGAAGAAGCGATTGAGTTTTGTTATGAATATTTGTCCAATGTTCAATCAATTGGACTCCCCAAACTCATATTGTCGAAAAAAAGAAAGAAAAGAGTTAATTTGAAATATAGTTGTGACAGTATCTGTAACGCCCTGATTTGTTTAATTGTATATATTTATTTCATTTATGTGAATTTTGTGAAATGTGTGAATTTATTGTATTTTACCTGCTAATTGAGTTAAATGGTTAATTTCCCTGATAGGTAAAATATTTGCAATAAATTATAATTTCTTTTCAACTTTTATTTTCCGAAATATATTTCATCGCTGTTTATGTTTTATCGCATTTTGAGAGCGTTTGGGAGATATTTGATCGTAAGGGTAAAATGGTCATTTTGGAAGTTAGATATTTTTATATAAACAGAGAAATTGAGAGAAAAAGAGAGAGAAAGGAAAAGAAAAGAAAGAAAAGAGAAAAGAAGAAAAAGAGAAAGAAAGAGAGGAGAGAAGAGGAAAAAAGAGGAAAATCGAGAATTCATCCGTTTCGAGCGCGATTAATCGGGTAAGGGTGAGAAGTTTCAATTATATCTTGCTTGTGTATGTATATGTGTTGTTTATGTATGTGTTTTGGTTGTTTTTACAACTTTTTCTCTAATTGATAAATTGATGAACAATTGATAGAAATCGATGTTTTCGCGGTTAGATTTTGGAACTGTTCGTGTAGAATAGTCGAGTAATGTTTGGGTTTAATCGGGAATACACGTTGGTGAGATTTGAGGGGTTTTGTGTCGAGTTATCGTGAATTGGAGTTTAGGGCATTAATGGTAAATCGAGTGGAAATCGATGTTTTCATGGTTAGAATTTGGAATAAGTTGTGTAGTATAGTCGGGTGAGGATAGGAATTAATCAGGAATGGTTGTTTGTGTGTTTTCGAGTGGTTTTGAGCGAGTTTGGAGTTGGAATTAATTGATAAAATTATGTTTTAAAATATTTTAAAAATGGAAAATGTGTTGGATGGCTTTTTAATAGTGAAAATATTGTATTATGTTGAACTCTGAGATCGCAGCTTTTTACGGAATCGAAATCGGAGGTATGAAAGTTATTTAACGATCGAAAACTGAGTTTTTAACAAATTCTGCGCAGTATGAGTCGACCTAAAGGACTATGAGTCAACCTAAAGAACCTTGAGTCGACCTAAAGACTCGACTTGAGCATACCCGCGAGTGACACAAATTTTCCAAAATGTCTGATTTTGTTTTCTTCATAACTTTCGAACCGTAAGTCCGTTTTGACCCCCGTTCGAAGCTTTGGAAAGCTAATGAAATATTATTTCTATTAAAAATGGTTTGGAGGGTAAAAGATGATTTAATTAATTAGTGTTTTTGATAATTAGTCGGGCGGTCGGGTTTTCTTATCGCGTACAATGCATGCGGTCGGTATTTTATCGTGTGTTGTACTATTGTTATATAACGTGGAGCTTTTATGCGATTTATATGATGTTGAAGCGTGTGATACGTTGCTGTGATTGTTGTGGCCTTATGGCAAAATACTTTGTTGAATTGAATACAAATGTATGGTATTAATGTATGTTATTGTAGGTAGCCTTCGTGGCGTGAATCCTAGTGTTGTGAGTATCATTGTATGATTGTAGGATTGTTGTGGTTGATGGTGAGTAATTCTTGATGTGAATTGATATGAGTGTATGTGCTAAAGTGCTAATTGTTGTGGTTTGTGGATTATGATGAAATGCGTTGTTTATGTGAAATTCAATGTATGTTGTTTGGTGGCCTTTATGGTTTGAAATGCATTGTTTGAAGTGTTTTCAATGCATGAATAATGATGATGAGATAATTAATATAGTTGAAATGTGAAGATGCATTTCATTGTCATGAGTTCTTGTGTGTCAAGCATCATGATATGCATCTTGTGATGTCGTGTGCCCTACTGGGTGTGAGCGACGAATCGGTTCTAGAGGGAATCCGCTATAACATCGTGTACCTTAAAAAAATAAGAGGACCTAAGGCGATGATTATAGACGATCGCGTGCCTTATACAAAGAGGACCTAAAGCGATCGGATCGTGTGCCTTATACAAAGAGGACCTAAAGCGATCCATAAACGCCGTGTGCCTTAAAAAAATAAGAGGACCTAAAGCGAAGGGGAACATCGTTTGCCCGACGGGGTGTTACATGAGTAATCCTAAGTAACAAGCGATAGTTCCAATAGTTCCTGAGTGGACTAGTGATGAGATTGATGAATGAATGGTACCGCATATGCATTGCATAGAGTCGTTGTGTCGGTCTCTGTGCATTTGCATAAATCATGAATGGATTGATTATGTGTGAGAAATTGTGATATGCATTTGTGATAAATGTATTGGGCATGATTGATATGCATTGTTGATAAATGGATTGTGCATGATTGATATGCCTTTGTGAAAAGGGGGTGATTATGTGTTGAGATTTATGTTTGAATTAGTGAATTGATGTGCATATGTGATAAATGCATTGGTTGTGGATAATATGTTTTATGCATAAACATATGATGTGTGACGTGGTGGTGTGTTTCCATATATTATGACTTTGGTGTGCCTTATGTGTGCATATGTGATTATGTTGAAATAATTGATATATGTTATGTGGATTGGTATGTGATACTTGTGGTGAGAATAACTATGTATGTGTATTTTTATGTGTTGCATATTACTATGCAATCTTGATTTAGTTGCTATTTCTCACCCTTCTGCTGTGGTTTGTTGCTCTATGAGGCAATTGCAGATTTGTGTCTTGGAGGCTTTTGTGAAGATTAGTCCTCTGTCCGTTTGTCGGGTTGTCTGCTCTGATACGTAACATGGGAGTCGGGGAACGCTTTTGTTATATATGTATAAATTTGTTGGATTTATGTTGTATTACCTTTGTATGTATATTTTGATGGTATAAAATAATTTATTTTGTAAGAACAAGTCAGTTATGGATCTTTCCGCTTTATTCCATAATTGAACTTTCCTGTTATATGGAAAAAGTTTCCCTTTTATGTTTATTACATTTTGTGTTATGTATCAAATATTTGAGCAGGGATTGTGTTTTCTTTCTTTAAATTGTGGCATCCTTGTTTCTGTCGGAAAAAACAAATTTTTATTTACTCTGATTTATTTATGTATTATTTATTCGCGATGGAAATTGGGGTGTTACAGTATCAAGGTTCAAACGTGATCAAGTGCATTTGTATGTTCTGCACAATGAGAACGAGGTTGAGCCGTATGTTGAAATTCACAAGGATGTTCTCCGAGGTTTAAATCTGAATAGAAATGAAAATTGGATAGTACGAGAGCATAATCGAAGTTTTATGCCTTGGTTTAAGGATCATATAAATTCAAAGTATTATTCAGATCCTGCTTCAATAACAGAAAGGTTGCGATGTTTAGCATTAGGTCCAAGTCAGATTGTGTTTTCTTATAGCGCATACGCAATTAATGGATACACGTTTTATACCAAAGAACAAGATGATAAAAGTACTATGCAAAATAGTGGTGTCACCGTGGTAGCTGAAGCATTGCATATTTCAAGTGTGAAGGACTTAAACCCCAAATTTGCAAATCTGTCATATTTTAGGGTTGTCGAGCGCATTTGGGTGTTTGATTATGAGAAGTTTCAGGTTCATATATTTGGTTGCAAGTGGATTGAAAATAATAATGGCCAGCTTACGAATGGATAAGTCAGGATTTTTGCAAATGGATCTTAATAGGGTGGGGTACAAAGATGAGCCTTTTATTCTAGCCTCTGGAGCTAAACAAGTGTTCTATGTCACTGATCCGCAAGTACGAAATGGTCTATAGTGCTTTTATCTAACAGAGTAATTGATGGAAACATTGGAGATCAAGGTGATATTGATGTTGAGATTGAATCGTTTACTAGAAATGATCAAGATGAGAATATTATAGCAAATGAATCATATATTAGAAATGATCATAATGAGGGTATTTGGATCAATCCAACCGTCCGTGTTGTTAAGAGACGAGTAGAACATATTCCAACCAAGAAAAGAAAGAGACAGTGCAAAAGGCATTATTTCGTGTCTATTATTTAATAAGTTGAACAATTTATTTACACATTTCAATGAAAATAGTCTAATGTTTATTATGTTTTTATTTAAGGTTCTTGTATGACAAATTGATGTGCGGGATTCTATTTCGTGTCTTCCGCACGTATAATACAGGCAACGAGTTAGTTTTTCATTCTAATTTCATTCTAATCTTTGTATCTTTTTCATTCTAATATTTGTTATGATACTTGATAAAACAAGACAACTATATATTCTTGCAGAGTCGACACAAAGTTGGTGGTACTCCTATTACCACTTGCAGAATCAGAATCAGAATTTTCGACTTCACATCGACTTCACTTATCAGAATTTTCAACAATTATATTTATATTTTTTAATAGTTCAAAATGGTAAATAACAATTATATTTATATTTTTTTTTATTCATCAACGTTTCACTCTGTAATGGATGTTTACTTCATTGACATTGACTGAAGATTAATGGCTACACCGAAACAACACATTGAAGAGATACGAAGAACAAAGTTTTCTATTGGCGGAAAACCTAATCCCTTGACTCAAGATCTTCATCATACTGTCAAGACATTCTCTCTCCCCTCATTCGAATGTATATTAACTTGCGATGAAATATTAACATATGCAACCAACCGACAAAACCGATTTTAAAAAAAATAAAGTTATGCTATTTTTTCGGATCAGCAGATCAGGAATTTAAAAAAATAAAGTTATGCTATTTTTCCGGATGTGCAAACCCGGAACACATCAGCGTTTTTAAAAAAATTGGTGCGTCCGAATGTGCACATCCAGAATCTAGGAGCAAAAACGAAATTTTACGTGGTGTCTAAGAAACTTGAGTGGTGTATTAAGAAACACTCAAGATTAATCATCGATATTAATAAGATATCAAATTGCCAAGTTAGTAAAATTGCACAATTGTTGCTTGACTACATTTAAGAATGGAGAGATCTTCCTGTTTCAGGAATTTTTTCTATATAATATATAACTGGTATAGTCATCAAGGTTTTGAATTTCATTATAAAAAAAGAGTATTATGAAGCAAGGGAATTGGAGAAATGAAAGTCATCATAAGGGCCCATCTATAATCGTTGTATGTTTAGTTTCTTGGTTTTACTTGTAATAGTCATGAATTCCTTGAGGGTGAGGTGCTTGTTCATCTAGATTAGTTCCTCCATAGATGAATTTTCCACAATAATATGGACAATGCATTCTTCTTCTTCTTCTTTTTTTAAAAAATGAATCTTCTCTTATAATTATTCATTTTTGGTTGCATCTAATGTTTTTCTTAGGTTTACAAAATAAGCATAACCGATATAGGTAGCAAAGGGAACTAAATATATATTTCCATACCAAAACAAAATAGGATTATGTAGTTCCTTCTTGCAATTTTGTCAGTGTCAATGGTTAATGGAAATAATGAAGGAGGTTACTCGGTAATAAGATCATTTTAACTATTTAGTGAAACACATGGTGATTTTAGAGGGAACATTTCAAGTTCAACGACGTTAAAAGAGAGGAAATTGTAGAGTTATATGTTATTTATAAAATTTACATATTATTTTATCTATTAAATAAATTTAAAGGCTATTTTAAAAAACAAAGTATGTTTAAATGCAATGTTAAATCATATTCATTGAATTATTATTATAACAACTAGTTGAATAGATATTATAGTATAACAATTACTTTTAATGGATTTTGTATAAAATACTACTTTTCTTTATTCTGACTTAAATAGTGTCAAATATCATTCAAATAAGATATATTTTTTGTACGAGTATATTTAAGTGTGTAATGAAAAGTTAAATTTTTTTTGATATTAGATCATGTAAAAAGCTCTATATTTGTATGTTAATATAGTTGAAAGAAGATGATTTTTAAGTTTGAAATGTATTTTATATTTCAATCAAATACAAATATTGTTAAAATTTGATATAACTTTATCGGTAAAAATAAATAAATTTTTTCAGTAATTAATTATTTTGTTTTTAAATAAGTATATGTTAAAAAAAAGATAGTTTAAACTATTTAAACTATTTAAACTATTTAGAAAAATATAACCGCTATTGCATAATATAAAAATATTATTGTAAGTTGATCAACTAAATTTAAAGGAACAACAAACAATGATTACAGTATGAGAGAAATGGTATAGTCATCAAGGTTTTGAATTTCATGGAGAAAAAAAGTATCTTGAAGCAAGGGAATTAGAAAAATGAGAGTCATCATAAGGGCTCATCTATAATCGTTGTAAGATTAGTTCCTTGCTTTTATTTGTAATAGCCATGAATCCCTTGAAGATGAGGTGATTGTTCCTCTAGATTAGTCCCTCCTTAGATTCCAAATTCATATTAGTTGCATTTAGAGTTAATTTGAGTTTCATTTCATTTGGTTCTGATTGTATAAATACTGAATTTATTTTTGGATTTTAAGTAGAATCATTTTCACCGTAACCTTTTTCTGTTGTGAAAGAAAGTTAGTTACATAATTTGTTTCTCTTTCATCTTCTTCATCTTCAAGCTTGTGCTCAAACAATTCGTATCTAGAACTCCGGTTTAGATTCAAGAATAGGAAACACGGATGTACGTGAGGCGTGTGTGATTGATTCTACTCATTCAATACACAGTGAATTGAAAATATGAATCGAAACAGAATCACATTTCTTGATTTTGTGGGATTGAGAAACACGAGTCTTGGTGAGTTTTTGAGTGAATTTGTACAAGAACGAAGATGAGCGGCAAAAACAGTAGGTTGAACACAAAGCTTATAGTCTTTGATTGGAAAGAATTGAAATCACTGGATAGTTCAGATGCGTGTGTTGTTTAGCACTCAAGATGTTTATGATCTCGTCAATAACGATTAAACAGCAGTTGCAGCAGATGCAACTGAAATACAAAGAAACACACATAGAGAAACAAAGAAGAAGGATCACAAGACATTGTTATATATCCATCAGTGTGTGGATCTGAATGTGTTTCAGAAGATCACTTATTCAACAACGACGAAGGATACATGGGACACACTAATACGATGATATGGAGGCGATGCATCAGTGAAGAAGGCAAAGCTTCAGTCTTTACGTAAGCAGTATGAGAATCTCAACATGAAGAACAATGAGAAGGTACCTGATTACATCTCCAGATGGATTATGATCACAAATGAGATGAAATTTTATGGAAAGACTCTCTCTGAACAAATAATCATTGAAAAGGCACTGAGATCACTTACTCCTCAGTTTGATTACATTGTTGTAGCAATTGAACACTCTAAGGACTTCAGCACCATGAGAATTTGAAGAGTTGCAGAGTAGTCTAGAGGTACAAGAGTTGCATCTAACTAAGAGAACCTCTGAAAGAGAGGTAGAGTAGGATTTGAAGGTGTCTTCTGGTAAAAAGAATCAGAAGAATTATTGGTCAGAGGCCAAGAATTAGTCAGAGGCCAAGAAGAGGCATGGTGGTGGTTATCAGAAGTCATAAGTCTTCAACTCTGATGAGAAGAAACATCATAAGGGAAATGAGAAGTTTGACAAGAAGAAGGTTCAATGTTATTGTTGTAAGAAGTTTGGTCACTTTGCTGCTGTGTGATGGTCAAACAAGGAAATGAAATCAAAAGAAGAAAACGTAGCTAAAGGAGAGTCTGATGATGAACATGTGCTACTGACGACTTGTGAATCCGATGGTGGATATTTTGTAGTTTGGTGGTATATGGACACTGACTGCTCAAATCACCTAACTGAAAACAAACAATGGCTGATTAATTTTGAACAAAGTTCAAATGTGTTAATGATAAGTATCTTAATGCTGGAGGAATGGGAGATCTCAAGGTCAGAGTGAAGAATGGAAAAACTGTTATGATCAAGGATGTGTGGTATGTTCCTGGCATGAAGAACAATCTGATGAGTGTAGGTCAGCTAATTGAGAAAGGCTTCTCAGTTACTATGAAGGACAACCTCTTTAAGTTGTATGATTCTAATCAGAAGCTGATTAGGGAGTTTGAACAGGGAAGCAACAGAACATTCAAAGTGAATGTCGAAACAACTGAAACTAAATGCCCTAGTGTAGAAGGTGCTGAAGGTGAGATTGAGTTGTGGCACGAAAGATTCGAGCATATGAATTTCAGAAGCTTAGGGCATATGAGTTCTAAGAAGCGATACATGGCATTCCTAAGATTGTGAAGCCTGAGAAGTCATGTGAGATATGCATGAAAGGTAAGCAACCTAGATTTCCATTTGCATCAGAAGTGTCTCCTAGAGAAAAACATGCTTTGGGAGTAGTGCATTATGATGTATGTGGACCTTTTGAAGCACCTTCACTTGGAGGAAACAAGTACTTTGTGTCATTTGTGGATGAGTTCAAAAGAATGAAATGGGTAGCACTCATCAAGTTTAAGCATGAAGTGTTTGTTGAGTTTCGGAAGTTCAAGATGAAGGCTGAAAAAAACAAAGTGGTCAGAAGCTAAAAGTTCTCAAAACTGGTGGTGGAGTTGAGTACAACTCATCAAAGTTCAGAAATTTATGTAAAGAGAATGGAGTTCAAAATAAGGTGATTGCTCCATATACTCCATAGCACAATGGTCTTGCTGAAAGAAGAAACATAACTTTGCTTGATATGACAAGGAGCATGTTGAAGGAGAAGGCGCTCCCTCACACCTTATGGGGAGAATCTGTTGCCACTGCAGCATATGTGCCCAACATGTGTCCAACCAAGAATCTGAAGGAAACTGTTCCTTTTGAGAAGTGAACTGGAGATAAGTAAAGTGTGAGCCACCTGAAGGTGTTCAGTTCTATTTACTATAATCATGTCTCAAATTCTAAGAGAAGGAAGTTGGATGATAGAAGAAGAGTGATGTTTCTTGTAGGGTACCATAGTACAGGTGCTTATAAGCTCTATTGTTCTATCACCAATAAAGTTGAATTTAGTAGAGATGCTATTGTGAAGGAAACAGAAGCATGGGATTTGAATAAGTCTAAATCCAACTCTGGTTAAGTGTTAACACCTGAATAAACTTCTGAAGATATTTCAAATTCTGAAGGAAAATATGCCTCTAAAGGAGATTCTACCATGAAGATGAGTCAGAGTCTGAAAGTGACTCTGATGCTAAAGTTGAGTTTGAAGGCGAGTCTAACTCTAAAGGTGAATCTGATTTTGATCCAGATTTTGACGATGATCCAAACTCTGGTGGTAATGATGCCTTTGAAGGTGGTCTAAACTCTGAAGGTAGTCCAACATATGATATTGTTTCAGCATCTAAAGAAGATTCTAAACAAGTTCAGAGACCACAAAGAATCAAACATATACCAAGGGAATTTGCAGAATTTGACATGTTGCAAGATACTAAGATACACTCTGAAAAGGAAGTGATTCAATGTGTCGTGTTGGTGTACTCTGAACCAGTTATTATTGATGAATATATCAATAAGAAAGTGTGATTGAAGGCCATGAAAGAAGAACATGAGCCTATAGAAATAAACAAGACTTAGGAGTCGACTGAGCTTCTAATGAATAAGAAAGTCATTAGTGTGAGATGGGTTTACAAGTTGAAACTAAATCCAGATGGATCAATTAGCAAACACAAATCAAGGTTAGTAGTTAGAGGATTTCTATAGAAATATGGATTAGATTACTTTTAAGTGTTTGCACATGTAGCTAGGCATGAAACAGTTAGATTGGTGATTATTATAGCTGCTAGTAGAAATTAGCCTCTGATGCACTTAGATGTGAAATCTTCATTTCTGAATGGTCCTTTACAAGAGGAAGTTTAGGTGTTACAACCTCTTGGATTTGTGAAAAAGAATCAGGAAGGGATG
Organism: Lathyrus tuberosus; assembly: GCA_022829125.1. Lineage (NCBI taxonomy): Eukaryota > Viridiplantae > Streptophyta > Magnoliopsida > Fabales > Fabaceae > Lathyrus > Lathyrus tuberosus. The sequence continues at coordinate 4,532,840 of JALAZF010000302.1, forward strand.
GTGTACATGTTTCATAAAGCCTTGTATGGATTGAAACAGTCTCCTAGAGCTTGGAATATGAAAATTAATTCATTTTTCAAGCTTCATGGATTCAGAAAATGTGAGATGGAGTAGGGTGCTTATGTTCAACATAAATTTGATAGCAATATGATTCTAGTGTGTCTCTATGTTGATGACATATTGCTAACAGGGAGTTGTTCAGATGAAATAACTATGTTCAAGAAAGTGCTAATGAATGAATTTTAGGTGATTGATATAGGAAATATGGTATATTTTGTAGGGACGAAAATTATGCACTCTTATAAGTGTATAATTTTGCATCAGCTGAAGTATAAAATTTAGCTTCTTAAGAGATTTGATCAAATAAATTGCAAGTCTACAATCACACCTGTTGAAACAAATCACAAGTTGGATTCTGATGTTGAGGGTGATGATGTAAATGCTATAACTTTTATGCAGTTGGAATGGTGAGTAGGTTTATGAACAAACCAAAGTGGTCACATTACCAAGCTATTATCCAGATACCTAGATACATTAAGGGACTCTGAGGTATGGAGTTGTGTTCCCTTCTGGTGTTGAATCTAATTCATAGCTGATATGTTATTCAGACTATGATTGGTGTGGAGACAAAGTTGACAGTAGAAGTACTTCTACATATTTCTTCAAGTATCTGAGATGTCACATTTCTTGGTGCTCTAAGAAGTAACCAATAGTTTCATTGTCAACCTGTGAAGCTGAGTACATTACAGGTTCTTTGTCTACTTGTCAAGCTTTTTGGATTTTTAACTTATTGCAGGATGTGAAGATCAAGGTAAGCAAGCCTGTGAAGTTGATGATTGAAAACAATACTATAGAATTCATAAGCAACTTGCAGATGTGCTGACTAAATCTATCAATACTGAGCATTTTATCCATTTGAGGGATGAAATTGTTATTGTTGATTTTCGTCTTGCATTTTGAGTTAATTTGAGTTTCATTTTATTTGGTTATGATTGTATAAATGTCGAGCTTAGTTTTGGGTTTAAAGTAGAATCATTTTCGTCGTAAATGTTTTCTATTGTGAAAGAAAATTAGTTATAGAATTTCTCTCTCTTTCATCTTCTTCATCTTTAACCTCATGCTCTGATAACAGTCCATCAATGCATGAAATTAGGCAAAGAATCTGAGAAAAATATGTCAAAAAAGGGGAAAAATGAAGAAGAAAAACCAAAGAATGAGGAAAAATATCTAAGTGTGAAGAAATTGGACTTAGTGAAAAATCAGGTGAAAACGGAGCAAAAGCGTGCAACTACTAGAATAATCACGCGCAATATCACGCACGCGATAGATTTATGCTAGTTACATCGCGCGCGCGATATAGGTTATCACGCACCGATGACCCATTTTTTTGACGCGTCTGATCCATTATTAGCTCTTTCTAAAGGGAAATTCTACACTTTTGCAAGGGTTACGATAATTGGCACCGCAAGTACGATTTATACAACATCAAGGGTGATTTAGAGAGCATTTGAAGCCATTGGAGGCCAATCCTTCAAGGGAAATCATATGATATTCTTCTTTATTCAATTGGTATTGTAATTTGAATAATGAGTAGCTAAACTCCTCTAGGTTAGGTTGTGTGTGATGAACCTATCTCAATATTGTTGGATAGTATGTTTATTTGACTTTGTATGAATCCTTTGATCTATAATTCTATGCAATTACTTATTGTTCTTAATTCTTTTTATGTGAGATACTCTTTTAAACTGATTTTGGGCACATAGGGAATACTGACCATTAGTCTATGTGTTGGACCTAGGGCAATTGTGGTACTTACGATGGTTGAATAGGAATAGGAGACCCAGAGTAATGGCATAGGGAATCAACGTTTTGTGCATCGCCTAATCCCACTTACGCTGGTGGACTAGGGATAGGAAACTCCGAGTAGTGATTAGTGAGCTATTTCGCAAGGGATTGGTTATAGTGGCTTTGGGAATTCACTGTGGGATTATAGTGATAAGATCATTCATATAAGACATCAAACATCAACAATAGAGAAATAGGGGATTCAATACACAACCTTACCGCTTTCGTAATTCTGTTAAACACTTTATTTTACTTTCGCATTGCAAAACTCAACCCCCCTCTATTTAGTGTTTTTTTATACATTGCACAAAATTTTATTGTTTGAACACAATCCCTATGGATTCAATCTTAATTATTACTTCGACACTATCGATACACTTGTTGAGAAGTCATCATGTTTTTGGCGCCGTTTCTGTGGAACTTTAATTGCAATAGGGCAACACTTGTGCAACGTTTTAATTTTTTTTTATTGCCTTTTGTTTTATTTTCGTGTTTATCCTAGTGCTACTGAGGTATTTTATAGTTTGTGTATGCGTAGTTCAGGATCAACACTACTACCATTTGATCCAAAAATTGAACGAACCACACATGCTCTCCAAAAGAAGTTAGAGAAGCAATTATAGCCGACAGGACCCCAATAGAAGACCCACCACTACTTTCTTTGGACACTGAAGAGGAAGATACCATGGCAGCACCAGCACCCTAAACCATGGAGGATTACTATAATAGAATCGACGATAAACATGTTTCTAGAGGGTTTGTACCGAAAGACCTAGCTAACTTTGAGATTAAGAATTTTGTTCTTTCAGGTTTAAGAGACAATCCCTTCAATAGGAACGCTATTAAAGATTTGCGGGTTCATCTTGCACGCTTTTACGAAACCGCTTCAATGTGAAAACCAAATGATGTAACGGAAGACCAAGTCAACCTACAATTGTTGGGTTTCTCACTCATTGGTTGGGCTAAAGACTGGTTACTATGCCCTCTAAATGGAAACATTTGGACGTGAAAGGAACTGGAGGAAAAGTTCTTAGAAATAATTTTCACCACCACGCAGTTTATTGAGACAAGAGCAAAAATTGTGAGTTTTGAGCAACAAGACACATAACCATTGTATGACTCATGAGAGAAGTTTAAATTATTTTTACGCAGGTGCCCGAATCATAATATGAATAATATGAAGCAGATGCAAAACATCATTAAAGGCCTCAAGATTCAGACACACATGATGTTAGATGCTTCTGCGGGAGGCACAGTCAGATCAATGAATGGACCTCAAGTCAAAGATATAATTTAGAAGATGTGTTTGAACGAGTATCGTTCCAAGAGCGAAAGGTCAGTAAAAACCAAAACGGTAGGCACCCCTAAAGGTATGGTAGTTGTTGATAGTCAAACTGCACTTTTGACTCAAATGGAATTATTAAATAAGCAACTAGCTAAAAGTAGCCTAAATAAAGCTAACATGAGCTAGGTACAAGCACTTAGCTGTGATTTTTATGGAGAAGGACATGCTAACAGAAGATGTTCATTGGAAGAACCAAGTGAGGAATCTAAATTTTCCAATTTCCATAAGAATAATCCTTACTCCAACACTTATAATCTGAGATGGAAGAACCACCCTAATTTTCGATGGAGCAATAACCATAATTCAAATGGTAACCAAGGTATGCAACAAAACCAGCAAGCTCTCATCCAAAGAAAACCTTCATAGTTGGAATAAACCCTGCAAAATTTCATCAAGGTCACTCAAAGTAGCTTTGATTAGGTAAATAAGAATCATGAGACCATGAGTAGAACCCATGATGCATCCATTAAAAATTTAAAGATGCTAATTGGTCAATTGTCTAGGCAAATAGCTGCATTACCAAGCTCGAGTGGAGGATTCACAAGTAATACGATAGATAATCCTAAGAATGAATCTTGCAAGGCTGTGGAAATAGGTTTTGAAGTGATTTCTAACAAGGGTAAGGATGATATAGTTGAAAAGGTGTTGATGAAAAAGGAGAATTAAGTACTGAAAGGGAGGAGAGTGAAATTTAGGGTGACCAAGAAGAGAGAGAAGTCGCCATTGAAAATGAATAAACAAAAACTCCCCTTGGAGAAGAACTAAGAAGCAAATCGGCAATGACCCTAATCTAGAATTACTTGATTAGATCAAGCCACGGTATCCAATAATAAAGAAGAAAACCATTCATGAAAATGAGACATGAATGTTTGCAAAGTTTAAGGAGATTCTAAATACACTCCAGGTAAGTATTTTGTTCCATGAGATTTTAGAACCAATGCCTAAGTTTGATACATTTATGAAGGAATTACTAAAGGGTACAAAGTAAATAGTGGTCAAGGAACAAGTAAACATGACTGAAAAGGATGACAAGGTCTTGCCTAAAACATTTCCACCTAAGCTAAGGGAGTAGAGATCCCACATGCTTTATGTGATTTAGAGTCTAGTATAAATGTTATGCCATTGGAAAAGGTTAAAGAGTTTAACATGGGAGAGATCATACCGAGTAATGTGACTCTTACTTTAGCTGATTCTTCAGCTACTCACCCGCTTGGTCTTTTACAAGACGTGTTAGAGCATGTCGATGGTTTAGTATTTCCTTTAGATTTTGTGGTACTGGACATGAAAGGAGATTTTGAATGGTTAGTTATTCTCGGATGCCCATTCTTGGCAACCGGAAAAGCAAAGATAGACGTGGAAATGGGTGAAATTATTATGAAGTTCAACAAAAGAAAAAATGGTTTTCCAGGTGTATGACTGGACACCGTATGTGGAGGACTTGGATACATGCTACCATCTGGAAGAAAAGGGTAGCAAGGACGACAAAGGAATGATAATAAGTGAATTGATTTGTGTGAGGTTATCCCTTGTGCATGACGTGCCTTAGACATGAACCATCAAGCTAATGACAAGAAAGAAACGCTTTATGGGAGGCAACCTATCAGTAATAATTTATTTTAATTTTACATTGAATTTTATTTTGTAACATGTCAAATTGTGTGTTATTTTGTGTTAGAAGAGAAAATAGGTAAGATGAGAGAACAAAGAAAAAACAAGGGAGAAGAAAAGAAGAATAAAAGAGAAGGAAAAAAGTAAAGCCCATGGAATAATCATGCAGGCTATCACACGCGTGATAGGCCTCGATCGCGTGCACAATATATAGATAACACGCGTGATAGAGACGTTGGGGAGAATCTGTCGTCCGTTAGCATCACGCATGCGATAAATACATAACGTGCGAGATATGAACGTTGGAGGAGACTGTTGCTATCGCGCACGCGATGGATGTATAATGTGCGCGATGAGCTACAATCACTTGGCAAATAAATAATGTTTGGGTTTAAATCTTTTCCTCGTCTTTTTTTCTCTACTCCTTATGCTTTCTACTCATTCATCTGAGCAAATCTCTGCGCATTTTTCTTCATTTTCTCTGTGCGGTATTGTTTTTGGGTTGTGTTGTTGTAGGTATAATGGATTAAAAATAGAGAATGAATGGAAAGAGGACCATCTTCAAGGGCTTCCTCGAATCCGAATGCTGCTACCTTCCCCAACCTCAAGTTCCTTTCTGAGGCTCATGCTGAAAAATACCTCAAGATGGTGGATTACCACGTTGTGAGGGAAAGAGCCTTCACTTGTGAAGACTTACAAGGTTTTGATGAGATGGTCGAGATGCCTCAACAAAGACGATGGCTAAGCTTTAATAATTTAATTCGTGAAACAAACAAAATAATAGGCCTATAATTTTACGCTAATGCGGCATTTGGCAAGGTAGGCACTTAAACCTCTTATGTGCGACGTAAGTATATAGATTATTCTCCTTCTGCTATAAATTCTCTTTTTAGTTTGCAAACTCCCCCTGCATGTACCCTTAGGAATTATAGACATGAGCATAAGGTTATTAATGAGGCATTAGGCCAAGATATTATTGAAACTTTTTGTAGGCCTGGGGCAGAGTGGATGGTGGAACATGGCTTAATGCTACGTCTCAAAACCGTCGAATTCCGCAAAATTCCCAGGGTTTGAGCATCATATTTTGTGCAAACATTAGAAGTCGTATCTAATTAATCATAATTCGTTGTAAAGCGTTGTTTAGGTCTTTTAGCTCTTTTGAGGGGGAACCAATAGACTTGTGGCGCTTAATTGCTGAAAATATAAAATATATGGCTAAAGCTACACAACGAGCTCATAGGCATATTTGTCTTATAAATGAAATATGCAGAAGAGCATGTTTACCCGAGTACGCGGATGATGAGACGATTAGCCTGAAGACACCTCTCAACACTTCGGCTATAAGGAGGCTGGAACATATGCATCAAGGAGAAGTTGCTCAACATGATCAAGAAGACAACCAAGCTGGAAGTAATGAAGAATTCTACCAACCACAAATTCAAAATCAACCACAAAAAATGCAAGGTCAACTAACTTCGAAATTTCAAAAAATAATGAAAGCTCATGTCATGGGGGTTACAAGGTAGATTGAAGAAGTTTCACCCACTTCTACAATCAGCAAGAAGACCATATGTCGGGTCAAAGCTTAAGAGCCCGATTTGAATCAGCTTTGGAGATGGCTAATTACTTCACCAACAAAAATCAAGAGCAAGCAAGGAGGAGAGAGCATATGCGCGCAAAATGGACTAGGCAGAACAACAACTTCAACAACACTATGAACGACATGCATGATCTTTTCCGTAATGATAACATGTGAAAAGACATGTAGTTTGTTTTTAATTTTTAGAAGACTTTATCTTTATTATTTTATTTTCAAATATGTACCTAGAAAAAAGAAATAGTTACTAAAAGTGTTCTTCCCCTCCCATTGTATTATTTAGTTAATTGTCTTTAATAAACAAGTTTGTAGTTGTTTATTTTTTCTAATTTAAAAGTTATCACCTTACATTGAACAAATGATCCAAGAAAAAAAGGGGACTTGATCATCAGGAAAGAAACTTACAACTTGAAGGAAAAGGATGAGAAAAGAATCAAAGGACTTGTACTCAACCTTCAGATACCTCATCTAGTAAGATTTGAGCCAAATAAATTTCTGTGTTCACATTTCTTTCTTTTTGAGTGTATCCATGCATTATTATTTTATCTGGTTTGATCTATTTTTGATTAAGTTTATATAGTTTAAATGACACACACCGAGGCAGTTCTTTGTTTATAACTTTGAGTCATTGTAACCACCTTGTAGTAATAGGAATATCCATTTGCTAACCACTTTGAGCTTTGCTTTTCTTTCGGTCACGTAGCCTAAAATTCCTAATCATATGACTTGAAAGATCTTTTCTTTCCTTCCCCTCTTTGGAGTTAGGTACAAGTATAATTCTTAAGTTGTATGAAAAAGATTAAGTTTGAGGTTGCTCTTGGAAGTGAGAAAAGTTCTAAGTTTGGGGTTGGGGTACTAGAGAAAATTGGTCAAAAATCCAAATTTTTTTTAGAAAATAAGAAGTGGAAAAAGACACTTCTTAAAAAAATAGATACAAGTAATAGTAAGGACGAAATCTCTAGTACTGTTAAGAAGGAACAAAAGGGTATGAGAATGGAATAAGAACTAGGCACCCAAATCCAAAGGTTTGAACCCACCTTCCTAAAAATATCCTACCCGAACATAAGCCAAGATACAACCTAAAAAGACCTGAAATATGTAATTTGTGATTTATGTGATGAACTATATTAGAACATGATCAAGCTAAGCATAACTTATTTTGCAAGTTGAGTGATATATGACCTTATCCATTGAGTGACTCATAGTAAGCTGAGAGACAGGTTGAGTACTCGTCAATGATTCAGGACATGTTTCGAATTTACCGAATGGAAGTTGGAAGCTAGAACAATGGTCAGGTACCAAAAAAATATGGTGATGTTCAATTATTATTGTGCGACTTGTTTTCTGTTGAAATGTGCAGTTGCAGGTGAGTTACGTAAGGACATACAGTGATTCAAGTTTGGGGTTGTGATGACAATCTGTCATTGCATGAAATTAGGCGAAGAATTGGATAAAAAAAAGTCAAAGAGGAGATAAAATGAAGAAGAAAGACAAAAGAATGGGGAAAAATAGATAAGTGTGAAGAAATTGGACTTAGTGAAAAATCGGGTGAAAGGGGAGCAAAAGCGTGCAACTCCTGGAATAATCACACACAACATCGTGCATGTGATAGATTTGTACTATCTGTATCGCGTGTGCGATACAGGTTATCACGCTCGTGTTGACCTCTCTTTTTGTGATTTTTCTGATGTGTCTGATCCATTCTGAGCTCTTTTTAAAGGGAAATTGTGCACTTTTGCAAGGGTTACGAAAATTAGCACTGCAAGTATGATATTTACACCATTAAGGATGCATTAGATAGCATTTGGAGCCATTGGAGGTCAATCCTTCAAGGGAAATCATTAGATATTCTTCTTTATTTAACTGGTATTGTAATTTGAATTATGAATAGTTAAATTCCTCTAGGTTAGGTTGTGTGTGATAGACTTGTCTCAATATTGTTGGATAATATGTTTATTTAACTTTGTATTAATCCTTTGATCTATAATTCTATGCAATTGCTTATTGTTCTTAATGATTTTTATGTGAGATACTCCTTTAAACTGATTTTTGGCACATAGGGAATACTGGCCATTAGTTTATGTGTTGGACCTAGGGTAATTATGGTACTTACGCTCGTTGAATAGGAATAGGAGAACCCGAGTATTGGCATAAGGAATTAATGTTTTGTGCATCGCGTAATCCAGTTTACGCTGGTGGACTAGGGATAGGAAACTTCGAGTAGTGATTAGTGAGCTATTTCGCAAGGGATTGATTATAGTGGCTTTGTTAATTCACCGTGGGATTATAGTGATAAGATCATTCATATAATGCATCAAACATCAATAATAAAGAAAAAGGGGATTCAATACTCAACCTTACTGCTTTCGTAATTTTGTCACTTTCTTTGATTTTCGCATTGCAAAACTAAATACCCCTCCCAATTTACTGTTTTCATATACATTGTCCAAATTGTTCTTGTTCAAATACAGTCCCTGTGGATTCGATCTTAATTATTACTTAAATACTATTGGTAAAATTTTTGAGATGTCATCATGCTACAACAAATAATATAGACCATGTATTCTTCTTCCTTTTATTTAATAAATGAATCTTCTCTTATAACTATTTATTTTTTGTTGCATTTAATGTTTTTTCTTACGTTTACAGAACATGGTATAATCAATATAGGTAGCAAATGGAACTAAACATGTATTTCCATACCGGAATCAAATTGGATTATGTAGTTCCTCCTCCTTGCAATTATTTCAGGGTAAATGGTTAATGGCAATAATGAAGGAGATTACTCGGTAGCAAATCTTTTTTAACTATTTACTGAAACAATTGTGATTTAAGAGAGAACATTACAAGTTCAATGGAATACACCACATGAATGAAGAAAAGAATTCAAAGCGGATATTTAAATGTTTCCCTCATAGATATTTAAATGGTGTGCTTAGTTTAGTTATTCTAGTACTTATAGCACAACAAAATCAATTTCGCTATGAGGGCTCCATGTTATTATATTCTCTTAATTCATATGGACAATGTAACACCCTGTATAATATATATCTAGAATAATATCATGCAAGTGTTATTATCTGGTAGTGGCACCATCATAAGTGCCTATTGGCATAGTTTACATACTTGATCATTCTTACAATACATAAAAGAACAACAATGGTACAAGATATGGAAAATTCCAAACAATAAATCTAAGATTTGAGTACAATATCCATCATAGTACAAGATACATAAAACACAGCGGGAAACATAATCTAAGCTTCTCTTGAAACATCCATGTATCCCTCCACTTGTAAACTAAACCTGCAAACAATACCTGAAAAACAACAACAATAATGGGGTGAGATAATAATCACAGTGAGTTCCCCTATCATATGGGTTCACTCGGCTCTACAAGGTTCTAATCCAATCCTAACTCAAGTCGAAAGGGAAAGGAATAAGACTTGAGTTCACGCAATTCGTAATATATGGAAACATGTCTCTTGAGTTCATAAACTCAAACTATCACTAATTGGAACCCATACCAAGGTAAACTTCCCCGCCGCGTCATTTAATTCTAGGACTTTTAGCGTGGGCCACGGATCCTTGTATCATACTTCGACTTTCATGAGCATTTAAAGCTCCTTTATCAGACTCTAACCCACTTGGTTGCACATATGAGACTCTAACCCATTTGGTTGATCATATGGGACTCTAATCCACTTGGTTGAACATATAGGACTTTAATCCACTCGGTTGAACTATGGTAATCTAACCCATTTGGTTGAATAAATGAGAATCAAACCCACTTGGTTGACATGAAGTATCGGTGCCTTCATCCCAATCTTACATTATATAGGTATCATGACATGAGACGACACAAACAAGGGTTGTTTCCGACTACGTGATAAAATAACACAATCGTGATTGTATTCGACAATCACAAGGTGACCACATTCACCTTAATCACACAATCACATCACATGCTCCATACAATGCATCTCACTCATATCCATGGTAAACATTCATCCATGACACACACCTAGGTTTCATATGGCATGAATGTCATCTTCTAGTGTTATCCAAATCATACTTGTAACCTAGTTATCTTTCTAATCCATTTTCTTAGTCATAAGCCTACGTTTCCTGACTCATATTTATAGTGTTTTAAGCATGATATCACACAATCGAACATTCAATCAATATACATACACGGCATAACACATTATCATACATGAAGCACACATATGGTAGTACAACATGTCATACATAACCAACCATATGAGTTCACATACACATTAAGACATACAAGTCAATATTAACCTCTACCAAGTGTCCTTGGTTGTTTTATGGCATCACATCACCAATTGATATTCCCTTCGGATTATCTTTCAAATTCACAAAGTGTTCACTTTTACCTATACACATAATATTCAACATTCATTTCAATTCAATCTTTTCAACGCTTCTGATTGTGCCTCAATCCGAGTTACAGTTCATAAGTTATGAAGAAAATAAGAAATAGGAAAACAAAATTCTATCATGGCCGCAGTGCGACAGGAAAGCGAGGCTGGGTCGCTTTGAGTTCGTCGTGCGACCCCTGAGAGAGGCCTTGACTGAACCAAAACGTTAGCATGGTCGCTGTGCGAGCTCTAGGCGAGGAGCTCGCTGTGCGACCCATACGAAATCCAGATTTCGAGCAACGTGAAAAACAGGTATTCCATGGCCAAAACCTCCACCCAAACCACAAAAATACATTCAAACATTCCAACAAACATGGTAGAGCATGATTAAACATACAATTCATGAAATCATCGTGCATCAACATCAAATTCCACATTTAAACATATTTTTCTCATAAAACCTAACTCACCCATTTCTCATATTTTCCCGCCAATGATATGCTATCTAATGGAACTTACCTTGGAGATGAAGAAATTGAGAAGGAGTTGATGATGATGAATTCCTCTTCTTACTCCATGAATTCTTCCTCTCTTCTTTCCCTTTTCTCTTCTCTTTCTCTTTTCATATTTCTTTCCTTACTAACTTTCTTTCTTCTTCTTTCTCATAAATATACATAGGACTAATATATAATAATAATAATAATAATAATAATAATAACAATAATAATAATAATAATAATAATAATAATACAAAACATGTCCATCTGATATTTCGTCATCTAACACCAATTGACCAAATATTATAGTTATCAAAATGTCCTCTCTTATATTTATTAATATTGGTTTGTCCTTTTCATCAATAACATTACCAGCTACAATATCATCAACATTATCAGCAATACCATATCCAGCATTATCATTAACATCATCCTCAATAAAATTATCAGCTTCAACATTATTAAGATTATCAGCATTATCCTTAACATTATCAGCATCATTAACAATATTATGAGCTACAACTACTCTATGCTCAACAAATAAATCCACACTACAGCTAGTTTCAACAACTTTTTCATAAACCGCAGCAGTATCAATATCACTAACTATCCTTGCATGCTTACCCGATATACTGTTATACCACCGTAACCAATAATCAGTGGACTCAAGGTTGCAAAGTTGTTTCACAATACCAGTTGCTTCAAAGAAGCTCCACCTATCAGGGTCAATGTCTACTTCAACATTATCCCTACCTAAGTAGTACACGTCATTATCCTTAACAAACTTTCCCCCGTAATGAATGTTCACCATAAATGTCATACCTGGTAGATTCGATTAGGTCGCTCAATCACAATTGTAGCTTCGTCACCCTTTGTCGCCTTGCCTAGGCAAGCCATTGCACCAGTCGCTTCACCTTCCCTGAGCTGAATTCCTTTCTAAATATGAAACCCTAATTTACAGGGACTAAATATAAAAGAGGAAAATGTCTTTTGGATGACTTTTTTTTGGGGGGGGGGGGGGACATTATATCCACGTGTTCAAAGAAAATATAAATAAGAATGATAAGGAATAAGCTAAGTCATCAACGTCTACCACCTCGCCTTTTTTTAACGTTTCATTGACAGTAGAGATTAACAACGCCAAAGAGAAATGAACATATGGGGACTCATAAAAAAAGATTCAGGAACGAAAACCAAAAAGTCCCTAACTTACTTGAACGAAAACACTATTTAAGCCTTAAATAAAATTTAAATTTACTTTCAAAAACATCATATTTTTATAGTTATTGTTAAATGAAACTCGTTGATTTCTTTTTATAGAGGTTACTTTTAATGGATTTTGTATAGAACACTACTTTTCTCTTATATATTTTTTTTATAATCAAGTTTCATTAAAAGAGAGAACAATGGGTTCTCGAAACCACTTACAAAAACGAGGAAAAAACCTCGAAGCAAAAACAAAATTACAACCCAATTGAGCCTTATGATAAGTAGAACAAAGGAAACTTACTAAACTCATAAAAGCTACAATTGGAGCGGGTAATTTTCCCGATGAAAGACCATCTCCACACTAACTCCTTAATATTCCACACCGTATCCAAAACGTTCCAATTATCGTTCCTAAAGATGATTCCATTCCGTAAATTCCACAAAATCCAAGTCATTGCCAACCACACACAACCCTCTTTCCCTCTCTTCACCCTTCTTAACTTCAAGAAGGCACACCACTTAAGAAAACTTTCCTTGATATCATTAGCTTCCCAATCATCAAAACCAATCCACTCGGCCATCTCCTTCCACACCAACAAAGAGACTCCGCACCGCAATAAAATATGATGTACCGAATCCACCGACGAAGAGCAAAAAATACAATCCAAACCACTATTTGGAAAAACACAACCTCTACCAACAAGAGCAACTTTTGTAGGAAGCCTATTCAAAAAACATCTCCAACCAAAAACCTTTACCTTAGTAGGAACCTTTAAATTCAAAATTAAAGAAAAGGCTTCGTCCGAATACTTAGGCGGCTCGAAAGGAATACGAAAATTAGAAAGAAGATTGTCGAAACTACGCACCGAAAAACCCTCCGAAGGATTCAAGACCCAAGCAATCTTCACGTCACCGTTGGGCTCCGGCCAAACATAATCCAACAAGAGCCGCATCCTTACCATATCCGTCGCCACACCACCTTCCAACGGACCGACCACCCCAAAATCTCCCCACATCCATCTCTCCTCGAACCACCCTCCCATGCAAGCCACCAAAACATCTTTAAGACAAGACAAGTGGAAAAGAGAAGGAAAACAATCCTTTAAACAATTATCTCCAATCCACCAAGAGTGCCAAAAAGATGAAGAAAAACCATTACCAATAGAAAATTTGCAATTAGGAACAAAAAAATTTCCCGGTAAACCTTTATCCAAAACACTTAAATCCCTCCACCAAAAGGAAGCGCCATCCGAATTAGGAGGATTACTATCGAAAGCCACTAACTTCAAATTAATATCTTCGTATCTAGCTTTTAGAACTTTGTACCCCAAACCCTTATTTTCTGATAAAATTCTCCATCTCCATTTGTTGATTAAAGCCAAGTTAAAGTCATCCACCCTTCTCAAACCCAAACCACCTTTATTAAGCGGAAGACACACATTCTTCCACCTAACCCAATGGATTTTCCTCTTTTCCACCTTGCTCCCCCAAAGAAAATTACTTTGAATTCTAGTAATCTCTTTAACCACCTTCACCGGAGCTTTGTAGAACAAAAGCATAAAGATGGAAACACTAGAAAGTACCGACTTCAAAAGAGTGAGTCTTCCCCCAAAGCTAAGAAATTTATTATTCCAAGAAGAAAGCCTCCTTTTAATCTTCCCCACCAACTCCTTCCACATGTCATTCCTATTGAATTTATACCCTATTGGAATTCCAAGAAAAATAAATTCACTCTCCTCCCTCCTACAAGAAAGGAAGAAAGAAGCCACCTCCAAGAACCTAGGACCAATATTAATACCAATGAGTTTGCTCTTATGAAAGTTAATTCCCAAACCGGAAACTAATTCACAACCTCTCAACACCGCTTTAATAGCCCAAAGGTGTTTCCAACTTCCCCCACCAAACAATAAGGTATCATCTGCAAATTGAAGAATATCTACTTGACACTTTCCCTTTATATTAAAACCTTCAAATTCCTCATTTGCCACCGACCTACTAACCAAACCCTTCAAACCTTCCGCTACAATCACGAAAAGAAAAGGAGAAAGAGGGTCTCCTTGTCTCAACCCACTTTCCACAAAAAATTCCTTCGTAGGACTACCATTAACAAACACCGACATCTTGCTTGAAAAAATCAAAGCATTCATTCATTTCAACCAAACCTCCCCAAAACCCATTTTACGAAGCATATAAATAAGAAAGTTCCAACTAACCTTATCATATGCTTTCTCAAAATCAACCTTGAATAGTAAATAACCTCTACCCTCCTTATTAGCAAAGTCTACCACTTCATTAGCAACCAAAACTCCATCAAGCAATTGCCTACCCGAAACAAAAGAACTTTGGCAATTTGAGATCACCGATTTCAAAACCAACTTCAATCTCGACGCCAAAAGCATAGATAAAGCTTTATTAACACAACCAACAAGACAAATAGGCCTAAAGTCGTCCAAACCCAAAGGATTAGGAGATTTAGGGACCAAAGTCAAGAAGGAAGAAACGAAAGCTTTAGAGAGAAAAGCACCGGAGTGAAAACTTTGAAAATAACTAATAAAATCCTCCTTCATAAAAAACCAACACTTCTTAATGAATAGAAAAGTGTAACCATCGGGACCCGGGCTTTTAGAACCATCACAACTCCAAATCGCCTATTTAATTTCCTCCTCCGAGAAGGGAGCTTCAAGAAGAATACGATCCGAATGACTAATACACTTGAAATCGATATCGTCAAGTTTAGGTCTATCGAAGTCCGACTCTAAAAATTTTGAGGCAAAATGTCTCCTCACTTTCTCCTTTACCTCCTCCATTTTATCAATAATACCATTATCCGCCGTAATAGAATCGAAAAAGTTACGCCTCCTCCTTTCTTTTATAATTCTATGAAAATATTTACTATTAAAGTCCCCATCATTAAGCCATTTCAATCTAGCTTTTTGAATAAACATGTTTTCCTTAATCTTCAAATTCACCCAAAACTTGCTACTACCCCTCCTCTTCTTTCTCAAGAGATCTTCCCCCTCCAACTCACCTAACTCAACCACCTCATCATCCCCTTCATTCAAAACTTTCACGCCCTCCTCCATTTCCAAGTCAACTCTACCAAAAATATGAATATTTCACCACTTTAGTCTTTCTTTTAATAACCGAAGCTTTTCTTTAAGCACAAAATCTTTCCTCCCGGCCACATAAAGCTTTTTCCACTCTTCTTCCACAAAGGGGAGAAAAGAAGAGAAAGAGAACCATTCATTGTTAACTCTAAAAGGTTTAGGGCCCCAATCCGCTTTATCAACCAAAATCCAAATCGGACAATGATCCGAAATGTCCCTCTCGCCAATCAATTGACCCACCGCCCCCAATCTTCAAGGATCACATCCGTGACCAAAAAACAATCAATCCTACTTTTAGCCTTGCCATCCTCTCCATACCAACTATACATTTTCCACTTACAAGTTAAATCCACCAAATTACCTTCCGAAATGAAATTCTAGAAAGCCCTCCATTCGGATCCCAAATTAAAAGCGGTTCTACCTCTCCGCTCATGAGCATTTTTAACCGCATTGAAATCTCCCCCAAACACCCATTCACCCTCCGCAAATTTGCTCTTCAATTCCAATAAATTCTTCCACAAAGTTCTTTTCAAAACAACAGAGCAAGGAGCATAAATGTTAACAATAAAATAAAATTTTCTTCTCCACCTAGCTGTAACTCCCAAGTAACCCGCGCCTCTAAAGCTACTAATAACTTCAACCAAATTAGAATTCCAAAGAATAAGTAGACCACCCGACATCCCAACCGAATTAGTAAAAGTGTACTCAATATCTTTGCTTCTCTAGAAACTCCGAGCAACAAGATCCGACAAATCTTGAATCTTCGTCTCTTGAACTAAAAACATATCCGCATTTCCTTTAGAAATTAAGTGAGAAATCCTACTCTTTTTGGCTCTATTACACCCCCCAATGATATTCAAATAACCCACAATCATTTCGAACAATTTAAATTCACCTTCCCTTTAAACATCTTTTCTTTATCAACTCTCTCCATTTCAACTAATCTTCTTTGAAAGTCTCCCTTAGACTCACACTTCTCAACACCTAAATTAGAGATAGTTTCCCATAATTTATCGCCAAGATTAGAATCTAGATTCTCAAGCAACCTTAAATTGCATCTGTCAATACCAGAGTCTGCCGAATGATCGCCGTGATATATCCTTCCCTTTCCTACCTCCTTGCTGTCCCTACTATTAAAACTAACAGAAACTTCTTCATCCGCCAAAGAAAGAGAGGCAGAAACGTCTCTCTTCCTCCCTTTAATAACCTTCAATTTTCTTTTCTTCTTATTAATCTCAGAAAAATAACCTCCCACCTCATAAAAGTGTTTAAGTTTCACACTTTTCATTATTGTCCTATTACTTTTATTCACACTATTCAGAACTTTGCTTGAGTCCCTTTCCAAAGCAATACCCTGCTGCGAACTAGGAATAGGCAAAGAGCATTTGAACCTATAGCCAAAGAGCATTATAACAGTGGTCCCCACCTCAATATCTGAACAACATCCAACAGCTTTTGAACCTATAGCCAAAGAAATATCCTGCAAAGTGCATTCTTTAAGAGAGGAAATAGCTTTATCGAAAACACCACCACCTGACCCACTACCTACTTCAATCCCTATGTCATTATCAATCTCTTCTAAAAGCTGTTGCTGGCTGTCCTTAACTTTATCCAAAGAAACCAAAGGACAAAGAGAATCCTCATCTCCATGAACTATGCCCGTCGTACCAACTGCTTCGCCGGCCGGAGAAAGAGTTTCTCTTCTATTATTAGAGTTAAACAGTGTCAAATATCACACAAATGGGATATATTTTTTTATGCATATATTTAATTGTGTAATGAAAAGTTAACATTCTTTGTTATTAAATTAGCTAAGAAGCTCTATGTTTATATGTTAATGCCGCAGAAAGAAAATATTTTTTAAGTTTGTAATATATTTTATATTTCAATCAAATAGAAATATTGTTAAAATTTAATATTACTGTATGAATTTTTTAATGGTAATTATTTAAATCGTGTCCCACACGATTTTTAAATAAGTACTAATTAAGATGATAGTTTTAACTATTTAAAAGAATTTAAGCACTCATGCATATTATAACATTATTATTTTAGTTCCTTACTTTTATTTGTAATATCTATAAATGTAATAAGGATGCGTTGTTTTTTCGCCTAGATTAGACCGTCATTGGATAAATTTTTCTAAAAAGCGTAAATCATGTAATCTGCTTCATTTTGTTCTATGTAAACAAATTTGCTCTTATAAATATTCAATTTTTCTTAGATTTAGCGTTTTTTCGGTCTATACAATATGTAGAATCGATTTAAGTAGCAATGATAATTAACAATAGATTTCTATACCATAACAAAATAGGAATTTGAAATTTTTTATGACTGCTAGAGATAAAGCATATTCAATTGTGATATGAGATATTTTACGTGTCATAAACCTTCTTGCAATTTTGGGCCCGCTCAGGATGTCGCGACTTCTATTGAGGTTACTGAACTGAAAGTTGTGCTGCTTAACATTCCTTTGGTTGCAGGTAAAGAGGACCAGGTTTGTTAGAAATCGGATCCTTCTGTTGGGTATTCAGCCAGCTCCGGTTATGTCTGTTTGCAGGATAGCGGTGACGTTGTCGATATTGCTAGCAACAAGTCTAACGCTTGTATCTCTATTTGGAAGGTTGTTGTTCCTTTGAAAATTCGCGCTTTCGCGTGGAGGTGATGTTTTAACTGCATCCCGACGGTTGATCAGCTTTTAAAGAGACAACTTATCCCCTTTTCTACCATTCCATTATGCTCTTTCAGTTCTACTGCCACGGAAGATTCTTTTCACCTGTTTTTCAGTTGCTCATTGTCTGGCTTGGTTTGGAAGAAAATTAAGGAGTGGTTAGGCATTTCAGTGATCGAAAAAGAAAAATTTTGAGAATGTTATTTAGAGTGGATCAACTCTATTAAACCAGGCAAGAAAAACAAAGGTAGGGGTGGAATCATATGGTTAGCTGTCATTTGGTGCATTTGGCTATGTAGGAATCAAATCATATTTAAGGGTTCTCATTTTGTTATTTTCGATATGTTAGGGGAGATCAAAAGTTTGGCTTGGAAGTGGTGCATAGCTGGTGAAAATTCTCATCGGTAACTTTTTCGCTTTCTGTCAGCACCCGTTCGACGGTTAGGCTTAGTGTTTTAGTTGGTCAGAATTTTCTTCTATTTCTCTCCCCATTGTAGGCTTTTTTTAAGTTGGGTTTGAGTATCCCTAGTACTCCATTAATCTTATTCTTTGCTTATATAAAAAAAAGATAATGGCAATAATGAAGAAAGTTATTTGGCGATGAAATTGTTGTTGTCTATTTTGTGAAATAGTCAAGATTTAAGAAGGAACATTACAAGTTCAACAAGATAAACCACAAGAAAATCAAATGAATTTGCACGGAGTTTAAACGTTTCCTTCAAAAATATTTAAATGGTTAACATAGTTTAGTTATTATCATAGTTATACCACAAAATAGTAAATTTCTCTATGAGAATCTAACATTACCTTACTATGTTTATTCCTCATAACAAACACTCTAGTTTTATTTTTATAAGAAGTTAATCCTCGTACCACGTTGTGGTTTTTCTGGCAAACCAAACTATAGAGATACCTTAGTAGATAGTGATATTGAACCTGTAAATGGTAACTTTAAATAGAGATACCATGTTTTTGGTGAAACCCTTAAAATTCCGTTTAATTGTTTTTATAGAAAGAGTTTTGATTCATAGTGTGGGGATATGTCCTTAATATTTTTTAAAAGGTTAGTTTTCAGATGATGTTGAAAGAGATGAAATTTTAGAGTTATATGTTATTTATAAAATGTACACATTATTTTATCTATTAAATAAATTTAAAGTCTATTTTCTAAAACAACATATATTTATATGCAATGTTAAATGAAACTCATTAAAATATTATTTTAATAACTAGTTGAGTGGATATTATATTATAACAATTACTTTTAATGGATTTTACATAAAATACTACTTTTCTTTATTCTTAGAGTAAAATAGTGTCAAATATCACTCAAATAAGATATACTTTTGTACGAATATATTTAATTGTGTAATGAAAAATTAGCTTTCTGTGTTTTTGATCATGTAAGAAGCTTTACATTTGTATGTTAATGTCGTTGAAAGAAGATGCTTTTTAAGTTTGAAATATATTTTATATTTCAATTAAATACAAATATTGTGAAAATTTGGTATAACTTTATCAGTAAAAATAAATAAATTTTTACAGTAATTAATTAACTCGTATCCCACACCGTTTTTAATTAAGTATATATTAAAAAAAATAGTTTTAACTATTTAGAAATATATAACTGATCTTGCATAATATAAAAATATTTCTGTAACTTGATCAAATAAATTTAACAGAACAATAAACAACGATTAAAGTGCGACAGAAATGATAGAAGTATCACTATTTATTTTTGACATGAGTTTATGCTATTAATACCATAACTTTTATATACATTCACAAATGTGCTTTATGCACTTTCCGACTTTAGTAAAACCACAAACACTAGGAGGACAATCTTTATCAGAACTGCATAAATCCAATCCTAAGATATCAAATAAGAAAAAAAAAGAATATTAATAATAAGGAGTAAAACATTGTCTATACAATAAAGAAGAAAATTTGATGGATAAAAATAAACAAAGTGGGCTTACCAATGTAACATGAACTTTTGATGATTAAGAAAAGAAAAATAATCATAGCATAAACAATCTTAAGAACATTAGACATATTTTTTCTCGTGATAAGAAAAACTACCAAATTATTTGATAACTTTATAATGTGGAAATTCTCGTTCTTCAAATTTAAAGTATGTTGAAATATCGCTTAAATGATTCAATGTGTTTCTTATCTTTAATAAAATATAGTGTTTAGCAATTACGAGGTTGCAAGAAACAATTACAAAAATATAAATGAAAATTAAATGATTTTAAGTTGTATTCATATATTAAATTTGTCTTTTAAACGCACCGTGTAGATCACTTAATTATAGTCATTATAACACTTAAAAATATTAATGGCCATTAGAGTTTGGGTGTCCGATGGAAATCTTTCATAATATTATTTTCTTTTCTTGGTGTTGGTTAGATTTGTCTAGAGCTCATATAGGTAAGTGTAATTATTATGATTGGTTTACTCACCCGACCGACTTTTTGTAACTAGCGTAGGTGGGTTGATCTAGTCTTTGAAACTAGTTTTTTTGGAATACTGTTGGTATTCTTTAATAGAAAGTGCTGATTATAAAAAAAAAAAAAAAGAGTTTTTATTTCTACAACATTTTTTATTATTTTTATTCTCTTTTACCCTTGCATGATAAATATAGGGGAATTTTGAAATGGAATAATAGTTAGGTATACATGATAACTATCTAATAAAAGTTATATATTCTATTGAACTTGTTTTATTACCTATTTTTGTGGTTGGTTGTGTTGTAATAATGAGGTATTGTTTAGTCATGTTAAAAAAATGAGTTAGAGTTAGTAAAGATACAATTTCATGCAAAATGTGTGGTTTTCATATTAAAATGTGTGGTTTTAATATTATCTCATTGTACAAATGTGATTCTGTCAACAAAAAAAAAAGTTATAACATGTGAAGTGTTTTATTAAAACTTCAAAATAATTTCGTAAAAATTCTCCCATAGAGATCATTAATGTGTTTCTTAAATTCTAAACCTTAAACCATAAATCATATACCCTAAATCATAATATAGGGTATAGGGTTTAGTGCATAAACCCTAAGAATGGATAAATGAAGTCATGTAGTGCATAACTATGAGAATTGGCCTATTTTTTCAAATTTATCCTCACCTAATTGAAGTCACGTTACAAACTTTAACACCTTATACATGTGTTATCTTTTGGAACTTAACTGGTTTCTAGTTTTTTCCTTTTACGTTTCCTTGTCTGTTCGATACCCTGTTCTGGGAAATAGGTCTTTTGCAGAGGCGGTTAGGTCGGATCGGTCAGAGGGAGCAAAGGGAGGGGAATCGCTGGTTGTTAGTTATTCCTCTGATGCTGGGTCTTTAGATAGATTGAGCAGAGCTTTCGTGGGTGAGGTTACAGTTTCGGGTTCGACTTACCTCGTTCAATCAGAGTTCGAGGCTGAGGGTTTTTCTCAATCTTAGTTACTCCTCTCGGTCCTAACCTCTGTTTACTTGAGGATTCAGAGGAGGGAGGCCTTAAGGAAATAATGGTGGAAGGTGAATCTTGGTGGAGAAAGTGGTTTCGGTCCTTCAGACCTTGGATGGAGACAAATTTCGATAAGGACAGAGAGGTGTGGATACGTGTGTATGGGATACCTTGTCAAGCTTGGCATCTGGACTTTTTCGAGAAGATCGCCAACTCGATTGGGTTTTTCATCTGTGTCGATGAGAGTACGAGGATTGGTAAGAACCTTGAGGTTGTTAGGATCAAAGTGAAGGTTCCGCTTGCTGCAACTTTTAGGGATTCTTTGTCTGTTTTGGTGGATAACGTTAAATTCTCTCTTACGTTGCGTGAGGATTTTGCGGCTGTTTCTTTATCAAAGCCTTATGTTTTTTCGGTTTCGTCGACGTCCTCTGATTTGTCGGACTCGGAGGATGAAATTCATAGCTTTTTTAACGGTAGCTTGGAAGACGATGCAAGGAGTCGTGGGGTTGTGTCGGATTCGAAGGAGGTTTCAGTGGGGCTGAGAGTTGTTGATTCGGTGTCGGATGGTGAGGAGATTTCGGATCAACGGGGTTTATCTCTTAGACCGGTTGATAATACTTTTGTTGATGGACCGTCGGTTAATACGTTGCGTGACGTTGATGTTAATAAGGTTGGTAAAAGCAGTGCTGTCGTTATGTCTTTTGACGGATCAGTTGCTGCTTTGAATAGTGACTTTAGTCATCCTAATGAACAAATGGAGTGTCTTGGGGAGGGTGCACTTTCTGCTGATTCTTCCAATTCTTTTGTGGCTTGTTCTTTGGGAAGAGATACGGTGGGGGCACAGTCAGGAATTAAGGTTAATATCCTTAAAGGTGGGACTTCCGAGGGGGATAAAAGAAAGGGGTATAGGAGGAAAAAGTTATTGAAAAGTCTTAAACTAAAACACTTATACGATGCTGGTGGGCCCTCTTTTGGTAAAAGAAAGAAAATTAAAAATTCAAAGGTAGCTAAACTAAAGGGTGTTAGATTGGGCGTTGGAGCTAGGGAGGGTCTGAATGTGTCCCGTTTTTCCTTCAATACGGTGGATTCGGTGAAAGATAGGAGATATCATGGTGACGAGTCGTCCATTTCAAACATAGAGAGGTGCAACCAAAGAATGTTAGTGAATCTTGATTCTAATATTGGTGGGAAATTATGGAGATCTTTGAATAATTTAGGTGTTTCGAAGGGTGATCATAATAAGGATTATCCCAAAATTTTGGATGATTTAGAGATTGGTGGCAAAAACTTATTGGTAGGAGGGAAGGCGAAAACAAATTTGTTTTAATGATTGTGGGATCTATGAACATTAGAGGGGGTGCTAGTGGGATCAAAAGAAGAAGAATTTCTCAAATTATTTCTAAAGGGAAGGTGGATGTCTTTTTAATTCAAGAGACAAAAATTCAAAGTATGACGGAAGGAGTTGCTAAGAGCTTTTAGGGTAAGGAAGAGGTGGAATTTTCTTTTACTAACTCTGTTGGGCTATCCGGCGGCTTGATTATTCTTTGGAAGGTGGGGGTGTTGGATGTTTTTTGTAGTTTTAGGGGATCGGGTTACTTGGGTATTAAGGCTCTTTGGAATAATAAAGTGTATTACATTGTAAATATCTATTCCCCTTGTTCGATTGGATCTAAAAGAATTCTTTGGAATAAATTATTGGATCTCCAGGTTAGCCACTCGGATGGTGAATGATTGTTAGGTGGAGATTTCAATGCAGTGAAAAATTCTCTTGAACGAAGAGGTAGAACCGCTTTCGGTTCGAGTTCGGAAAGTTTAGAGTTCGAGGATTTTATTTTGGCGACCAATTTGGTTGATCTTCCTTGTAAGGGGAAGAATTTTTCTTGGTATGGAGGAGATGGCATGGCAAAAAGTAGGATCGACCGCTTCTTAGTGTCGGACGACATTATTGGGGAGTGGAATTTAATTGGTCAATTTATTGGCCCGAGAGATATTTCGGATCATTGCCCGGTTTGGTTGTTGTCGGATGTTGCGGATTGGGGGCCGAAGCCTTTTAGAGTCAATAATGAGTGGTTTTCTAATAAAGATTTTGTTCCTTTTGTCGAGTTGGAGTGGAGGAAGATTGAAGTGGAAGGTAGGAGAGATTTCGTCCTCAAAGAAAAACTTCGTATTTTAAAAGGGAGGCTAAAATGGTGGAACTATAACATATTCTGGAAAATTGATCTAGATATGGAGGAAGGGGTTAGAGAGTTGAATGAAAGTGATGATGAGGAGGGGGTGATGGGTGATCTCTTGGGGGAGGAGATCTTGCGGAGAAAGAAGTCGGCTAGTAGTAAGTTTTGGTTGAACCTTAAGATTAAGGAAAATATGCTTATCCAAAAGTCGAGGTTAAAGTGGTTGAATGATGGGGACTCTAATAGTAAGTTTTTTCATAGGGTCTTGAAAGAGAGAAGAAGGAATAGTTTTATTGGGCCGATAGAGGGGGTTAATGGTTTGGTTGAAAAGGTGGAGGAGGTCAAGGAGTTTGTTTGAGATCATTTTGCCTCTAAATTTGTTGCACCGGATAAGATGAGGCCTATTTTGGAGGACATTTCTTTCAAGTGTATTAGCGAGGGGGGTAGATCTTTCCTTGAAGTGCCTTTTTTGGAAGAGGAGATTAAGGAGGAGGTTTGGAGTTGTGGAGGAGATAAGAGTCCGGGCCCGGATGGATACTCTTTGGATTTTATCAAGCATTGTTGGAATTTTATGAAAGAGGATTTCTTAGAATGTTTTTTTAGCTTTCATTCGGAAGCTACTTTATCCAAAGCTATTACCTCTACCTTTTTGACATTGGTTCCGAAGTCTCCCAACCCTTTGAAGTTGGATGGCTATAGGCCAATTTGTTTGGTGGGGTGTGGGTATAAGATTATTTCGAAGCTTTTGCCGGCTAGACTCAAGGTGGTGTTAAGTTCGGTTATCTCTAATTGTCAAAGTGCTTTCGTTCCGGGTAGGCAATTGTTAGACGTAGTGTTAGTGGCAAATGATTTGGTGGATTATGCTAAAAAGTAAGGAAGAGGTTGTTTCTTATTCAAAGTCGATTTCGAAAAGTCCTACGATAAGGTTAGTTGGAATTTCCTTAGATTTATGTTGAGAAAGATGGGTTTTGGGGAGATATGGATGAGATGGATGGAGGCTTTAATTTTTTTGAGTAAGATGTCGGTACTTGTCAATGGTAGTCCGACGAAATAATTTGTGGTGGAAAGGGGTTTGAGGCAAGGGGATCCTCTTTCTCCTTTTTTGTTTGCAATCGTGGCGGAGGGATTAAGGGGTTTAGTGAACAAGGCGGTGGAGAACGGCGACTTTGTGGGTTTCAAATTTAACGGAGGTTGTTTTGTTGATATTCTTCAATATGCGGATGATACTTTGTTGGTTGGTGATGGGAGTTGGAATCATATTTGGGCGATCAAATCGGTCTTGAGGGGTTTCGAGATTGTTTCCAGTTTGGGCATTAATTTTCATAAGAGTAAAATTATTGGTATTAATATTTGTCCCCGTTTTTTGGATGTGGCCTCGTCTTTTCTTTCTTGTAGAAAGGAGGCTAATAAGTTTGTCTTTCTTGGTATTCCAATTGGTTGGGAATCTTGTCGTGGCGCTATTTGGTCGAATTTGCTTTCGAAATTAAGAAAGAGGCTTTTTGGTTGGAAGAACCGGTTTCTTAGCTTGGGTGGAAGGTTAACTTTGCTAAAATCGGTCCTTTCTAGTCTTTCTATTTTCACCCTCTCTTTTTATAAAGCTCTGACGAAGGTTATTCATGAAATTACGAGATTACAAAGTCGTTTTCTTTGGGGTGGTTCAGAGGATAAGAGGAAAGTTCATTGGGTTAATTGGAAGGAGGTTTGTCTTCCTTGTGATAAAGGGGGCCTCGGTTTAAGGAGGATAGATGATTTAAATGTGGCTCTTTTGAACAAATGGAGATGGAGAATTCTTGTAGAATCGGACGCTCTTTGGTACAAAGTTCTTAAGGCTCGCTATGGTGATATCAACTTGAAGGTGGTCGGAGCCGGTGTGACTAAGTGTTCGGGAGCGAAAGAATCTTTTTGGTGGAGAGACATTCTTAAATTGGACAAAGGAATCTCGGATAATCTCTTTGTCTCTAATTGTAGATTTAATATTGGAAACGGCTTTTCTACGTCGTTTTGGTTCTCTAAGTGGATTGGTGATATGTGCCTTAAGGATAAATTTCCTTACCTTTTTCTTGAATCTAAGCTTAAACGTGTGGGTGTTGCTTGCATGGGAGCTTGGTGTCATGACAGGTGGAGATGGGGCGATTTTGGGCTTGGAGCTGCTGTCCCAGTTTCTGGCGGGCGGTTGGTTGCGACGCAGGCTGGTACTGTTGAAGCTATGCAGAATTGACTTGCTCTGCTGTTGGACGGTCCCCCGCAGGGGCTGAATGTTGATGTTGGTTCGTTGCCTTTTTTGGCCCAACATACAGAGGGTGCTCAGCAGGGCATTTTGAACACTTCTCTGATTTCGCATTTCCAGCTGGGACCCCGATTTCCATGGGGTTGATGGTTTCATGGCCCGACCTCCTGAGGGAGTGCAGCAGGACGCTGTTTTCACTTTCGGGGATCGTCTTCAGCAGTCGCGTGTTACTGTTCCTACTGTCTCCCCTCGGCAGCAGCTGTTCTCCCTTGTGGAGCAGGCTGGTCCGACTTCGGGTGGCAGTGATTTGGTTTGTTGGGTTCCTAATTTCTCCGACGGGTATTCGGTTAGAAGTTTTTATGATCTTTTGTGCCGGCTTAGGACTCCTTTAGGTCCTAGTAATATTTATGATGAGGTGTTCCCTTTATTATGGAAGATGGTGGTGCCTCAAAAAATTAAGGCTTTTGGGTGGAGGTGCTTCATCGATAGACTCCCTATAAAGGATCCCTTTTTAGACGTGGTTGCACTTACCCGAGTAGTGGGATGGATTGTGTTTTGTGCAATAATTTTTATAGAATCGGTTCCTCATTTGTTTTCGAACTGTAGTGTGGCGGTTTTGGTTTGGAAGGAGATGGCGAATTGGATTGGTTTTGAGAATTTTGTCTCTTCTAATATTAAGCATAGCTTTCTTAAGTGGTCTCTCTTTTGTAAGATGAAAGGGATGAGGAAGGGGAGAGAAGGTAGTATTTGGTTGGCTACCATGTGGAGCTTATGGTCTTTGAGAAATGGCATTATTTTTAGAAATGTCATCTGGAACGTTTTGGACTTGGTATGGGAGATCAAAGCTTTAGTTTGGAGATGGTTTCACATCGAGAAAATTACTCGGACCAATTACGGCTTTTACGAATTTAGCAAGTTTCCCTTGTTCTATTTATCCTAAGGGTAATTGGGTTGTAATTTTCTTTTTACCGAGCGTTTTTTGGCTTCGGTTTTTCTGTAAGCGGTTCCGAGAACCCTTTGTTCTCGCTTTTATAATATTCTTTG